>VONZ01000622.1:0-452226 GCA_012976165.1 Labeo catla
GAAAATAACCGATTGTTTCACTAGATAAGATCCTTCTTCCTCGACTGGGATCGTTTAGAGCCCTTTGAAGCTGCATTTAAACTACATTTTGAAAGTTCGAACTCGGGGCACCATAGAAGTCCATTATATGGAGAGAAATCCTGAAATGTTTTCCTCAAAAAACATAATTTCTTTATGACTAAAGAAAGAAAGACATGAACATCATCTGTAAATTTTTGTTCTGGAACTACTCATTTAATTTCATAATTTGTTCCTCTCATCAATAAGTCCCAAGTAAAGCATACTGAGAACTACAGTTTCAGCAAAAATAATTGTCAAGTATTTGATTGGTTTACATTCAAATAATTTACCCACCCCCTTGTCATCCACGATGTTCATGTCTTTCTTTCTTCAGTCGTAAAGAAATTATGGTTTTTGAGGAAAACATTTCAGCATTTTTCTCCATATAATGGACTGATATGGTGCCCCAGTTTTGAACTTCCAAAATGCAGTTTATATGCGGCTTCAAACGATCCCAAATGCGGTTGTAAACGATATATAATAGCGTACCGATTGGTTATTTTAATAAAAATAATACAATTTATATACTGTTTAATGCCAAACACTCGTCTTGTCGTACTCTGCCTGGACTGTTTTTGTTCCTGTTCATGACAGTTAGGGTATGTCGAAAAACTCCCATCTCATGTTCTCCCTCAACTTCAAAATTGCAAAGACTGGGTCGGAACTTCTGCAATGATGTAGAATGATTTTAAAATGATTTTTGAAGTTGAGGGAGAAAATACGGTCTGAGTTTTTCGACATACCCTAACTGTCTTGAGCCAGAGTACACAGAGTTCAAGGACTGCAAGGCAAGACGAGCGTTTGAAAATAAAAAGTATTTAAATTGTATTTTTTTTAAAGTAAATAACCGATCGTTTCGCTAGATAAGACCCTTCTTCCTCAGCTGGGATCGTTTAGAGCCTTTTGAAGCCGCATTTAAACTGCATTTTGGAAGTTCAAAATTGGGGCACCATAGCAGTCCATTATATGGGGGAAAATTCTGAAATGTTTTCCTCAAAAAACATAATTTCTTTACGACTGAAGAAAGAAAGACATGAACATCGTGGATGACAAGGGGGTGAGTACATTATTTGTAAATTGTTGTTCTGGAAGTGGAGTTCTCCTTTAATCAAAAGCATAGAGATCGTGTTAAGAGGAGAAACACAATTTTGTTCTGTAGATCGCAAATAATGTGATTTAAAAAAATGGAAATCCCATATTGTCAGATTTACCCAGTGTGCTCACCCACAAGTTGTTCGAAACCTGTAGGAGTTTCTTTCTTCTGTTAAACATTAAAGATCTGACTAAAGTTTCTGATCCTTAATTACTTCCATAGCATGAAAATAAACATTCTGTGGAAGTAAATGGTGACCAAAAACGGTTTGGTTACCAACATTTTTCAAAGTATCTTCTATTGTGTTCAGCAGAAGAAAGAAACAGGTTCAGAACCGCTTTAGTGCGAGTAGGTGATGACAGAATTTTCATTTTTGGGTGAACTATCACTTTAACTTGTGTTAAATACAGGACATTCTTTTTAAGCTTCTGTTTTCATTGAAATCTGTGCATTTTAGTCTTGACATATGACACAAATGCTGCATCTGAAGCATCAAAAAAGCAAAAAAGGTACATTTGGACACACTTTTACACTAATGCAGCATAAATTTGCTGTTAAAACACAATTATCCATCTCTCCATCTGTCTTTTTTTCCTTTTGGCCTTTGCTCTGTTTTGGAGAGGATCCATTCTCCAGCTCAGCTTTATCGCACTGGTGTTGTTAGACTCCATCTATCTCCTAATTGACTTCACAGACTTTCTCAACCGTAGAGTCTTTAATGTCAGAATAATGCTGGTTAATTTACGGTTCCTGAGATCTGCCAGGGAGAGAATCAACGTCTCTAAGGGGTGTAAACTCAATTCAGAGCAGATGTACATGTCAGTGACCTGCGAACTAAGTTTTTCCTTTCCACCCTTGTGAACACAGAACCAGGTTCTCTAAAGCAGATTTATGGCAGCTTGTCCATCGCTGCTAAATGTGCAGATTTATCTCAACTGCATTTTGATTATGCAAGAGCTATGATTTTAATCCTCAGCTCTGCATTCTTGGGTGTTTCTTCAACTGTGCACATTTTTGGCCATGTGGACTCTCTGAAAACACAGTTTCACACTCTCACTGGTTGTTGAGCAGTGTATATACATGCCTCACAGGACAGTTCAAAATTTTTGATTATTTACGTCAATGTCATTTCCACCACCATCTCAAATAATCTTTAATTCTGTTTTATAGTGAAAGTGATGGTGGTGGAAATTACATATTTTGGTTTAAGATTGCTGGCTAATTTCTTAGCAAGCATTTTATGTATCTTAAATAACATTTTATGTAATATTTACACACTTTTGTCATCAGTTGACAAAGTTACAAAATTTTAAATGATGCACAATAACACTTTTTATTGTTTTATTATTCTTTCTTTCTTTCTTTCTTTCTTTCTTTCTTTTTGTAGTGACTATTACCCTCATTTTCTTGTGATCTCAACATGTTTTCTTGTGATCACAACTTAATTTTCTTGTGTTCTCAACGTAACAAAGTGTTCTTGTGATCACAGCTTAATTTTCTTGTGATCTCAACATAGTTCTGTTTTTGTGATCACAACTTAATTTTCTTGTGATCTCAACATAATTTGTTTACTTGTGATCACAACTTAATTTTCTTGTGTTTTCAACAAAGTTTTCTTGTGGTTTCAACATAAAATTTTCTTGTGATCACAACTTAATTTTATTGTGATCTCAACATAGTTGTGTTTTTGTGATCACAACTTAATTTTCTTGTGTTTTCAACAAAGTTTTCTTGTGATCACAAATTACTTTTCTTGTGATCTCAACATAAAGTTTTCTTGGGATCAACTTAATTTTCTTGTGATCTCAACATAGTTGTGTTTTCGTGATCACAACTTAATTTTCTTGAGATCTCAAAATAAGTTTTCTTGTGATCACAACTTAATTTTCTTGTGTTTTCAACAAAGTTTTCTTGTGGTTTCAACATACAATTTTCTTGTGATCTCAACATAAGATGTTTACTTGTGATCACAACTTAATTTTCTTGTGTTTTCAACAAAGTTTTCTTGTGATCACAACTTACTTTTCTTGTGATCTCAACATAACAAAGTTTTCTTGGGATCACAACTAATTTTTTTGTGATCTTGACATAGTTGTGTTTTTGTGATCACAACTTAATTTTCTTGTGTTTTCAACAAAGTTTTCTTGTGATCACAACTTAATTTTCTTGTGATCTCAACATAACAAAGTTTTCTTGGGATCACAATTAATTTGTGATCTTTTTTGTGTTTTCATTATCACAACTTAATTTTCTTATGATGTTGACATAATGAAAGTTGTTTTCTTGTGATCCCGTCTTAATTTTCTTGTAAAAGAACTGCTGGTTTTTATTTACTTTCTCATCTTAACTTTGTAAAAAATTGCTATAAATCATTTTCACGCAATACATATTGACATGGTTTGTTACCACGTTTTATGTAATGGTTATTTTTTATGATGGATTTTCATAGGTTCTGGCACGTAGGAAAGTTTTAATTTGTCACTTTTGCTTTGCAGAAAAGTGTAATAAAAAAAGTGTTCGTTTGAATAAAAATCAACCTTAAATACTTAAAAGTGCCTGTAGTACCCTCATACCTTATTAAATGTCTTCAAAGTGACACACAGAGCTAAATGCCCAGGGCTGGATCCCTCTCAAAGTGTAATAGTACAATATGAGCAAGACTAGTCAAAACTGCACAATGAGTCACAGCCGACACAACCATATGGTCTCAGGGCTCATGTAACATGCTGTATTTAAAGCAACAAGAAAATGTGTCAGCCATTATTAATCAATTTCCTACACTGGTATCCGACAGGTTTGAGGTTTAATCCCATGATGCATTCTTCTGAATGTACAGTCCCACAGAGATACGTGGCATATGTGTTATAATTTGCGTGTGGCGTAATGAACGGATGAAGGAAATGAGGCGAGAGGGATGGATTAAGGGACGTATGGGAGGTCTCAGCATTGCGTTGTGTCCCAGAAAAGCAACACATCTTCTTAATTGAGTTTTTATATTCCCATACGATCATCCACAGCTATGAGAAGCCCGGAAAAACACAAGATCTCTATTCTAGATAAACATTTCAGCAGCTTTTTTGTCAGCAAAGTGGCTGTAATTAATTTCTCAGTGTTTTTTTTTGTGAGCGTGCGTGTGAGAAAGGCTGTTGTGTGTTAAAAAAGGAAGAAGTAGAGCAGGATTCCACGAAAACTAAATGTGCGAGTAAGACAGCGCTGTGCTCGTGTGTGTACGAATATGTCAGTGTGTTAGTGTTTAGCGTCTTGGAGCATTGCTTCATCGTGTTGATTTACAGTTGGGCCTTGTGTGTTATCTGTTTTAAATCACAGCTTGGGCCATGAGCTGGCCAATCTCCAGCCCACCATTCTCAAATTCAGCCCATTATGCTGGGTGGAACCTGCTGGAACGGGGAAAGAGAGAGGGAAGGGAAAAAAGAAAAAGAACTGAGGGTGCCGATGGGGTGGTGGTATTGTTTTTTCTTAGCATTCATGTGTTTTTGTTGTAATTCCCAGTTGAAGTCATTCTGGCTCGCACCTCTCGTTTTATACCATTTTAGATATGCATTTTTCTCATACAGACTCTGGATGCTGATTTGTGTAACACCAAATACAAGTTGTCGTGTGAGATTTTAAAAATTCAATGTCGGTTGCCTTTGTTTGCCAGTCACCCTTGTTGAAATGGCTGACGGGAACTCCAAACTGCTGGTTTTCATTTACATTCTCTCTCCGTGAATTAAAGGGTTGCGTCAATGGCACACTGCAGCGCTTAGAGGAACTGCCTATTTACATTTCTCACAATTTTCTGGGATAATATTTACCAGTTTTATGGCCCGAACACTAAGTTAAATCAGTTGTTGCTTGTTCTGGGTTGTCAGAAATTGTGGAGAACAGCCGGCTGCTTTCGGAAACTTCATTCAGGACAGCAAACGCAAACAGGAAGCAGAATCTGTGCGCAGATGGGGATGTTCGCTGCAGCTGTTCTGTCCTTCTCCTCTTTTCTCTTGGTCACTCTGTACTGGCTTCTGTTAAGAAATCAGAATTAGAGCTTTGTGGCTTTTTGTCCAAGTCTGTCAGCTTTGAGGTCATTTATATGCTGTAATGTGCTTATAAAAGGTGACAAAATGTACTTTTAACAGATGTTTCTCTTTTGAGGAAAATACCCCACTTTTTCATCAGGAGAAAATCAGAAGTCAGATCACTTAGAAAAGTAATAGCTCATCTATATTTGTTTATTTATTGTTCGTTTTTTGTTTTGTTTTATAGTAATAATTACCGTTCAAAAGTTTGGTGTCTGTATGATTTTTTTTATTTCTTTTTTTTGTAATTTTTAAAAATGTTGTTTATGTTGAAAAACGTCTTTTATGTTCACCAAGGCTACAGTTGTTTGATTAAAGTACAGTAATAACAAGAATATTGTTACATTTTTAGTCATTACAGCCGTTACTCCTGTTTTCAGTTTTACATGATCCTACGGAAATCATTCTAATATGCTTATTTTGTGCTCAAGAAACATTTCTTATTATCATCACTCTTGAAAATGGTTGTGCTGCTTAATATTTTTTGTGGAAACTGATTTTTTTTTTCAGGATTTTTGGATGATTATGAAGATTAAAAGAAAAGCAAGTCTTATTAACCCCAAGTATGTTTATAAGTATATAGTTTGCGGACAGTAAGACTTTTTTCGTTTGTTTGTTAATGCTTTTTTCAAATGGAAGCCAATTTCCACCACTGAATAAAAAAAAAAAAAAGAAAAAGAAGGTAATTTCACAATTCTGACTTTTTCTCAGAATTGCATGATACAAACTTTTAGTTCTGACTTTATTTTTCAGAAATGAGATGTATAAACACAATTCAGATTTTTTTTCTCAAAATTGCATGATATAAATTCACAATTGGAAGTTATAAGTTCAAAACTGCAAGATAAAAACTCAGAGTTTGTATCTCGCAATTCTGACTTTTTTCTCTGAATTGTGTGATACAAACTCACAGTTCTGATTTTTTTTCTCTGAATTGAGAGAGATAAATTTACAATTGCAAGTTTTAAAGTCAGAATTGCAAGATATAAACTTACAATTTGACTTTTTTTTTCTCTGAATTGCATGGTATGAGTTTGCAATTTCAAGTTATAAAGTCAGAATTGCAAGATAAAAACTCAATTCAGACCTTTCTTCTCACATATCGAAGTTTGTATCTCGCAATTCTGACTTTTTTCTCTGAATTGCGTGATACAAGCTCACAGTTCTGACTTTTTTTGGAATTAAGAGACATAAACTCACTATTGCAAGTTATAAAGTCGGAACTGCGTGAAATAAACTCGCAATTTCCAGTTACAAAGTCAGAATCGTGGGATGTAAACTCAAAATTTTCACTTTTTTTTTCCACAAATGCAAGTTTGTATCTAGCAATTTTTTTTTTCTCTGAATTACATGATGTAAACTCGCAGTTTAAAGTTCTGAAGTCAGAATTTCAAGATTAAAACTTTTTTTTTCTTCTTACAAATGCTAGTTTGTATCTCACAGTTCTGACCTTTCTTCTTCCAAATGGAAGTTTTATCTAGCAATTCTGACTTTTTTCTCGCAATTCTGAGTTTGGTATTTCGCAGACTTGCAGTTCTGACTTTTTTCTTTGAATTGTGTGATACAAACTCAAAATTTCAAGTTATAAAGTCAGAATTGCATGACAAACTCAAATTTCTCAATTTTGTTCTTTTTTGTAGTTTGTCTCTCGCAATTCTGTCTTTTTTATGATACAAACTTGCAGTTCTGACTTTTTTTTCTCACAATTGAGAGATATAAACTTACAGTTTCAAATGATAAGTCAGAATTGCAGGATATATCTCACAATCTGACTTTTTTCTCAGAATTCTGAGATACAACTTGCAATTGCGTGTTAAAAAGTCAGACTTGCGAGATATAAATTTCACAAATTCTGAGAAGAAAAGTCACAATTGTGAGTTTATATGTAGCAATTCTGACTTTATTTCTCAGAATTACAACTTTATTTCTTAGAATTGCAAAAAAAAAAAAGTCAGAATTGTGAAATAAGTCAGTTTTTATTTTTTATTTAGTGGCGGAAACAGGCTTCCATATTTTTCCTTGCTGTAAAAAGTTAATTAACTTTATAAATAATTTTGTTAATTGTTTATTTATTTTAAATATATACATAAATAAATAATTATCATTCATGGCCTTTTTAAAGAGGTAGTTGACTTTTTTTTCTAGGCTTGATTGTGTTCATGGGGTGCAGTCTAATATGTGTTTAAAAAAAACAAAAACAAAAAAAACACACATTATCTTTAACATAATTTACCTTTATTCTAAAGTTAAAAAAGTGAAATCACAATTAACCACCCCTTTAATATTCACAGTACAAACGTGCACAAATCTGAAAAGTGACCGTGTGTCTTTTTCCATCCCTGTATAGCACAAAAAGGAATTCTTCACCTCTCCCCGGATGTGTATCAAGAAATGGAAGCGAGCCGGAATAAGGGAGTCCCCGGTGCCCTTGGAAACTACCTGACACCCAAAGACATTGGCCAAGGGTCCGCAGCCCCATTCTACACCCCGTCGGTGGGCAGCACCGCAGCCATCGCGAGAGAACTGCTGCTGAGCGGTACGTCGCCCACCGCTGAGGCCCTGATCCTGAAAGGAAAAGCACCTGCTTTGGCCTGTGGCTCCATCCAGCCTTCCCAGCAGCTGGAGTACTTAGCCCACATTCAAGGCTTCCAGGTATGGAATAAATGAAGTGCTTTTACAGATGTGTTTATCTCTCGCGCTCGCTCTCCACTGCTAGCTCTAACCCAGAGAACCAGACCTCAAATTTCAAAACATCTCTCGCGGAGCCTAAACTTGATCTGCTTGGCTTGCACTGGTCGTCCATCTGGATGAGACTGCGGAAATGTGGAAGTGCCTGCTTCTGTCATTGATGTTCCTACAGGCCAGGGAAGTCATTTCTCACAGTTACATTTCCCTTTTCCTGTCTGTATACCGTTGCAGGCAAAGGATAACAACCTGTCTTTAGCTGATTTGTCTTCCACAGCTCTGTTTGCCATAGGGCTGCATAATTTTGACAAATTATAATCGCTGAATATTTATTTGTTTGCTTTATTTTTATTTGTGGAGCAGCTGCACTATAATGACCTGATATCCCATTGTGAGAATGTTTTGAGACAGTTTTTTTTGATTATGTACATGCACTTTTTTTTTAACCTTTTCAAAAATATAAAATAATATAACTTTGTTATACACACTACCATGTAACAGCGCAAACCGTCTTTTGGCATTAAAATTGTACTGTCAGGTTTTACTAAATACACGCAGTGAAGAATTTGCGCTGAAAAGGTGTGGACAAAGTTATTTTTGTGCCTGACCTTTATTGAATATGCTTTATTGAATATGAATTTCCCTTTCAGACACAAAATATATGGGTGGAGAGTATAAAAATGAATCACGCAATGCTTTTACTAACTTTTGCACTTGTTAAATTACTGGCATTTGCGCCATTATTTAATGCCCAAAAAGCATGTACTAAACCATTTTGCGCTTGAAATAGCTGCAATTATTGTTGAGAGCAGAGAGCAATGTGGTAGAAAGGAGAGGATTTTTTCCACATGTAATAATTAATTTGGAATGCCAGAAGAACGCGTTTTTTGAACATATTGTTTGCCAAGCCATGTTATTTTTAATTTGCTTCAGGAAATAAAAGACCCTCAACTAGGAGACACGCAATACCAGATCTATTAAAACTACTAGCAGACCTTCGTTTTTTGGCCTCTGGTTCTTTTTAACATACTGTGGCTTCTTTATTTCTTTGTTCTTTATTTGCGACTACGCGAAGTTGCACTGCACTTGGTATATTGCGTTGGTTAGTATGTCAATAAGATGTTGCATCTGTGTTGTTTAATTTGTGCATTGTTAGTAAATCACCCGCACCATTCTTGCACTAATTTGCTCTGTTTAGTAAAACTGGCCTTTGGTAAGATTTTTCTATGCTTTTGAAACATGTATCTTATTTTTACCAAGGCTGCATTTATTTGATTTAAAAAGCAAAAATAAATAAATATATAAATAAAATAATAATAATAGTAATGTATGTAGAATATTTTTTTAAATTTAAAATAAGTTTTCTTTTTTTGTATTTCAAATCTTTTTGTGTCACATGATTCTTCATAAATCATTCTAATATGCTGATTTGTTGGTCAAGAAACATTTCTTATTATGATTAATATTGAAAACAGTTGTGCTGCTTAATATTATTGTGGAAACCATTTTTTTTTTTTTTTCAGGTTTCTTTGAAATGTTAATCTATTATATTATAATTATTAAATACTATTCTAATAATAGTAAATATAAACGTTTTTACCTTCACTTTTGATAAATTTGTGCATTCTTGGTAAAATAAATAAATAAATAAATAAGTAAATAAAATTGATAAAATTACCAATACCATTAATTTCTTCCAAAAAAAGAAAAAGAAAAATCTTACTGACCCCCAAACTTTGAACGGTAGTGTATTTGTGTTAAAAAATGCAGATTATAAGAAAAAAGTAAACAATGTGTTTAAGAATTTCATTAGATAGATAGATAGATAGATAGAATGATACATGATCGAATAGACAGAATGATAGAATGATGGAAAGATAGAATGAAAGATGAATGGACAGACAGATGACAGAACAATAAAATGACAGATAAAAGGTTGGATAATAGAATGAAAGAACGATAGAAAGAATAATACAAGAACAAAACGATGGATAGAACAATAGATAGAATGACAACAATAGAATGAACAATAGAAAGAACGATAGAAGGATGGATAGAACAATAGAAAAATGCTAGAACAATAGAATGAAAGAACGATAGAAGAATAGATAGAATGATAGAAAAAATGATAGAACGATGGATAGAATGATAGAAAAACAATTGATAGATAGATAGATAGATAGAACAACAGATAGAAGTATAGATAGAAGGATAGAATGAAAGATCAGTTGAAGGAACAATAGAATAATAGATAGAATGATGGATAGAACAATAGACAGAATGATAGAATGAAATAATGGAAAGAAAGATAGAAGGATAGAACAATGGATAGAACAATAGAAAAAATGATAGAACGATGGATAGAATGATAATAAAAACAATTAATATATAGATGATAGATAGATAGATAGATAGATAGATAGAATGACAGAACGATAGAACAATAGAATGACAGATAGAAGTATAGATAGAAGAATAGAATGAAAGATCAGTTAAAAGAACAATAGAAGAATAGATAGAACAATGGACAGAACAATAGACAACAATAGAATGAAAGAACAATGGAAAGATAGAAGGATAGAAAGATGGATAGAACAATAGAAGAAATGATAGAACGATGGATAGAATGATAGAAAAAACAGTTGATAGAACGATAGATATATCGAATAGATAGATAGATAGATAGATAGATAGATAGATGGAATAACAGAACAATAGAACAATAGAATGACAGATAGAAGTATAGATAGAAGAATAGAATGCAAGATCAGTTGAAGGAACAATAGGAGAATAGATAGAACGATGGATAGAACAATAGACAGAATGATAGAATGAAAGAACAATGGAAAGAAAGATAGAAGGATAGAACAATGGATAGAACAATAGAAAAATGATAGAACAATAGATATAATGATAGAAAAAACTACTGATAGAACGATAGAAAGATAGATAGATAGAATGACAGAGAAGTATAGATAAAAGAATAGAATGAAAGATCAGTTGAAGGAACAATAGAAGGATAGAAATGATAGAACGATGGGTGGTATGATAGAAAAAAAACAATTAATAGAATGATAGATGGAGAGAGGGATAGATAGGTAGATAGACAAATAAAATGATAGAATGTTAGAACAGTAGAATGAAAGAATGATAGATAGCATAACTGTCAAAACTAGTATTAAGTATGTGGCAGTAATGGAATATTTCTAAATTTAATGTGACGTTAATGTGACTTTTTATTAAATTACTATTAAAACATTGTGAATAGAAGCAAGAGTAGAACAACATGGAGTGTCAGCACTGATAGCCTTGTGGGCAGTACGCTGACATGCAGTGCCGTTGCGCTCCAGGCGTCCCGAGTTTGAATTCTGGCTCGAGGACCTTTCCCGATCCACCTCCTTCTCTCTTTCCCTCTTCGCTTCCTGTCCTATATGATCCGTCCTATCATAATAAAAGCAAAAAGGCCAAAAATAAGAACAACATGGAGTGCTGTAATTGGTTCTTTTTTTTTTAATATTCGTAAACTTGATTATTATTAATAATTTTCAATTTATCGTACCTTTCTTGGTCCCCTATGTGTATGTCCTCAGTCTCTTTTACACTGACTGGAACCTGACTGGAAAGCACCCTCCAGTACCTCACCCTGAGCCCGCCCCACTTAATTTAGCAGCAGGTGCTTTTCATATTGGACAGTAAAAACATTTTATCTTAACCTGCTGAGGTTGCCTTTGAAAAAGCCTTTGTTTTTGCTCAGAGCTTTCCTGTAGTCTGAAACCCGATGAAGAAGAGTGAGGCAGCCAAACGTAAACACGGGGGGGAAAACAGCAGGTTTCACTTAAAGGGCCAGCTGTGAGGGATGAGCCGACCTGCCTGTATGAATCACTCCACATCCAATACCCTGATAAGAATCCCGACTGGCTTTATCCCCCCATTCCTCGGTGTCTTCTATCAGGAGGATTTAGGTGTACAATGGAGGAAAACAGGAAGTACGCGTTTCATTGAGACGATGCGCCGAGCAATGTGGGTTGGTAATGAAAACCTGAGTGTACCGAAAGCAAAACAAAACCGCTGAGCTGCGTCTTCAGCGCTGAAAGGCAGATTCCAGACTTTTATATGTTTGCTGGCAGATGCTCTTGTGCAAAATACTGTGCAGTTATTGGCAAACACCTTACTGTTTCTAATCAGAGCAGCAGACATGCTATCCACAGTGCCAAAGGACATGTTTAAATCAGACCAGGTCCGTGATTCAATTTGGTCTTGACGGAGCTGTTATGAAAGCCCCTATGAGGCCCTTTTTCGTTGGCGTTGGAGCAACAGAAACACCTGAAACAGTTTGGGAAAGCCGCAACGAGAACCGATGTTCAGTTTGTTCTACGCTACAGATGTGGGATTCATTGTCGTGCGGTTATTCAAGCGTCTGTTTCCTCTAAAGCCTGATTCCGATCTCCAAACTCTTAATGGAGAAGTTAATGGACTAATAATAGGAGCTAGCACAGGCTGTGTTTGCCATTCTTGGAATTGACTTTCAGTTGAGATTGGTTCATTCAGGTCTTTCGCTCTTGTTGGGCCCCAACTAGACACATGGGGCCTCTGAGAGTAAAGAGATTTGATTGATGGAATTTGGCCAGGGGTTGAAAATTAGATAGGGCATCAGTATATTGGCTTTTTGGAAGCTGTGCTGGTGCAGAGTGGGTTGGAGAAAATAGTTTGTTTGCTGTTAATTTCCCGTTGTCTCAGGCCACATGTGATGGAAGTAGGGCAGAAATAATGGAGTCGTTTGAGTAATGCGTAACATATGCTCTCTCTTTCTCAGTCTCTTTATCTTTGTGGTAAGTGAAATGTTAGTTTTCTTCACATTTGTGCCCACACTAGCATTTTAAGTGGGCTCTTAAGTTGCCACTCAGAGATGTTCGGTCTGCTCATGTTCGTTAGAGAAACAATCTTAAATACGATCGGGTTTCTTTAGTCTGTAATAGTAGCTGAATCTCATTTGGTGCTACATGTAACCTCACATTGCCAGAGTTGCTTCTTGCTTATTCTGTGCTGATTATTTATCAGGATAAATTGTGCTCCAGCTTATTCCAGCCAAGAATCACTCATTTAGACAGGAAAAGGCCATTTAACCAACATTTAAAGAACTCATTATGTTTAACCCAGTAAAAGTCAGTGTACCCTGACTCCCAGATGTTGCATAAAACATGCCAAGCATGGCTTGTTTGAAGAACAGGCCTAAATTTAAGTTGTTATTCACTCATAATCTTCCCCTTCAGTTAGTTGTTAGTGACTGTGGTCACATTGACTTACACAATGTGAGAACAAATCATTCCAGTTTGTTAAACTGGATCAGTTGATTTGTTGAAGAGATCTAACTCAAAACAACTTAAAATATACTTTTTTCATTAACTACAAACCAACATTTGCTCCTACATTCTGAGTGCAAACTTAATTTAGGCAACAGTTAAAACTAGAGATTTTTGCCGATATTTTGCAACTCCAAAATTAGGCCAATAGCCGATACCGATATATTTCCTTTTGTTTGGAAACAACACCAAGTCCTGTGTGGAAGTTATTTTTAATAAACACTAAAGTTCTTTTGTAATGACAGTACATTGAAGCTTTGAAAATAACTATAAATAAACTATATATTAATTGCTGCTTTTTTTTTCTTTAAGAAAGATGCAGTGGTAACCTTAAAGGAGAAGTCCACTTCCAAAACAAAGATTCACATATAATGTACTCACCCCCTTGTCATCCAATATGTTCATGTCTTTCTTTCTTCAGTTGTAAAGAAATTGTTTTTTGCATGGACTGTTAAAAATATGGACGTAGTGTCCGTGACGTCACCCGTAGGTTTCTGAAGAGCATTTTTAAAGCTCTTAGTGGGTGGGAGTCGGCCGTCGCCATCTTGGAATTGCGTCACTGCACGTCACTCCCGGATAATCGAAAATAGGCAAAGAGGCAAGACGTGGGTGGAGCTGGTTGCTGAAACCACGCCCGCCTAGCGCAACGGTGGTGATCGCAGCGGCAGTCCACCTGTCACTCAAGTGGCCGCGCCCTAAATTATGCAGAACTTTAAGGCTTAATATAATTTAAACGGATGAGTTATAAAAAAATTCACCCCCCTCACAGTTGACATGAAGGGCACAATTTGCTAAATAGAGCTAAACCACTTTTTGTACCAGGCTGTAAACATATTTTTTTTTGCTGTAAAGTTGGGCATTTTAACATGGGGAGTCTATGGGATTGACTCCCTTTTGCGGCCAGTCAATGAATTGCAGTTTTAGTCACTTCTGTGTTGGCTTCACGAGGGAGACGGGGAGGTTGGCGCTTGGGTTTTTGAGGAAAATATTTTAGCATTTTTCTTCATATTCTTTGTGCCACGATTTTGAACTTCCAAAATGCAGTTTGAATGCGTCTTGAAATGATCCCAAATGCAGTTGTAAATGATCCCAGCTAAGAAAAAGTGTCTTATCTAGCGTAGCAATCGGTTATTTTAATAAAAATAATACAATTTATATACTTTTTAATGCCAAACGCTCGTCCTGTCTTACTCTGCCTGGACTGTTTTTGTTCTGGTTCATGACAGTCAGGGTATGTCAGGAAAAACTCCCATCTCATGTTCTCCCTCAACTTCAAAATTGTCCTATATCGCTGTTTTACCTTTTTTGTTAAGGTTGTTTGATCTTTTTTGGATGTTTACTTTGCAAAGACTGGGTCAGTACTTCTGCAGCGATGTAGGATGATTTTGAAATGATTTTTGAAGTTGAGGGAGAAAATACGATTGGAGTTTTTCAACATACCCTAACTGTCTTGAGTCAGAATTCACAGAGTTCAGGGAGAGCAAGACAAGACGAGCGTTTGAGATTAAAAAGTATTTGAATTTAATTTTTTTAATGAAAATAACCAATTGTTTCGCTAGATAAGATCCTTCTTCCTCGGCTGGGATCGTTTACAACCGCATTTGGGATCGTTTGAAGCCACATTTAAACAGCCTTTTGGAAGTTCAAAATCGATGTACCATATCAGTCCATTATATAGAGAAAAATGCTGAAATGTTTTCCTCAAAAACCATAATTTCTTCACGACTGAAGAAAGACAGACATGAACATTTTGGATTACAAGGGGGTGAGTACATTATATGTGGATCTTTGTTTTGGAAATGGACTTCTCCTTTAACATTTTAACTTTTTTTTTAGCATTTGTAGATGGTCTAAAGCAAAAGAGTTGAACAAATTCTAAAAATCTTTTGGAGCTCAAAAAATTTGTTTAAAAAAAAAATAACATTACACATTAATGAATAAATCCGTATATATAAAATTATCTTCTGACCTTTAAATCAAAAACATACTTGTGGTTTTATGATATCAATTACTGCTTTGTTTATTTAAAAACTGTGTAAATGTTATTTGTGTATTTTGCTTCATTTTATTAGAAGTAGGCCAACAGCGCACCTTATGGAACTTTTTAAAGGAACATCCACTTTTTTTGAAAATATTTGAAACTCATTTTCCAACTCCCCTAGAGTTAAACAGTTGAGTTTTACTGTTTTCGAATCCATTCAGCCGATCTCCGGGTCTGGCGGTAGCACTTTTAGCATAGCTTAGCATAGATCATTGAATTTCGATTAGACCGTTAGCATCTCGCTCAAAAATGACCAAAGAGTTTCGATATTTTCCTATTTAAAACTTGACTCTTCTGTAGTTACATTGTGTACCAAGACGGATGAAAAATGAAAAGTTGCAATTTTCTAGGTCGATATGGCTAGGAACTATACTCTCATTCCGGCGTAATAATCAAGGAACTTTGCTGCTGTACCATGGGTGCAGCAGGCGCAATGATATTACGCAGCCGTCAACTCTGCCGGCTGCAGCTCAACTCTGCATCTACACAAACTTAGTGCCGGTCACTTTCAGGCACTGCGTAATATCATTGCGCCTGCTGCACCCATGGCACGGCAGCAAAGTTCCTTGATTATTACGCCCTAAATTATGGGTAGTCCTGACTCAAGAAATCAGTGTTTCCCAGTGTTTCTTATTAACTATTATATAACTTCTCCATTGCTATTGCTGTTTTCTTTGGACAGCATCATGCTATTATTCTACTAGCATGTTGGTTTCTATCACATACTTCGGTAAGAGACATCATTTATGTTATATAAAGCCATACAAGTCTTCATACCCAGGGTTCCTTTTAAAGCTTAAAGGCATTAGTCACCTTTCATCATGGAAAAGATCCACCAGCACAGTCTTCAAAATTTCTTCTCACATGTTCCACATAAGAAAGGTGCTTTTTCTAAGTTGCACTGTCAAAACTGCGTTAAAACACAAAACAAACGATTTGTGGCTGCTGACTGATCTAACAGATTATTTAGTGACCTTCAGTGATCTGGTTAAACTCTTGGGCCTCTTTTGGATAATGGGGTGACTTATTTGGTGCATGTAGCATCGGGTTAAGACGAACCCAGAGATGGATCTTTCCCTAAATCCCCCTTTGGTTGAGCAACCGGAGCCCTGCCAGCTAGCGTTCACTCCCCAGGCTGGGGACACAGAGATTCGGAGAGGACGAAAGCAAGAGAAGAGGTGGAGCAGTGAAGCCAATCTCTGTGGGAACGCTGCTCTTCGCCGCATGTCAGGTGCACATCATAAAGGGCCTTTTGTGCTGAGCCTGTGAGCTGCAAAGCAGTCTGGGAGAGTGGAGAGCAGTAGGTAGAGCTCATGTTAGGGATGAGTCCTAAGAATTTTATGAACCCCCATTCATCCCATCACTTCATATTAGGCTGAGTGAAACATACTGTGCTGTAGTCTTCTACCCTTCTTGCATACTTCAGAGGTTATGCCCTACTTAATGTGAATAATTGCTTTCTTTCTTTCGAATATTGTTGTGTTGACTTCATTACCAAAGTTGTTGTAGGACAAAATGTCCAAACTATATCTTTTTTTGAAATGTTGGGATTGTTTATTTTATTTTCATTTTAAATGAAATTTTTCAGTGACTACAAACCAAGCTTTGTTCCCAAACACACTGATTTATTTTATTTAATTTAGTTTAAGACTGTCTGCTTTTTTTTTTTTTGCCTTTTAGTTTCTTTAGAATTTGAAAATAGAAAGTAGGAAATGGGAATGTAAAATTATTTATTTATGTATTATTTATTTTATTTTATTTTATTTTATTATTTTTTTTTAATTGAATGTCTTTTTTTGTTGTTCTTTTAATTTTTAGAGTTTTTAAAAATAGGAAGTAACCTTTTATTTTATTTTATTTTATTTTATCTGTTTTTTTTTTTTGTTGTTGTTGTTTTTTTTTGGTCTTTATTTTTTTAGTATTTTAAAAATAGAAAGTAAGAATTTAAAAATAGGAAGTAACTAAACTATATATATATATATATATATATTTATTTATTTTTTTTATGTTTGTTTTTTGGAAAATTGATTTAGGCCACATTTCCCATTCTGGCATTTTTTATTTATTTATTTATTTATTGGTCTGTTATTATTATTTTTTTTTTTAGAATTTAAAATTACAAAGTAAGAATAACTTTGTTTTATTTTATTTTAGACTGATTTTTTTTGTTTGTTTTTTTTTTTGTCTTTAATTTTTAAATTTTAAAAATAGGAAGTAATTGAAACTTTTTTTTAGGAAATAAATCACACAAATCAGGATTTTATTGTTTACTTTGACGTTGTGCTTTTTTAGTACACTTTTTAGAAACTATACTTGTTTAAATATAGTAAACAGTCCTTTTTAGTAACTTAATTTAGGCCACATTTCCCATTCATATACATTAATTTATTTTATTTTAGACTGTCAGTCTATTTTTTTTTTTGGTCTGTTCATTTTTTAGAATGTAAAAGTAACAATTTTATTTTATTTTACTTTGTTTTTATTTTATTCTTTAAAAATAGAAAGTAAGAATTTAAAAAAGAAAGTGACTAAACTTTTTTTAATTATTTTTACTAAACAAATCACACAAATCAGGATTTCAATGTTTACTATTGTTTATTAGGTTTACTACATTCGTTTTAATAATACTTTTTAATAACTATACTTGTTCAAATATAATAACTTAATAACTTTTTATTAACTTAATTTTAGGCCACAATTCCCATTCTGACATTTAATTTCATTTCATTTCATTTAAGCAATTAAACATTTGTGGAAAGAAATCAGACAAATTTGAAAATTTTGACATTTCCCACTTGTAGTAAGAAGGATCTTTTAATTAAGTGCTATTTTTATTCATTTTATGAGAGGTATGTAAAACTGAATAGAAAATAACACTGATTGTATAATATTTAGTTGGCAATCAACATTTCCTGACCATTTTGTTTTAGAGTTCCAGACCATATCCTCTGAGAACCTCACTTTATCCCTCTTTTTTTTTTGTGCCTGTTTTAGTTTTCCCTTTCCTTTTATTTAGTCTTACTCTTTCTGTTTCCTCCCACCCTCACTGCCCGTCTGTTTCTCTTTCTGTTTGTCTGTCTCTCACATGGTTTCTAACCTTGGCTAGAAATACCAGCATACCTAGATTCAAATCACAGGTTCTCAGTTATTTCTTCAAATAACGCCCATTGATGTTTTCTGACCTTCGAGTGAATCACGGCTGCGTTTCGAGATGAAACTCGTGCTTGGATTTCTCATCCTGCCAGCGCTGGGCACATATGCATCCCTCTGTGAGGCGCTGCTTTGATCAAGCAGCAGCGTTCTGCATCTATATGCCAACTGCTCTGCAGTCATGCCATAAATCACTTCATAAATCGCTTCATATGCACGTGATGAAAGAGTCAGTGATGCATCCGTTTTATCCTGTATCAGTGGGACTTTCTTCAATGATATCCTTGCTTCCAACTAGAAGTTTGCATGGTTAATATGTTGAAGCCATATTGGCTTGACCAGCAGTCAGATTGGTCAGAAGTGCTACTACCACACTGAGTTCAACCATATCTACAAGATTGGTGTGAGCTAATAATGGACAAATAGTTTTATTGGTCAATATATGAGAAGGTAGGTTCAATATACACAGTGCCTTGCGAAAGTATTCATACCCCTTCTTTTTTTTTTCATGTTTTCTGTTGCTGCCTTATGATAACCTGCTTTAAATTACTTTTTTCTTTTTTTTAAATCTACACTCCATACACTATAAAGCTAGCAAAAACAGGTTTGTGACAACTTTGCACATTTATTAAAAAGGAAAAACTGAAATAGGTACTTTGCATAAGTATTCATACCCTTTACGCCGTGCTTAGTTGAAGCACCTTTACAGCCTCAAGTCTTTTGGGCTATGATACGACAAGCTTTACACATCTGCTTAAAAATCAAGCACGTTTCATCTCTGCTAGATATTTAACAGTTAACTGTATGGAAAGTGGAAGCATTTAGGAACAGCAGCAACTAAGCCACATAAACCATAGGGATCACTGAGTGTAAAAGTCTCCAGTGAGTTACAAACTTCCACTGCACAAAAACTGTGTGACGGGAGCTTCATGGAATGGGTTTTCATGGCTGAGCAGCTGCATGCAAGCTTCCCATCACCAAGTACAATGACAAGCGTTGGATTGAGTGGTGTAAAGCATTCTGTCAATGGACACTGGAGCAGTGGAGACCTCTTCTGTGGAGTGATGAATCTAGCTTATCTGTTTGGCAGTTTTATGGGGGCGAGTCCAGGTTTGGTGGATGCCGGAAGAACATTACCTGCCTGACTGCATTGTGTCAGCTGTACAGTTTAGTGGAAGAGGGTTAAGAGTATAGGGGCTGTTTTTCAAGGGTTGGGTTAAGCCCCTTATTTCCTGTGAAGGCAAATCTTAAAGGGATAGTTATCTCAAAAATGACAATTCTGTCATTAATAGGGCTTCCCTATTTTTCTGGTAGACAAGTAGTCGTTCATTTTAAGCATTAGTTGACTATTAGTTGCACGTTTATTAATAAACCATATAAATCATAATAATGAGCTTTTAATTGCCTACATACATAGCCTAATAAGCGCTCAAGCTCATGCAGAAAATCTTGCCACAGCGTGCTGGCAGATATAATAATTCTGAATGTGTCTGGGAAAAATAGCAAGGGGACTGCGTTACTGTTTTAACAGTCCACTGATAAATTAGTGCTTTCTGTGTTTTCAGCTAAAGAGATGAAGTCGGGAACATTGACTCGTCATCTCCACAGTAGCGATGACACTGTATACACGTTTCATACACATAATCTGAGAATATTTGTTTTTTATTTGAATTGTTTCACTTGAAAGTAGACATTTCACTCTGTAGATATATTTGTCATGTCTTTAGGGCAAATATACACTTGAGTTTCAAAGTTTCATGCTCAAGTTCACAGAGACCCGAGACTGCAGAAAAAGCATCCTGTTTAATTATTTTACAAAAGTCCAACGTTTCGTTGTTATCGTTGCGAGTGTGCATGAAAAACGTAGAGTCTTTACAGATTCGAAAGATGTATTACTCTTATCTGTATGACCTAAAATGACGGAGTATTTTAAGAGCAAGTGACGGCAATGGCGCCTCCATCTGCGCTACTATTCAGCTTCCACACTCTGCACAGGCACTTGCAGATGCAGCGCGGAGAGCCGCTTCAACCAGCCGCAGCACGGCGGGTATAAACACAAGCAAGTGGCTGCGTCAGAGCAGTAACATGCCGCAGATGTGTGCAGTATAGGGGGTCGAAACACACGCTGAAGCTGCAATCTACTCTGGTTGCCGCGTCGGACCCGTAACCTGATAGGACCCAACACTACTGTAGCTTATTATTTACTCACCCTCCATGCATCCTAGGTGTATATGACTTCCTTCTTTCAGACAAATGCAATCGGAGTTTATTTTATTTAATTTATACTGGCACTCCCAAGCTTTAGAACAGCATAGACAAGTGTTTCTCTTCATCAATCCAAAACAAGTCCAATAATGTGCATCCATCCATAGTAAAAAGTGCCTCACACGGCTCCGGGAGGTCAATAAAGACCTCCTGTAGTGAAAAATAATACCTTTTTCGAACCACCAAGCATGAAAGCATATTCCAGTACATCCCCAAAACAAAATCAAGACTTTGTCAAAGAGCATAATAGGGCCTAAACCTAAGCCCAAACCTGAAGCTATACATGAAAAACTGCCATTGAAGCCAGTATCATGACCCGACCATTCATAAGTTTTAATCATGCTTTAATTTCCGCACTGCCCACCTGCGGCATCTTTATAACCTGTAACCCACCACCTTACCTTTAATGGCAAAGCACTGACTGATGATATGAAAGTGATTTAATTTGATGCGAGAACATCTGGAGTTGTATAACTCGGCGGTAGCGTCAGGTTCATAATTTCAATTACAGAAGTGGATTGACGTGGGCGTTTGAAGGTGACTCGCTCCATTTATGGCGAATGATATGATTCAAAAGACGTTTTTGGCACTGGTACGACTTGGACTTGTAATCCGACCCCAAAAAATTGGCGAATAATTGTTTTTTGGATGATTAATGAGGCGATTAAAGATGTATTTGTGTTATAACTGTAAAGTCCAGCATGGATCAAATTTGTTGATGTGCAGTGTCTGCTTTAGTGGTAAAAGGAGCCATATTTGGGTAGGAAAAGTGAAGCTTTATCTAACTGGCTTCAGTCGCTATAGATAGACCATGAATATAGTTCTATCCATGGAACGTTTCAAATGCACAAAAGTTTCTTTAGATGTTCTTCACACTAAGAAAAATGTTATTTGCAAAAACTTTTTAGAACATTTACTTTTTAAAGTGTAGTTGATTATTTTTAGATTTTTTCCTCCTTTTCCGTGTAGAAATGTTCAGAACAGTTGTCCAGGAGAGCATTAAACACACATGCTGAAGCTAGACGTATCATAAACAGAGACATGTTATGACTCAAACTGCTGGTTTAGCGCATGTGTAACTGCAATATGATGTTATCAGACGTACTCATGTGTTAAATCCACCAGCAATATTGTCCTGATAAGAATCAGTGGTCCATGTGCTTAAGTCAAAGGCAAGATGTTACTCCATTTTCTTTTAATTTTCTTCCTTGGCATGTAGCAAATCCCACTTTAATGAAAATGAAACCTATCGGATGATGTATGTTTTGAACATCTGCGCCAAAAGATCTGCCTCGTGACGTGGTTTACTCTTTTTGTTTTTCTTACCCCCTGTACTCTGCGGTGTAAAAAGCACTTCAAACAGCACTGGCAGCGTCCTACGCTTGATTTGGCTCTTTTTCAACGGCACATCTCCGTCTTGTACACATTCGACATCAAACGCATCTCCTGTCCGAGCATCAAAGAGCGGGACGGTTTGTTTCTGTCCCTCTTGCCCTTTCCCTGTTCTTGGGGCTGGTGTTTATGCTGGGATTTTCATTAGCAAACTTATGCTAGACGTGCTAATCCCTTATGGTCTGATTTTTGCCGCGTTCTGATGGGGTCCAGCTGTATGGCTGTGGCGTATTTGTGCGAGGAGCGAGCTTTGAAAACAGTTTGTCAGGGAGATGAATCTTGAGGCTGACAGGAAGCTGGCACTGATCTGGGCGTCTTGAGCTTGATGGTGGCCCGCAGTTATTTGCTCAAAGTGACGATACTTCACCACAATTAAGTGCATTAGGAAAAGTTTTAAATCAAACCCAGTACTTCTAACGGATACACAGTCAGCGGTATGTTTGTGCAATGGCTTAAACACATTGGATTAAGTTAAATGAATTTCATTTGACCCAGGTGTAGTTTGTGTAATTTCTCATGATATAATATAATATAATATAATATAATAATATGTGTGTATAGTCAACAGTATGTTTGCACTACAGCTCTAACACATTAGATTTTAATTAATTCCATTTAGCCCAGGTTTAGTGTTGTTATAATGTTTAGTGAGAATGTAATGTAATGTAATGTAATGTAATATAATATAAATACGTGTATGTACATTATATACTGTGTAATGTAATATAATATTTTATAATATACTAAATATAGTTTTACACTATTAAGACTAGAATTTAAATAGTTAGGATTATAACCAATATAATTGTACATATTTCTAAAATATTATTGTTATTCATATAAACATTTTTATATATTTTATTAGTAATATTGATTTATATATTTATGTATTTTATTAATGTAATACAAATATACATAATTACTGTAGCTAAACTAGTTAATATGATGTAATGTATTATATAGTATACTAAATATAATAGTTTTACAGTATTTAAAACTAATAAAACTAGTATTTAAGTTAAATTATAATCTGTAGAATTTTACAAAATGTTAACATTTTTGTTTGTGTTCACATGTTATTATATTATTATTAATTGGTAATATTTATGTATACATTTATACTTTTTATTTAATATGTCATACAAATCTGCATAATCACATAAGTAATATGTAATATAATGTAATATAATATTATATAGCATACTAAATATAATCGTTTTACTGTATTTACAACTATTACAGCTACTGAAAACTAGGATTTAAATAATTAGAATTATAATCAATAGAGTTGCACGTTTCTAAAAAAAATGTTGAATGTTTTTATATATTTTATTATTAGTATATAATCAGTAGTATGTATTTAATATAATATAATATGATATATAATGTTTTACAGTGAACTATTAAAAACTAGAATTTAAAAAGCTAGAATTATAATCAATAGAATTGCACATTTCTAAAATAAATGTTGTTTTATACGAAATATTTTAGATATTTTATTATTAATATATAATCGGTATATACTCAGTAGTATATATTTAATATAATATAATATAGTATATATAATATTTTTACAGTGAACTATTAAAAACTAGAATTTAAGTAACTAGGATTATAATCAATAGAATTGTACATATTTATAAATATATTTTATTTTTATTTTCATAAAATATATTAATATTTATATATAAATATTAATTCATATTTATATATTAATGTAGGTTTTTTATGAATGTCATACAAATATACATAATATAACTAATCAAGTTAATATAATGTAATGTAATATTGCATAATATACTAAATATACTTTAATATACTTTATGTAATATATGCTACTTTTAATAGTTTTAAATACTGTAAAAACTATTAAAAGTAACATTTAAATAACTAGAATTATAATCAATGGAATTGTACAAATTTATAAAATCCATTTTATTTTATATAACATTTTTATATATTGTATAATTAAGAATCAGTAATATCTATTTATGTATTTATGTAGTTTTTTATTAGTGTCATACAAATATACATAATTACTATAATTAATCTAGTTAATATAATGTAATATAATATATTAAATATAACAGTTTTACAGTATTTAAAACTATTAAAAACTAGGATTTAAATAACCAGAATTCTAATCAATAGAATTGTACATATTTCTAAAATGTTATTTTATGTAAAATATTTGTATATATTTTATTATTAATAATTAGTCGTTTTAATTCATATTTCTTACAAATATACATAATCACTATAACTAATAATATATATATATATATATATATCCATTTTAGATTTTGTTCTCCAAACATATAAAGATATTTTTAAAGTGTGTTTTTATATTATATATTTGTATATATTTATTATGTATAATTAATGGGGATATTTTATATTAGGAGGGTTGTTTTATTTATAAAATATGGCTGTTAATTTGTTAAAAACTGCAATCAAATCATTTACTCAGCATATGATGATTGGTTTATTAACCCAAAAGCAATTATTTGCATTTATTAACATTTGCTGAGAAAAATGAACTGCCAGTTGAAATACATTGTGATAAATTTAATTTTATGGATTTTAATCACATTATTTTTACTTGATAAATTAATGTTTTGAAATGCTAACCCTTACAGCATGAAGAACATGATCAGTTCTTGCGGAATATAATAGAAATATTAACTCAGTGGAGCCATTTATTTCTTCTCTTCACCAGACACAAGATGTTTGTATATGTCAGAGTTCCTGTTTCCCGGAGCTGTGAACGCCAATCACACATTGTGCTTCTTGCGAACCGTGTTGTTAACATTGTCTTTAAAACACACTTCACAGCGGAATGCCCCGTGGATCTGGCCCATCAGACCACTTGAACACTGAACATAAACACACATTCATGGAGTGAGAGATTCCTTCAGTCTGCTCTTGCACTCATTCATCTGTTTCTCTTCTCCTCAGGATTCTCAGTTTTATGCTGCATTTTAAATATATAAGCATTTAGTCCAAAACAGATCTTGTGCTAAGGAGTTCTATGGAAGCAGATTTTCACACATTGTAACCAGCTGCCCAAATATTTTTTGTTTTTTTTTTTCCTTATGGAACTGACACTTTTCTCAAATCTGTATAATTAGACATAGATTTGTATGTTTTTCTAGAAATAAGTTCATCCTAAAATAAAATTTAAGTCATTAGTTATGATACCAAAAAACACTAGCAAAGTCTAAATTCTGAAAAAGAAAAAAAAATCTAAAAGTGCTCAATTAAAAAAAAGCAGTTTAATTTTTAATTCTGTATGTTCTGCAAGTAAAATGGCCTGAATATGTATATAGGTCAGGCATAACATGATCAAAGTGGCCCAGCATAATGTCCAAAATCCTTGCACACACACAATCCTTTGGGTGTTGCTGAGTGGAGTTTGACGTGCAGAGGTGTTCTCAAAAACCCCGAATGGAGCCAGAGCTCGCCTCTAAATCACTCTATCACTCGGCCTCCGAGCTCTTGAGAAAGCATAGGTTGCGAAGCATTCATAAGGATGAAGATCAGAATCTAAAACCACTGCTGTTATCGAGCAAAAGTGAGCACAAACTACCAGCCAAGTCTGAGGATCCAGTTCGTACTTTTCCCACAAAATGTTTTCCAAGGTCAAAACCGCAGTGCAGTACACGCTGTAAATTGTATCACATAATATTTAATACTCCCTTCCCTCCGTCTCTCGTGTCACGCAGGTGCAGTACTCCGATCGGCAAACTGACAAAGAGTTCATGACCTACCTGACCCTCTCACCTGTGCAGATGACTTTCCATGGCATTGGGAGCTCCATTCCAGCTAGCCACGACCAGGTTATCTGTCTATCTGTGTATCTGTCTATCTATCTATCTATCTATCTATCTATCTATCGTTCTATATTGTTCTATCTATCGTTCTATCATTCTGTCGTTGTCTACCCTTTCATTTTATCATTCTATCTACGATTTTTTCTATTGTTCTGTCCATCATTCTATCTATCCTTCTGTCGTTCTTTCTATTGTTCTTTCATCTATCTGTCTATCTATCTAGCTATCTATCGTTATATCATGCCGTTGTGCTATTGTTCTGTCATTCAATTTATCATTCTATCTTTTTTCTATCATTCTATCCATCGTTCTGTCGTTCTTTTTATTCTTTCATTCTTTTGTTTATCATTCTATCTATAATTTTTTCTATAGTACTATCCATTGTTTTATCTACTCTTCTATTGTTTTTCTATCATTCTATCATTTATTCTGTCGTTCTAGCCGTCATTCTGTCTATCCTTTTATCGTTCAATTTGTCGTTCTTTCATTCTGTCTGTCTGTCTATCTATCTATCTATCATTTTTTCATTTTATCTGTCCTTCTATCGTTTTTTATATAGTTTTCATTCTATCGTTTTTCTATCATACTATCCGTGTTTGTTTTATCCATTGTTTTATCTACCCTTCTATTGTTCCTTCTATTGTTCTTTTCATTGTTCTTTCATTCTGTCATTCTATCATCTATCGATCTATCTATCTGTCTGTCTGTCATCTATCTGTCATCTATCTATCTATCTATCTATCTATCTGTCTATCTATCGTTCTGTAGTTCTCTGTTGTTTTTTTCTATCGTTCTTTCTATCCTTGTTTCATTCTATCGTTCTCTAATTTTTTCTATTGTTCTGTTCATCATTCTGTCTATCCTTCTATCGTTCATTCTGTTGTTCTTTCATATCGTTCAATTTATCATTGTCATTTTTTTTACTATCATTCTATCCATCGTTCTATCATTCTTATTCTTTCATTCTTTTGTTTATCATTCTATCTATAATTTTTTCTATAGTACTATCCATTGTTTTATCTACTCTTCTATTGTTTTTCTATCATTCTATCATTTTTTCTGTCGTTCTAGCCGTCATTCTGTCTATCCTTTTATCGTTCAATTTGTCGTTCTTTCATTCTGTCTGTCTGTCTGTCTATCTATCTATCTATCATTTTTTCGTTATTTTATCTGTCCTTCTATCGTTCTTTATATAGTTTTCATTCTATCGTTTTTCTATCATACCATCCGTGTTTGTTTTATCCATTGTTTTATCTACCCTTCTATTGTTCCTTCTGTTGTTCTTTTCATTGTTCTTTCATTCGATCATTCTATCTATCATCTATCGATCTATCTATCTGTCTGTCTATCATCTATCTGTCATCTATCTATCTATCTATCTATCGTTCTGTAGTTCTCTCTATTGTTTTTTTCTATCGTTCTTTCTATCCTTGTTTCATTCTATCGTTCTCTAATTTTTTCTATTGTTCTGTTTATCATTCTGTCTATCCTTCTATCGTTCATTCTGTTGTTTTCATATCGTTCAATTTATCATTGTCATTTTTTTACTATCATTCTATCCATCGTTCTATCATTCTTATTCTTTCATTCTTTTGTTTATCATTCTATCTATAATTTTTTCTATAGTACTATCCATTGTTTTATCTACTCTTCTATTGTTTTTCTATCATTCTATCATTTTTTCTGTCGTTCTAGCCGTCATTCTGTCTATCCTTTTATCGTTCAATTTGTCGTTCTTTCATTCTGTCTGTCTGTCTGTCTATCTATCTATCTATCATTTTTTCGTTATTTTATCTGTCCTTCTATCGTTCTTTATATAGTTTTCATTCTATCGTTTTTCTATCATACCATCCGTGTTTGTTTTATCCATTGTTTTATCTACCCTTCTATTGTTCCTTCTGTTGTTCTTTTCATTGTTCTTTCATTCGATCATTCTATCTATCATCTATCGATCTATCTATCTGTCTGTCTATCATCTATCTGTCATCTATCTATCTATCTATCTATCGTTCTGTAGTTCTCTCTATTGTTTTTTTCTATCGTTCTTTCTATCCTTGTTTCATTCTATCGTTCTAATTTTTTCTATTGTTCTGTTCATCATTCTGTCTATCCTTCTATCGTTCATTCTGTTGTTCTTTCATATCGTTCAATTTATCATTGTCATTTTTTTTTACTATCATTCTATCCATCGTTCTACCATTCTTATTCTTTCATTCTTTTGTTTATCATTCTATCTATAATTATTTCTATTGTACTATCCATTGTTTTATCTACTCTTCTATTGTTTTTCTATCATTCTATAATTTTTTTTTGTCGTTCTAGCCGTCATTCTGTCTATCCTTTTATCGTTCAATTTGTCGTTCTTTCATTCTGTCTGTCTGTCTGTCTATCTATCTATCTATCTATCTATCTATCTTTTTTCGTTATTTTATCTGTCCTTCTGTCGTTCTTTATATAGTTTTCATTCTATCGTTTTTCTATCATACTATCCGTGTTTGTTTTATCCATTGTTTTATCTACCCTTCTATTGTTCCTTCTGTTGTTCTTTTCATTGTTCTTTCATTCGATCATTCTATCTATCATCTGTCGATCTATCTATCTGTCTGTCTGTCATCTATCTGTCATCTATCTGTCATCTATCTATCTATCTATCTATCTATCGTTCTGTAGTTCTCTCTATTGTTTTTTTCTATCATTCTTTCTATCCTTGTTTCATTCTATCGTTCTATCTCTAATTTTTTCTATTGTTCTGTTCATCATTCTGTCTATCCTTCTATCGTTCATTCTGTTGTTTCATATCGTTCAACTTATCATTCTGTCATTTTTTTTACTATCATTCTATCCATCGTTCTATCATTCTTTTTATTCTTTCATTCTTTTGTTGTCATTCTATCTATATTTCCATATTCTATTCTATTCATATCCATATTCTATTTTCCATTGTTTATCTATCATTTTTTTTCTTTTTTATCTGTCCTTCTATCATTCTTTATATAGTTTTCATTCTATCTGTTGTTTTTTTCTGTCATACTATCCATTGTTTTTTCTGCCCTTCTGTTGTTCCTTCTATTGTTCTTTCCATATATCTATTATCTATCTATCTGTCATTTTTTCTGTCATTCTGTCCATTGTTCTATCCTTCCATCATTCTTTCATTCTTTTGTTCTATCATTCTAGCTATATTTTTTTCTGTAGTACTGTCCATTGTTTTATGTACCCTTCTATTGTTCTTTCTATTGTTATAGAATTTGTGCCTCTATCATTCTTTTTATCATTTTCATTCTGTTGTTCTATCCCTCTCTTTTTTCTATCGTACTGTCCATTGTTTTATCTACACTTCTGTTGTTCTTTCATTCAGTCTATCTATCATTCTATCTATCATTTTTTTCTTTATTCTATCTATCCTTCTATCATTCTTTCTATCTGTCTATGTATCTGGCCATCTATCTATCCTCCATCTTTCCATTTTTCTATCTATTGTTCTTACTGTATCGTTCTCTGTCATTCTATCTACTGTTCTATCATTCTATCATTTTATCATTTTATCCATCGATCATTCTATCTGTCTATCTATCTACCGTTCTATCTATCGTTCTGTATATCATTCTGTTGTTATATCTATCATTATGTATGCAGTTTTTAATGAACAAAATATAAAACATTTATTTCAAAGACATATAGAAAACTCTCTCAGACAAAAGATTTCAAATTATGAAATCACTGTAGCGCCAGTTGGCTGATACCAGTTGGTTTTTTTTTTGTTTTTTTTTTACTAATCCAGTGACTTTCAGACATTGTCAGTGTGACTTAAGTGCCCAGGGGTTTTGTGTTTCTTTGTTAAATGAGTTCCAGATACAGATGATTTTAAAGAAATGATTTCTTCAACAGACTGGTGTTTCATCACCTTTTTCCCATGGTTTTTCAAGCCAGTTGCCGCATTCCATGCTGATTCGTTGATTGCTTTGGAATACAAAACTAATAGTGGGAAAATGGCAAACCGAATGAGACATTTGTGCTGACAGATCTGAAACCATCTCGGAGTGTGCTGTCATTAAGAGGTGTTCGTTAGGAAGATTCATTGGGGAGAACATGTTGTGCACAGATATTTTATTGCATTGTTTGTTTGCAGAGTTTCCCTGGATATATCCAACTATCCCGCAGCCAGTTACTTACTAGAACAGTTTCAACATTCAGGCAATCGGAACACGCACAGCCATTATCCCCATTGTTAATGATAAGCGTGGTTTAGTGACAGACCAGACCACGTTTGATTAGGTTTTCTTTTTTCATTTTTCTTGCAGTAATTATGAAACAAAAAGAGCCCTAGGATCTGGGCTAGCTAGTATTCATGAGGTGGCTTATTGTGTAGTGTCATCCATGCAGAAAAGCGGTTGCTTACATTATCTAATCTAAACATAGGACGCTCTTTTGTTCTGCCCTTCAAAGCTCCACTCTCTAATAAAGCCCGTTCTATAACCAGTAATAGGGATTTCTGTTGTGGGGACACAGCCTCCAGAGCAAAATGAAGGCAATATAGGCCATGGACTTGTTGTTGCCAAAAGCACTGGTGCATGACCGACTGTTAGGGAGCCTTTCTTTTCCAGATTCCTTAGTACAGTGGCGTCCAGCTACAAAAGGAGTCAGAACAATGAACCCAGGGTGGTTCTGGATTGTGACACTTTTTGGCCCAACTTGCTCCACTGCCCCACAGTTTGCAGTCACTGCTTCAAACTATAATCAACTTCTGCAAGAATGAAAGCAGGGCTCTTTCTCTGTCACTGTGTAGTTTGTGGTAACCAAGGACTGGTTCACACTTTTTACTCTCTTGAATATTTCTCAGGGTGGATTTATTTCTTTGTAGGAAACACATGGTGACCTTTTGTGACAACATGCCCCAATAGTAGAATGTGTTGTCATGCTTGATGTGGTAGTTTGTAATGTGCAAAAATGTGAAACTAACTTCACATTTTGTCCCAAAATTATCTCTGACGCATACTCTTTCCTGTAACAGACGAGTTTATCTCAACTGCTCTGATTTAGAAAATATGTATAAAATCAATCAAAATTAAGTTAAAAATATTTCTTTTTTTTTATTTGTAGTGTTGGCAGCAATGTTTTGGCCTACAAGTAAATATAATTAAGAAATTATATAAATGTATATAGCGTAATTAAGAAATTAATGTGTGGAATGAGGAGAGGGTAGCATCTTCTGTTTCAAGTTTTTGTATTACATCACACAGTGGTGTGTGAATTCATGACAGAATTGATAAAGCACAACTCCCGCACACTTTCAGCACTCATGCATCCCAATATAAGAGCTTTACTATGACTGAACGACACTGTGGCAACCAGGCACTTCTCACTGTACTCCTCCTCTAGCAACAACATAACGATTGATTTGCTCTTACGAGACAAGAGTATGGATTCCCAGATGTCTATATTTTGGAAGAGGTTTAATGAGTTTATTGTGCTTTAACTACAGTAGGTAATTCTAGTGGTGACAACAACCATAACTATCACTTCTGCAAGCTGTGTCATACTCTGTAAGATAAAGTGTCTTACATCTCTTTTCATAGCTTTTGCCGGCTTTGTCACAAGTCCATTGTTTTTGAATGTCAGTGGTACTTCTGCTGTATTTTCACACTTAAAACAATCATTTGCTATCCCTCTTATGCCATTGTCCTCTTATGCTAAGAAACAAATCTCCTGGCAGTTTTCTCTCAAGTGGTTCCATTGTTGTAAGCGTTAAGTCTGAGTCAGGAAATTACTTGTCTTTAAATTTACTTTGTACTTTGTTTTTTGGTTCAATATAAACCTGTTGATCAAAAATTGCCTTAAATCTACACTATTTATTTATTTTTTAGTTTTATTTAGTAACTTTCAGGAGGGTGTACTCATTTTTGCAACATTTTTTTACTTTGATAAGAAAATCTTTTTTTTTTCTCAAATAATTTTGACATTCCTCTTTGATAATTGATCAAGTAGGCTTGTTGGGACATCATATCTCCAAAGAACACTAACATGTCTTCTAAGTAAAGAGTAATTGGTCAATTTAAGTTTTCATTTATGTTGTGCACTGTATATATGTATGTTTTGTGTGTGTGTACAATAATTGGATTATAATCGTTACTATGAAATAGACCTTGTACCAACTAGCCCTGGTTTACCCTAAAATGTTTCAAGCAAAATAGAGCACTCTCAATTAAGACTATGAGATTACAGCTCAGAGTAGGTGGACATGCGTGATCATGGTTGAGGAATCAACCTCACATGTATATGGATGAGGTTTGTAAAGCATGTGGGCTGAGGCACGTGTGCCTGGGATGTTCAGATCGATTGTCTTATCTCACTAACTATATAGCCAGTGGGAATGTGATGGAATCCACTGATAACTCTTTCCTGGAGATTACCAGTATACTGCCATTCAGCCCATAGAAGAAGAATCTATCAGTGTGTAACATGTTTTTAATCCATCAGAATTGATCTGTCTTCTTGATTAACTTTCTGAAACCAGCTACAGTACATTTTGTATCGTATATCTAGCAGACGGCAATAGGATTTTGAATGCTGATTGGACATGAGCCGTGTCCAACCATAGCAGTCCCAGGTCACTTTTTGACACATAGTTATTGGTAGAATTGACAGAGTCCCGCAGAGAGCCGTGTAGAGTTGCTCCTGCACTTTCCTGGCTCCTGCAGAGCCTGTCAGTTCACAGGGCCCAGGGCCCTGCTCTTTCTCACTGCCGATGAAGGCCTCAAGCCCCCATAGCCTGACACCCCTCCTGCCCTGATCCTTGGCCCTCCATGTGCATTCCTGAAGGGCTTGGGCGTCTTAGATATACAGCTGAGCGCCCCCGCCGACCCCGTGCCAGCTACGCAATGCCATCTGCCCAACATATGTTTGCATTCACTCGTCTGCCTTGAGCAACGAATTCACCGGAGGCCAAAATACATACTTAGCTGTGTGTCTTTCTTGGTTAGTGTCTTTTTTTGAATGGCGTATATGTAGGTTTTGATTCTCTTAATCGATTTTTGTGTCATTGTTAGTGTGGTTATGAAAGTAGTACTTCAAAAGTAGCTTGAACCAGTCCAGGATGTTGATCCCAGAGTGTTTGATTCCAGGAACGGCGTGTCCATTTTTGGCTTGTTAGGGCGTTTAAATTGTCCATGTTCTGCAGAGCTGAAGTAACATAAGTGTCAGCCCGCAGCGGCAACAAACATGTCAAAGCGGGGAGCTCACAGAGTCCTGCACGAGGTGTTGCTTATACAACATGGAGGCCCTGAAATCGAATGTGACAGGGCGAATTTGGCTGCTGCTGCGTGTGCACGCTGTGCTCAGCTGGCTGCTCTTTTCCCAAGAGCCTTTGCATCCAGCCTTCAAGCTGAGGGCTGGGAATAATGCAACCTCATACATCAGGGGAGATCTGAAGTTGGCAGTTTCTGAAGTTCTCAAATGAAAACTAAGAGCTGACCGGCAAAGGCCAGAAGTTCTCGTAACTCAACTACGGGTTGGCTGCTTTCTTTTTTTAGTCCTATAGAAAAAAAATATAACAGCCGTTTGGCAGACCATTTAGAGCGAGAGCAGCAGAGTTGGCCTAGTTAAAAGGGATATTTCGGCCAAAATTAAACTTACTCTTTCCAAATCAGAAGATGATTTTTAAGTAATTTTTCAACTGTTTTTGTCCAAACATTTAGATTCAGTGAGGTTTAAAACAATGTTGGTCCCCATTGACTTTCATTGTATGGACAAATAACAATTTCAGTTGTTTTTTTTTTTTCTTTAGTTGCTCACCCAAAAATGAAAATGACCCCATGATTTACTCACCATCGAGTCATCCTAGGTGAATATGACTTTCTTTTTTTATATGAATGCAGTCGGAGTTATATTAAAAAATGTCCTGGCTCTTCTGAGTTTTATAATGGGTGTTGAGATTATGAAGTCCAATAAAGTGCATCCATCCATCATAAAAAGTACTCCAGATGGCTCCGGGTGTTTAATAAAGGCCTTCTGAAGCAAATTGATGTGTTTGTGTAAGAAAAATATCCATATTTGAAACTTTATAAACCGTAATCTCTAGTTTTCTCTAACTGCTGTATACGCATTCACGAGAGAATGCCGTTACAACAGATGACCTAGGATGTAGGCAAACGTGGTAATGAACAGAAAAGTGCTGGAGAGAGAGCAAAACAAAACACCAGTCACAAATTAGAAGTACAAAACAAGGATTTATAAAGAAAAATGTCAGAGGATTTCAATATAAGCTAAGAGAAGACTGGTTTTCTTTTGCTGTAAACAAAACTTGGTTCTCGCAAGACTAGCATATTCTCACTGGAGCTTATGCTACGCCTACATCCTACATCATCTGCTGGAACACCACTCTCTCATGAACGCATGTACGATAGAGATTACAGTTTTAAATATGGATATATTTCTTACACAAACACATCGATTCATTTCAGAAGGCCTTTATTAACCCCTGGAGCCATGTGGAGTACTTTTTATGATGGATTTTCGTAGTTTATTGGGCTCTTAACACCCATTCACTGCCATTATAAAGATCAGATTATAAAAAGATCAGATTATAAAAGCCAGGACATTTTTTTTTTATATATATATATATATAACTCCCGACTGAAAGAAGAAAGTCATGTACACCTAGGAAGGCTTGAGTGTGGGTAAATCATGGTGTAATTTTCATTTTTGGGTGAACTATTTCTTTAAGTTTCAAACAGTATCAAGAATAGTGCAAGCTACAACAGAAGATGCATTCTTGTGTGTTCCCTGTTCCATTTTTGGGTGAACTGTTTCTTTAAAATTTCAGCTAGGTTGTTTCTGTTCAGTCTGTGGGAAGCATGAAAAGTTCTGAAAGGCTAGTTTTTTATTTTCACATTACTGTACAACATCTCCGCTTTGACTTCCTAACAGTACTGAGGCATTGTTCTAGAGCAATTAATTGTAGCCGTTGGATCTTGTATGTTTCATTATGTGCTTGTTTGTTTGCAACAGGAAGCCAGTTCATGGTGAGAATGCGTTCCACTTGTTGGGAAATGGCTCTTTCATTATGACAAGCGAAGAGAAAGTGATTGTGCGACAATTCGGACACCTGTTGAGAGGATGGGCAGCTATTGACAGGCCTGATTCATGGCCGAGAGGCTGCTCCGTCCGTCTTCAGAAGATCTCCTGCCGGGTGCTGGGCCGTTTGAAGTCTCCTCCGGCCCAGGGCTGGAGACGTTAGTACAGCAGGCCGCCTCTGTCAGGGGTCTCGGCATGTTACCCAACTCGGCAGCTGTTCTCGTCTTCTCTCTTTGACACGGACTAAGCCTTGCATAATGTCTCTGTCGCCTACAACGGCACCTGTAGGAAATCTGTTTACGTAAAAACGCAACCAAAAGGGCCTTACCTAATCTACATTGTTTGGAGGAGGATTATTTTTCAAAGAGGATTATTTTTCCAAGACTGATCGTGGTTTTAAAGTCCACTAAGTAAAGACCTGTTAATTGAATTGCAGGATGATGGAAAAGTTCATGTTAGACATTAAAAATAGGCTCAAACGATATTAAAAAGGTTTAGGGCAAATTAAGATAAATTATAACAGACATGGATTGGGTTATCCAACACATTCTAATATGGATGTGTTTATACATAATGGTAGTATTTGCTGTAGGGCCTTTAACAAATAATTATTTGAGTAAAAAAAAATGTTTTAGAGTAAAAGTACTGTATTACAACAAAGAGATTCACTATTGAGAACAATGAGATTAACAATGCTCAATTTTCAAACATTTCTTTTGGGTAAAAATTTGCTTAGTTTTTATAAAAACATATATTCTGATGATTAATCGAGTAATCGGATAACTGTCATTAATTTTGTTGTAATAAAAATAGACCTAAGCGAACAATAGCCTTACTTAAAATGACTTAAATGCATAATAGCAATGAGGCAATAATAATTAGTTCAAATAAAGTATCAAAAGCAAGTAATCATATGGTTTTATTGAAGAAAACTGTTAAAATACATAATATAAATAATAGAGCTAAAGTACTTTATGCAATATGGAAGTGATTTTGACTCAGCAAGTTCATTACACTACAGCAAAATATTATAAAAATTATAAATAATTAAATTTGAAATGGCTTTTGATCAATTTAAAGCATCCTTGCTCGATAAAACAATTTCTTTTTTTTAAAGAACTACTCTAAACCTTTGATAATTAGTGTATATATAAAATTGTGAAGTGTTTATACATAATTATAGTATTTGCTGTAGTGCCTTTAACAAATAGTTATTTGAGTAAAAAAAAATGTTTTAGAGTAAAAATACTGTATTACAATGAAGAGATTCACTATATGAGATTAACAATGAGTTTTGAAAATCAGTTTTGAAAAATTCCTTTTGGGTGAAAATTTGCTTAGTTTTTATTAAAACAATGCCACAATTAGGGCTGTCACTAACGATTATTTTACTAATGGTAATTGGTCGATTATTCTGACGATTAATCGAGTAATTGGATAACTATCATTTATTTTGTTGTAATAAAAATAGACTTAAGCGAACAGTAGCCTTACTTAAAATTACTTAAAATGCATAATAGCAATGAGGCAATAATAATTAGTTCAAAAAAGTATCAAAAGCAAGTAATCATATGGTTTTATTAACGAAAACTGTTAAAATATATAATATAAACAATAGAGCTAAAGTACTTTATGCAATATGAAAGTGATATTGACTCAGCAAGTGCGTTACCCTACAGCAAAATATTATAAAAAATATATAAATTTAATTTTAAATGGCTTCAGCACTAAAAAAAAATAAAAAATGCCCTGCTTTTCAAAAGTTTTGCTTTATGTTTTTGAAAGAAGTCTCGTTTATTATTACCAAGGCTTCATTTTTTATTTGATCAAAATACAGTAAAACAGTTATTATTGCAATTTAAAATGACTTTTAATTGTAAAATGTCATATATTACTGTGATAGAAAGCTGAATTTTCAGTGGCCAACACTCCAGTTTTTAGTGCCACATGATCCTTCAGAAATGATTTGGTGCTATTATCATCAATGTTGCCACCAGTTTTGCTGCTTAATATTTTGGGCAAAACACAATGCACTATTTTTGTCACGATTCTCTGATTAAAACATGCCATTTATTTGAAATATAAATCTTTTGCAACATTACAAATATTTTTACAGTCACTTTTGATTAATTTAATGCATCCTTGCTGAATTAAAATATATTAATTTCTTCCAAAAAAAACGACTGACCCTAAATTTTTTAATTTGTAGTGTAAATACACCAAATAACGCCATAAATGAAAATAGTAAAAATAGCAAGAAATTCAGTACATGTATAATCATAAGAGCTGTTCTGCCTATTTATCCTTATTCTATCAATGTTTTTATAGTTTGGACTAAAGTGGGTATCTATATGAGTACAAACAGACTAGAAGTTCTTGGAGTTGGTATTGTGTTGAAGCCTTTGTCATGTGGTTTACCCCCAGAACGTTTCCTGCAGTTTCTTGCCTAATAGAAGCAGCTGGATTTTCACTGACATTACACTGGTCACACAGAAAGACTCGTGTGTGGAATCACATGAGCTTGTTATATTGGGGCGGGTGCGCTTTTGAGAGAAATGACAATATTTCAATATGACTTATAGGTTTCTTCACTTTTAGTGAAGACTCGGTTTCCATTTGACTCGTTTAAGATGTTTAGTGTCATTTAACATTGCTCATTCATCCCTTCTGCTTCTGGACATTCATCATCGACCGCTCGGGTCGAATGTCAGCTCTTATCACCGCTCGCGACGTGTCGGGTAGAAAACGAATAATGATAACGCAAGGTCGCGGTTTAGCGATACCAGTCCCAGTCCATCCCCCAAAGTCTGTTTTAGAGGCGACTTTTCCCCATGTTTGGAGCCCCTGCTTTCAGCAGGAGGTAGCAGGTTGATCAGCACCCATTTGTCAAGCGGTCCCACACTGCGCCGAGACCCCATTAGCCCGTCTTTGAACGTCGCTGTCTCAAACCGTCCCATCGAGACCCCCCTGACGGCCGGTCGCACCAGCAGCCGCGGGCTTTGGTGAGAAAACAAAGCCCTTCCATTGCACCATCACTCACCCTCGCATGTCTGTCATCTGTTTTTCTTAGGAAACGACTTTCAAAGTTGGCCGCATTAGAATGCGGGGGACCTCAAACGAAGCGTCAAGAGATGATAGGGCGAAGGGGAGGGAAACGTCTTTTCTTCTTCCCTCATTGACCCCCCTCCAATGGCCATCCCTCAACAAGCTTTGAATCGGCCTGCCAGAGGATACGATTGTCGGGCCACTAATCTAAACATGAACTTGCACATTAAGGGCAACTTGTTGATACCTAAAGAGGCCTCTCCAAACACAAAGGGTTTGATAATAGGACATTAGCACCTTGACGGACTCTTAAGTGCCAGACTCATTGGAGTTAACTACTCACCACTTGATTTTTTTTGTTTTTGTTTTTTCAATGCCACAAGATTTTAATCTCAGTTTCACTTTGAGTTTAGTTTCACACACGTGTTTGCTCTGGTGTTGAGTTGTGCAATAAGCATAATACAGTTGGTTTGGCTGTGATTCACCAAGACGAAATGACCAGATTTGTGTCAGGTTTTACAAGAATTATCATTTAAATAGGGCTCATTTTATACATTTATGCAGCCTTGGATCCAAGCGATCTCACGCGCTAAATGCCAAACGGCTCCTTTTTTAGATTTTTATTGAATTAACCCATATTTATCTATTTGTTTTGTTTTTCAGTTTCAAAATAAATCTGTCATGCCCATAGTCCAAAGTTGCGAGGAATGTTTGTTGGATTTTGTTCACGTCAAAACTGGTTTTCATTTTCGGTTTGTTAATCTTTGTTAAAAAGCTTTTGTTTATTCTTCGAGGAGCAAAACAAAACAAAGGCTTAGTAGCAGAGTGAGAACATATGTTTGCCTTATCTGCAAGTTCATTGAATATGTGGGTGTTAGTGGTAAAATGATTATTTCAGACCACAACACCTCCATCCAATTCTTCTGACACAAAGCTGCTGTTTTTTCACACCCTTGCCCTCGTGTGCTAAGTGTTACGTTCATTAGCACCTTGGTGCCAACAGAGCACAGTGTTTTGCCAATGACCATTGATTAGTGTTATCTGGGGAGGTGTGTGATTTTACTGTTTTCCCAAACTGAAGAGTGAGCAGTGATTATCAGTTAATCAATTCAAGTCTAAATTAAATTATGTTTGGTTCCTTTGAAATGGATAAACGAGTGAGTTTTACAAAGAAGTCTCATGCCCCTGTGGTTTTACTCCAAAATTAAATGAAAGAAATTAAATTTTACTTCTTTTATGAAAGAAATGAAAGAAAGAGATTATATTTTGACCAAAAAATCATTCTGAAATATATACATTTGATTGATCAAAAAATCCTAAAAGCAAAAATAATTATATGCCATTTTGCTGCTCAAGATATTATTATTATCAGTGTTAAAATTCTTGACTTTTTGTCTTTACTGCCACTTTAGATCCATTTTAAGCACCCATGCTGAATAAAAATAGTAATATATAATAAAACTTACTCTAAACCTATATTTATATATTTTTTCTTTCTTTGCAAAGAAAATGTTGAAAATGCGAAATAATTTTATTTATGAGATATATATATATGGTAGGAATTTGCTGTACTGCCTTTAACAAATAGTTATTTGAGTAAAAATATGTTTTAGAGTAAAAATACTGAATTACACTAAAGAGATTCATTATTGAGAACAATGCTCAGTTTGGAAACCTTCCTTTTGGGTAAGAAATTGCTTAATTTTCATAAAACATACTGCCAGAATTAGGCTGTCACTAACAGTTATTTTGGTAATCGAGTAATCAGTCGATTATTCTGATGATTAATCTAGTAATTGTATAATTATCATTAATTTTGTGGTTATAAAAATAGACCTAAGCAAACAGTGTCTTTAAAATTACTTAAAATACATATGTTGCAAATAAAATATTGTATTACAGTATAGAGATTCATCATTGAGAACAATGAAATTGACAGTGCTCATTTTTGAAACATTCCTTTTGGGTAAAAATTTGCTTAATGATTATAAAAATACTGCCACAATTACAGCTGTCACTAACGGGTATTTTAGTAATCGAGTAATCGGTCGCTTATGCTGACAATTAATCAAGTAATCGGATAATTATCATTAATTTTGTAGTAATAAAAGTAGACATAAGCGAACAATGTCTTTAAAATGACTTAAAATACGTATGTTGCATATAAAATACTGTATTACCATAAAAAGATTCACTATTGAGAACAATGAGATTAACAATGCTCAATTTTGAAATTTCCTTTTGGGTAAAAATTTGCTTAATTGTCATTTAAAATAATACCGCAATTATTGTTATTAATTGTTATTAATTATAACCGCATTTTTTGATAATTGAGTAATCGGTTGATTATTAAGGCGGCAACAGCCTGACGATTGTTCCTTGTTTAATATTGACTAAACAACATTTAATTCAAATATCCACTTAATCTTTAATATTTGGCCGTTTCTTACGATGGAAATGCTGCAGCCACTACAGTTTCTTGAATATGTGGACATCAAAACTTTTATTTCTAAATCATGATGAACAGTTAGCATATTGAGAAAGATATTGATATATTCTCTTGTGTTTGCATAGGATTATAAATGATTTACCCACAAGCCTGATGAAATGGTGCATGTTGCGTTCCCAGATGAACGTTATAATAAGCCCAAACTTTGGAGTTTGAGACGCTCCACACATGTAAATGTTAACTGTTTGTGCAGAGCAGCATTTACTGTAAACAGAACCGCTCTAAAACGCATATACGTAACCTACACGCATGTAAATAATTAAAGCGCGTATATTAAACCTGCAATGCATATATTTGTTCAGTTGAATCGTAGCGTGACAGCCCTAACCACGATACAAAAATAAGTACAGTAAATGAATAAATTTGGTCCCTTCTTTTCTAAAAACTAAATATAATCACTTTATTTTTTCTTTGAATTTTGAAATAAGCTAAGACCAGAGTTGTATTGTGACGTGCCTGTGTAATTTAGTTAGCTCTTCTGTATTCTGAAGGTGAGAGGAAGGAGAGCTTTGTTAAACTACATTTACAAGCCCTTGGGAATGACTGGGTTTCATATGCAGTCCAGTCTATAGGCCTGAAATAGTCTCTTGATTCCAGTTTTCTCGTTCGCTGTCGCAGCAGCACCGAAAGACTCATTCAGGAGCAAACTAACTCTGACATTTGGAGATTCCTTCCCTGAAACAAACCCTATCCTTTGTCTGCTTTCTTAGTTACGCTTTAGTGCAAAAACCAGGGATTGAGATCCTCTCTTAACTTGATATGTGACACGCGTCTTGCGGTTAAGAGCTGCTCTACATTAATCATCGCCGAACGTTTCTCCTGAGAACCAACTTTCAGCGGGTAATTGTAAGCATATACGAGACAATGAAACTCTTTGTTGTGTAATTAACCACAAGTAGTAGGAAACACTAGCCTAAGATGTGTTGATTTATTCATTTAAAAATAATTTTTTGACAACCTGTAATTAAGGGATGTCCTTCCCCAAATTATAGACTATTAGTTACGCTCGTGTCTTCAGTGACAGCTTGAAAGTCATGGCTTGTTTAAAGTTGCATGAGAGGATCTGTTTGCTTTTAGTGTTATTAACAATACAATAAAAACAGTCATATTGTGAAATATTTTTCTGTTCTAATATACTTTAAAATATAATTTTAAAATTCCTGTGGTGGTTAGCCTGAGTTTTCTTTAGCCATTACTACAGTCTTCAGCGACACATGATCCCAAAATAGTTTTTTTTGTAACAATGTAATTCTTGACTATCACTTTTTATCCATTTAATATCCTTGCTAAATAAAAGTATTCGTTTCTTTCAAAAACAGAAAAAGAAAAAACATATTGACCTTAAAGTTTTAAATGGTAGTGTATATTGTTGCAAAAGATTTCTATTTTGAATAAGTCCTGTTGTTTTTAGCTTTACGGTAATCATAATTTTCTGAAAAAAGTATCACAGGTTCCAAAAAAAATTAAGCGATACAACTGTTTCCAACATTGAATATAAATCAGGATATTAGAATGATTTCTGAAGGATCATGTGACACTGATGACTGTGGAAGCCCATTTCCCACTTTTTTTATCGTTGCATGATATAAACTTGCAATTGCGAGTTATAAAATCAGAATTGCAAGATATAAACTCACAATTTAGACTTTTTTCAAAGAATTTCTTTCTTGCAAATGCAAGTTTATAACTTACAATTCTGACATTTGTTTTTGCAATGGAGAGCTTATATCTCGCAATTCTGACTTTTTTTTTCACAATTGTAAGTTTGTATCTCATGATTCTGACTTTTTTCCGCAATTGTAAGTTTGTATCTTGCAATTCTGCCTTTTTTCTTGCAATTGCGAGTTTTTAGAAATTCTGACTCTTTTTTTTTAATCTTAAATGCGAGTTTGTACCTAGCAGTTTTGACTTTTACATCTTGCAAAATTTTTCTTGCATTTGTGAGTTTCTCACAATTCTGACTTTTTCTCGCAAATGGAGGTTTGTGTCTCGCAATTCTGACTTTTTTTTCTTGCAAATGCAAGTTTGTATGTCACAATTTTGACTTTTTTGTCGCTATTGCAAGTTTGTATCTTGTGATTCTAACTTTTTTCATAATTGCGTATTTGTGTCTCGCAATTCTGACTTTTTTCTCGCAATTGCAAATTTTTCACAATTCAGATTTTTTTATCCTAAATGCGAGTTTGTATCTAGCAATTTTGACTTGTATCTTGCCATTTTTTTCTTGCATTTGAGAGTTTCTCACAATTCTGACTTTTTCTCGCAAATGCAAGTTTGTATTTCGCAAATCTAACTTTTTTTCTTGCAAATGCGAGTTTGTATCTTACAATTCTGACGTTTGTTTTTGCAATTGAGAGCTTGTATCTCGCAATTCTGACCTTTTTTTTTTACAATTGTAAGTTTGTATCTCACAATTCTATTTTTTTTTCACAATTGTAAGTTTGTATCTCGCGATTCTAGCTTTTTTTTTTTAACAATTGAGAGTTTGTATCTTGCAATTCTGATTTTTTTGTCACAATTTACGAGTGTATCTTGCAGGTCTGACTTTTTTTCTCGCAGTTGTGAGTTTTTTGCAATTCTGACTTTTTTTTTATCTTAAATGCGAGTTTGTATCTAGCAATTTTGACTTGCATCTTGCCATTTTTTTCTTGCATTTGCGAGTTTCTTACAATTGTGACTTTCTCGCAAATGCAAGTTTGTATCTTGCAAATCTAACTTTTTTTTCTTGCAAATGCGAGTTTGTGTCTCGCAATTCTGACTTTTTTTTGCAATTGTAAGTTTGTTTCTCACGATTCTAACTTTTTTTTTTTACAGTTGCGTGTTTGTATCTCACAATTCGGACTTTTCGTCACAATTTACGAATGTGTATCTCACGATTCTAAAATTTTTTCACAATTGCTTGTTTGTGTCTCGCAATTCTGACCTCTTTCTCACAATTGCGAGTTTTTCACAATTCAGATTTTTTTTATCTTAAATGCAAGTTTTGCAATTCTGACTTTTTGTCTCAGAACTGTGAGATATAAACTCGCAATTGGGAATTGTAAAGTCCGATTTTGGGGTGGGGGGATTGAAATGTTCTAAGAATTGCAAGTTTAAATCTCAAAATTCTTTCTTGATAAACTCGAAATTGCGTGTTATAAAGAGAAAAGTCACAGTTGCGAGATATTTACTCACAATTCTGAGAAAAAAAGTAAGAATTGTGAGTTTGTCGCAATTCTGACTGTTTCTTAGAATTGTGACTATTGCAAGTTTATATCTCACAGTCTCAGAATTGTGAGTTTTGTGTCATGGAATTCTGAGAAAAAAGTCAGAATTGTGAGATAAAAAGTCGCAATTACCTTTTATTATTATTATTATTATTTTTTTTTTTATCAGTTATTCAGTGGGGGAGACAGGCTTCCATAGAAGGCTGTAGTAATGGCTGGTAAATGATTATTGAATGATATTTTAAATTATATTAAAACAGAAAAGTGTTTCAATTGTGTTAATATTTCAAAATATTACAATTTTATTGATGAGCAGAAGACACTATTTTAAAGGAAATAAAAAATCTTATTGATCCCAGACTTTCAAGCTGTTGTGTATATGTTTTAAATATACAGCTAAGTTTAGAAATTTTTTGTTTTTTGTTTTTAAATGTTTGTTTTTGAACAAAATCTCTCACTAGTAATTTATTTGATTGAAAATACAGTAAAAATGAAATATTAGTACAATTTAAAATAACAATTTCTATTTTAATGTTTTCAAATGTAATTTATTCCTGTGATCAAAGCTACATTTTCAGCATCATTACTCCAGTCTTCAGTGTCACATGATCCTTGATGCTTATTTGCTCTTCGAGAGACATTTTTTTATTACTATCAATATTGAAAACAGTTGTGCTGCTTATTTTTTTGATGTGGCCACATGCATTTGTGAGCAAACGTGTGTTTCGTCCTGTAGACCTGAGGATGACAATTGTGGATTTCAAAGCAGGGGTTCATTAGTCGCCCAGTCAGTTATAAAAACCTTAATCAGACTTATCTTATGGAAATGAGAGGAGCAATTTGAGATTGTTTTTCTGTCTGTCTGGGACCCCCTCTCATCTTTCAGACATCATGAAACGCCCGTGAACAACGAGTGCACCAGGGGTTAACGCGGATTACGACCGAGGTGTCACACACTCCTGCTGCTAAAGCAAACAACAGGCTTTTTGTGTGTGTGCGTGTGTGTGTGTGTGCGTGTGTGCGTGTGTGTCTGGTATGTCTTAAGACAAGGATCTTGATGAGTTGCCCTAATGTTGTCAGGATCCATATATGCGTGTGAGTGAATAAAGATGATGCTTTTCTTTTTATTTCAGTGTTTCTTTTTTAGATTATTATTAGAGGAGACTTTTGTCGTTGGTATTTCAGAGATGCACGTGCCACAGGATGTGTTCAGAGATGCATGACAGAGTTTTATATGGCAGATTAATATACCCTTTGCATTTTCTGATTGGAAAAGGAAGCTCTCTGTGCGTGGTCCTATCACATCTTCCTCTAGTCTCATGTGCATAGATTAGAGAGGAGGAGAGCACAGCCAAATCATACAGCAAAATTAATAATGGTGTTGTCAGTGTCATCATGACATTTGGTTTTTATATTTTTATTTTTTGAAAGAAAGTAGTTTTATTCAGCAAGGATGTTTCTAGTTGAAAAGTGACAGTAAAGACTCTTATGTTACAAAATATTTGCTTCAAATAAATGCTTTTATTTTGACATTTTTTGGCGTTTCTTGAACACCAAGTCAGTATTTTAAAATGATTTCTGAAGGATCGTGTGGCACTGAAGACTGGAGTACTGACTGCTGAACATTCAGCTTTAAAAAAAAAAGTTTCACAGAAAGAAATTACATTTTAAAATAGAAAACTGTTATTTTAAATTGTATAAATATTTCACAACAATGATGACTTTATTTTTGATCAAATAAATGCAGTCAAAAACAACCCCTAAACCTGTTTGTAAATATTAATGTTTTTTACCCCGTATAATGAAAGTTAATCAGTCAAAACAAAAAAACAAAAAAACAAAGAATATAAATAAATAAACATAATTAAAAATCATTTAATATATTTTAAAATGTAATTTATTTTTCATAAAAGTGGTGTGCATTACTTATGCAAATGACTTTTGCACTGTATTACAAAACTTATAGTGGAAGTACAGATTACTATTATATTTCACAATTATTTTCAATTTTAATGTATTTTAAAATGTATCATTAAGAGTGGCATGCATGACTTTTGCATATGACCTTTGCAGTAAAATAAGTTAAAATAAAATTAAAATAATGTAAAATAGTTATTAATCAAAAAAAAAATGTAAAAATAATTATTTTCCATTTTAATATATTTTAAAATTAACTTTATCATAAAAGTGGTGTGTATGAATTTTGCATGACTTTTTGCACTTTATTGTAAAAGCTTTAGTGAAAATGCAGATTACAATTACATTTTAATGATAATTTTCAATTTATTTTTAATCCATATAATGAAAGTGAATCAGCCAGAAAGCCAATAAATAAATAAATAAAAGTAATGTGTATGACTTTTGCACAAAAATAATTTAAAATAATTGTTCCATTTTAGTATAAAAAAAAAAACCTTAAAAAAAAAATAAAATAAAATATATATATATATATATATATATATATATATATATATATATATATATATATATATTCATGTATGTATATATGTATATATGTATGTATGTATGTATATATATATATATATATATATGTATGTATGTATGTATGTATGTGTATATATATATATATATATATATATATAATTATTATTATTATTATTATTATTATTATTTTATGTAAAAGTAGTGTGTATGACTTTTGCATTATATTATAAAAGCTGTAGTGGAAATGAATACTATAATTACATTTTAACAATTATTTTCAATTTGTTATCAATACATATAATAAAAGTTAATCAGCCAAAAATTCCAAAAATAAATAAATACACTATAAAAGTAATGTGTATGACTTTTGCACAAAAATAATTTCTAATAATTATTTTCCATTTTAATGTATTTTAAAATAATATTTATTTATCATAAAATGGTGTGTATGACTTTTGCATTTGACTTTGGCACTATAGTGGAGGGGCAGATTGCATTTCACATTTGCATTTTAATATTATTTTAAATTAAATTTTACTTAAATTTGTTTCTATTTACACAAATGACTTCAGAAGACCACTTTTTATGAAAGTTTTATATTGTATTTTTTATAATTTTGACACCCAACAGCCCAGTCCCCATTTCTTGAGAAAAGAGCAGCAAGGGACATACTTTAAAATTTCTGCTTTTGTTTTAAGCAGAAGAAAGTAACAAGTTTGAAATGACATGACACATGATACAAGTAATCAATGACAGCATTTTCGTTTTGGGTTGAACAGAATATACTTATTTAGAAATGCTTACAGATTTATTAATTCACATAAATCGTGTGCTTGCAATTTCGTAGCTGCATCTGATAATACTGCAGCATTATACAGACGATCTCCATACCGACAGGTACTTGATTTCTGGAACAGGATGTAAACCTTGAATAAAATAGCTCTGTTTAACATCAAGGCTTGTAAGCACGTCATAAAAATATTCTGTATCTTTGGAGTCGTGTATCTTTGAAATCCAGACGTGTAACCTTGCGAGTATAACAGGATGAGACTTTGAAATGAGATTTGCAGGATGAAAAGACGGTGCATTGATTTATAAGAAGCCAGTGGGCAAGAAAATGTTTTCAGAGGCTGGAGAAGGCCACAAGGTCTGCCATTAATCCCCTGACCTCTGATAGGAGCAAAGAAGAAAGGAAGACAGGCGAAAGCGGATAGGGAGAGAAGACCTTGTCTGCTCTGTTGGTTTGATGGGCTCAGCTGCAGGAATGGCTGGCTCTTTTGTTTGAGGCGCTTCGTTCGTCTTGCGCTGCACCCTTTTACGACTCCCCTCTTAGTTTTACTATCTACGATCTAATTAGCTCCGTCCTAATCATGTGTTAAATTGCATTACCTGGTGTTTACTGTCTGTTTGCCATGTTGTAAAAATGTGTGAGGGTGCCTGTAAACTCACATCGCAATGAATTTGATGACTTTCCCCTCCTTTTAAAGAGCTTCTGGTACGGGAGTCGCAGGACTTCAGGAAGAAATGTAACCTGCAGAGTTGGCATTTAAAGAGCTGTGTCCTGCACAGAGCATTGTGGGAATGTATTATGCATTGTGAATGTGCCTGCTAGTCAGTACATTTTATTGTTTTTATTGGACTGTCCTTAAAAAGTTAAAATCATACAAGAATATATATCTATTTTTTTTTAAATAATCAACCAATTCACAGTTTGTATTTAGAGAAAACAACCCAAAAAAGGTTATTTAACTTGATTTATGCCCCAATTTGTGCCACTAAATAAAAAAATTGAATTTTTTTTTATCTTGCAATTCCAACTTTTTTTCTCAGAATTGTGAGCTATTAACTCGCATTTCTGACTTTTGTCTCAGAATTTCGTGATACAAACTTGCCATTCAGAATTTTTATCAGAATTGTGGGATATAAATTCACAATTGCGAGCTAAAAAGTCAGAATTGCTAGATATAAACTCACCATTATGATTTTTTTCTCAGAATTGTGATATACACTTGCAGTTGCAAGTGAAAAAGTCAGAATTGCTACATATAAACTCGCCATTATGACTTTGTTTTTCAGAATTAAGTTAAAAAGTCAAAATTGTGAGAGAAAAACTCACCGTTCTGACTTTTTTCTCAGAATTCAGATAAAACTTGCAGTTGTGAGTTAAAAAGTCAGAATTGTGAGATATAAACTCGACATTATGACTTTGCTTTTTAGAATTGTGTGATATAAACTTGCAATTGGAAGTTAAAAAGTCAGAATTGTGGTATAAACTGGCCATTATGACTTTTTTTCTCAGAATATTGATATAAACTCACAGTTGCAAGTTAAAAAGTCAGAATTGCGAGATATAAACTCACCATTATGACTTTTTTTCTCAGAATTAAATATAAACTTGCAATTGCAAAGTAAAAAGTCAGAATTGTGATATAAACTCGCCATTATGACTTTTTTTTCTCAAAATTGTGATATAAACTTGCAGTTGCGAGTTAAAAAGTCAGAATTGTGAGAGATAAACTCACCTTTCTGACTTTTTTCTTAAAATTGTGATATAAACTTGTAGTTGCAAGTGAAAAAGTCAGAATTGTGATATAAACTCACCGTTCTGACTTTTTTCTCAGAATTCAGATAAAACTTGCAATTGCAAGTTAAAAAGTCAGAATTGTGATATAAACTCGCCATTATGACTTTTTTTTCTCAAAATTGTGATATAAACTTGCAGTTGCAGGTTAAAAAGTCAGAATTGCGACATATAAGCTCACCTTTCTGACTTTTTTCTCAGAATTCAGAAATAAACTCATAGTTGTGAGTTAAAAAGTCAGAATTGCGAGATATTAACTCACCTTTCTGACTTTTTTCTCAGAATTCAGATATAAACTTGCAATTGGAAGTTAAAAAGTCAGAATTGTGGTATAAACTCGCCATTATGACTTTTTTTTTTCTCAGAATATTGATATAAACTCACAATTGCGAGTTAAAAAGTCAGTTTTGCGAGATATAAACTCACCACAATGACTTTTTTTTTCTCAGAATTAGATATAAACTTGCAATTGCAAAGTAAAACGTCAGAATTGTGATATAAACTCGCCATTATGACTTTTTTTCTCAAAATTGTGATATAAAGTCGCAGTTTAGTTAAAAAGTCAGAATTGCGACATATAAGCTCACCTTTCTGACTTTTTTCTCAGAATTCAGATATAAACTCATAGTTGTGAGTTAAAAAGTCAGAATTGCGAGATATAAAATCACTGTTCCGACTTTTTTTCTCAGAATTCAGATATAAACTTGCAATTGCAAGTTAAAAAGTTAGAATTGTGGTATAAACTCACCATTATGATTTTTTTTTTTAGAATATTGATATAAACTCACAGTTGCAAGTTAAAAAGTCAGAATTGCGAGATACAAACTCACTTTTCTGACTTTTTTCTCAGAATTCAGATATAAACTTGCAATTGCAAGTTAAAAAGTTAGAATTGTGGTATAAACTCACCATTATGATTTTTTTTTTTTAGAATATTGATATAAACTCACAGTTGCAAGTTAAAAAGTCAGAATTGCGAGGTACAGAATTGGACATTATAACTCGCAATTACGAGCGTATGTCTCACAATTCTGAGGGAAAAACAGTCTGAATTGAGAGGTAAAATTCACAAATCTGACTTTTTCCTCCTTATTTTTCTTTTTTTCTCACAGTTGCAAATTTATATCTCACAATTCTTAGAATAAAAATCAGAATTGTGAGATATATGTGACCCTGGACCACAAAACCAGTCTTAAGTCGCTGGGGTATATTTGTAGCAATAGCCAAAAATACATTGTATGGGTCAAAATTATAGATTTTTCTTTTATGCCAAAAATCATTAGGAAATTAAGTAAAGATCATGTTCCATGAAGATATTTTGTAAATTTCCTACTGTAAATATATCAAAACTTAATTTTTGATTAGTAATATGCATTGCAAAGAACTTAATTTGGAAAACTTTAAAGGCGATTTTCTCAATATTTAGATTTTTTTGCACCCTCCGATTCCATATACTGACATAGTGGTATCTCGGCCAAATATTGTTCTATCCTAACAAACCATACATCAATGGAAAGCTTATTTATTCAGCTTTCAGATGGCATATAAAGCTCAATTTTGAAAAATTGATACTTATGACTGGTTTTCTGGTCCAAGGTCACATATAGTCACAATTACCTTTTTTATTCTTTATTCAGCAGCAGAAATGGGCTTCCATAGTATCCCATCCCAAATTAGCATTACTCTGTATGTGACACTAAAGAAGTAGCGTTATTTTAAATGTTATTTTGTTGATCGTATTCCATTATTATTATTATTATTATTATTATTTTCCATAAGTTAGGATCAGCACTTTATAAAAAAAGAAATCAAACAAATACTGTTTTTATTTAATTATTGAAAATGTTTATTTACATCTACAAACCAGTATGTACTCCCAAACTAACTAGCCTTGTTTTTCCCCTAGAATTTTGCTTTCTTTTGTATATAATTTTGTATTTATTTTTATATTAAATTAAAACATCCATAAAAATATTTGCAAACTGTATTTAAACATTATTAGCTATGCAACCTAGTTAACAAAAGTAGGAAACAGGATTGAAAAAACTGCAAACGTCATATAAAGCGAATAGAACGTAAACGAAATTGTGATACATGTTTTCAGGATTTTGTAACATCATAAAAGTCTTTTACTGTCACTTTTGATTAAGTTGATGCATCCCTGCTAAATAAAAGTATTAATTTCTTTAAAAAAAAAACTTTTGAACATAATGTAATTATTTAGTTTAACTTTCTGAGGTCGATTAAAGGTTGACTTAAAAAATGAATCTCAGAATGAGTTTCAGGTCCCGTTTTGTGCCATTACAGTCTCTCACAGACATACTCTCTCTTTGTTTCCCAAGGAAATAAACTGACATTTCTGTAATTCGCTCAACATGCCACAGTTAACATTATTGGATTTCCTATGAAATGCCATTATTTGCACACCTCATCTTATGCAATCAGAGCCTCTGACATCAACGATGAGGCTCACGTTACGAAAATACCACTCTATTTCCTCGAACGCCATTGCGAATGCTCCGAAATACATATGCGTCGCTTAAACTAATAGTCCAATCAGGCACATGTTACACATTCATCAAATCCAAGGCACACGGGTCCAAATGTGCCAGGATTCGAAGTACGTCAGATCCCTGGAGTGGCCAGGCCCTTTGATACAAGCAATCCAGAATGTATTGTTTTTTGTAAACACATCTCAATGATGAAACGTCTGCTGATTGTGCCGCACGTTCTCCTGGCAACAAGGTCAAGTTTTCCCCCAACAAATTGGCCAACGTTTTGGGGGTGGAGGGCGACGCAGTCGTTTTTGTAATCAGCGTCGAGCGCCGTGTTTGCTGGGAACGCAGATGGAGAGGGGGCGTCCGGACCCTGCGTGCTTGAGTAATGGGGAATCTTGCACGCCATCAGGGATGGGCCCTACTCATTACACCATGCATTAGAGCGTTTTATTAGTGCGTCCCGTTTGGATATGGAGTGGTTAAAGCTTCCTCTGAGGCCGCTATGGGGGGTGTGGAATTGCGTATCGGGACGAAGGGGTGTAAAACGCTGTCTGACTGCAGACACTCTCTGGTTACAGGATTCGGTTACACGCATACACACATATGCACACCTTTCATCCAGTCCAGACAGTCTGTCACTGTGAGAAAAAGATAGGTGATGTTATTGAGATCATATTGTGAACAATTCATATGTGCATGTTTCATCAAAAAATGCAGGACTTTTCCAATCATTTAGTTAATCCATGCCCCTTAATGCTCATGTTCATCTGCTTCAGACGAGTACCTACATCACCTACATCTCAACATTCAGTCCACATAGGCATAGAAACACGTCTCTGCCCTACATATTTTCTTTTTCGATATCCACTCAAATGTACAACACAATACAGAAGAAAAAATATATCATGACTTCAAGCAATATGATGTCTAGAGGGATTTTTTTTTTTTTAAATGCCATGTGTTGCTATGTGTTTTTAATGCTTACAGAGTACAGCAGGTTTCTGAAGTAAAAATCTCAAACTAAAAATTCATTTTCTCTATATGAAAACTGATTTTGAATTCTTTAACAGCTTTTGCTTTAAATCAAAGTTTGTAATGTCATGATTCATAGCTGGTTGGTTTGGTTTCTGGTTTATAACTTTTGAACTGTTTTTTTTATTTAATTCCAGTGGGGAAAAATGAATAGGAAAAATACTTCCAGAACCAAGTCTGCTTAAAAAGTGGGTAGGCATTTATGCACTTTAGGGCATTTCACACTGTGCTTTAAAAGGATAGTTCACCCAAAAATGAAAATTCTGTCATTAATTACTTACCCTCATGTTGTTCCAAAGCTTAAGACCTTCGTTGATCTTCTGAGCAGAGGTCATGTGATGTTGCTAAAAAGAACATTATTTTGTGTATTTGGTGTAATGCAATGTGTGTATGAGGTTCAAAAAACACATTATTTTGCCCCGCCTTTCTGAAACAGGTTGATTTTTACAAAGCTCATCGTTCTGACAAGCGCAGTGTGCTCTGATTAGCCAGCTATTCAGTGTGTTGTGATTGTCCAAATGCCTCAAGCGTGTGACGGCAATGTTACGCCCCTTACCATGTTGTAATGCCGTGTAATTCATGTTTGTACTTGTGATCGCTGAAACGTCAAACAAGTCTGTAAATATGAAATAAATACTTCTTTAAATATGAAATTGTACTTACAGGCTGTGAGTCAGAAGGGCCAGACTGTCTTTGCAAAGTTGGAATTGCCCCACTTTATTCTGTGCACAGCCGGCATTGTAGGCTACTCTCTCAGGTTCAGGAAACAATCCTCCATAAAATGTGGTGCACACACTTGAATATTTGCCTTGCAAATATAACTTAACCACTGATTTCTAGTTGTGTACTCATTTAGAAGGCCAAACAAAGTGCTTTTGCAACTAGAAACACAGCATCTCCACAACATGGTGGCGGCTGCAACAATAGTACAGTACTTACCTTTTATAAAGAATATCTCTTTTGGTTTCAGGTTTAATCTTGCAACTTTACAGATCTTATATATGCACTAACAGTTTGTAAAAGTCCAAAGATAAAGAAAAACATGAAATTGCGTCATAAAACCTTGAATCCAAGAGCTTTCTGACCTTGCATAGACAGCAGCACAACTACCACATTCAAGTTACAAGAATACTTTTTGTGCGCAAAGAAAGCAAAACTAACTTTGTTCAACAATTTCTTCTCTTCTGTGTTAGTCTTCGTGTGGTGCTGCGGACACATACAACAGTCTACATAAATGTCTGAATATTTTGACAGAGAGGCTGACTTGAATTTTTTTTGTCAAGCCTTACTTATTTAAACTGGAATATACAGAGGATAAACTAAGAGAGATGGATGTTCTATGTCAGAAGCAGCACCACACGCATACATCATAGTACTCGCACGTCGAAGACCGACACGGAAAAAAAGAAATTGTTACATAAAATTATTTTTGTATTCTTAGCACACAAAAAGTATTCTCGTAGCGTTATAACATTACAATTGGACCACTGATGTCACATGGACTATTTTAACAATGTCCTTACTACCTTTCTGGGCCTTGAATGTGTCAGTTGCGTTGCTGTCTATTCAGGGTCAGAAAGCTCTCGGATTTAATCAAAAATATCTTAATTTGTGTTCTGAATATGAACGAGGGGTTTGGACCAGCATGAAGGTGCATAATTAATGACACAATTTCAATTCACTAGTCAGTTGTTCCACAAGGTGGCAACACTAACCTGGGCTGTTGTTTCACAGTAGAAAACAAAAACAAAAGAGATGGAACAACAACAAAATAGCGGAGAATTGCAACAGCAGACGGCTGCATTGACAAGCGCTTGAGTGAGAGGGTTATGAGATAGCAGCAACTTTAATTTAAAGAGTACAAAGACATTTTTATCTGTCATAACTTCTGGAGAAAATAGAGCAATCGCTGGATGATTCTTTCCAGAGCGCATTTGTTGACCTCCTAGGTTTTGCGCACACTATCAAATGTGACGCTGGACCACAAAACCAGTCATAAGGGTCATTTTTTAAAAATAAATTAAGCTTTCCATTGATGTATGGTTTGTTAGGATAGGACAATATTTGGCCGAGATACAACTATTTGAAAATCTGGAATCTGAGGGTGCAAAAAATATTGAGAAAGTCACCTTTAAAGTTGCCCAAACAAATTTCTTAGAAATGCATATTACTAATCAAAAATTAAGATTTGATATATGTCATGACTACAAATTAACTATGGATTTGCTACACTAACCATAGTTTAATCATGGTATTTGTAGTAAAACTACAAAAAAAGGTAGTCAATATGGCGAAAAACCATGGTTACTACACTTTTACTATAATAAAACCATGGTTAATTTTCGTAATTGTAAAACTTGAAACAAGGTAACTCAGAATGTTGTTTACCAAGGGTTTCGAATGAACCAGGGTTAAATATTTCATATGTGAAAAGCCCTTTTGAGTATCCTGTTATTATCTTAGCCGTTCTATGCTGACAACAACAGTGTTGCAAAGTTGTTAGCTTAGTGAAATGCTAAGTCAAACTGTAATGTAGAATGAGAAGCTTGTTTGGAGCTGCTGTGTTGTTTTTGGAGATAATATATCACACTTTTAAGACTTCAAGAAAGCAGTGAATGGCCTAGAGTGAACATGGGGGCTGCAATCTCAGTGGTCAGTTTATTATTTATGCAAATGACAGGAAGTGATTACACGCCTGCACCAAACCACGGTTTCCTCACTATTGAGCTTATGATATAAAGGTCTTTTCCACTAGGTATGCATTGACATGACAGCTGCCTGCTGATAAGCAAACCTCCATTTGCATTTGCTCTGTTTTTTTTTTCCGGTCTGGATATTGGTTATGATGAAATCTGTAGATGGGAAGGAAAAGAAAGGACTGTGGAGGGAAACCCACCAAATGCAGTTCACTGATAGGCTGGGTCCTCGTGTCCGCCCACAGTTTTCCATTTTGCTTTAGGCAACCCGCGCGGACCAGATTATAATATGTGTGATTATAATATAAGGTAGAGAGGCGATAAAAAATGCTCCGGGCAGAGAGGAAGGGAATCCTTTTACCATAGTGGCATCCCTCTATCATAGAAAGTTGAACTGTGTGATGTCAGTGGAAGACTAGTTTTATGATCCCATGTTAAAACTGCAGAATTAACACTGTAATTCATATATTCACATATCTGTTTGTAGTTATATATTGTGTAAACACAAACTTTTATTTTGGATGCGATTAATCATGATTAATCGATTTGACAGCACTAATACTTATATATACATATAAAATATATATATTTTTAGATTTTTATATAAATCATATATATATATATATATATATATATACGCACATGTGTGTAGTTATATATTATGTAAACAAAATTATTTTGGATGCGATTAATCACGATTAATCATTCTGACAGCATAATACTTATACATAATACTTATGTATACATAAATTATATATTGTATATTTAAATGTAAATCATATATATGTACGTGTTTGTAGTTATATATATTATATAAACAGACTTTTATTTTGGATGCAATTAATTGTGATTAATTAATTTGACAGTACTAATACTTATATATACATATAAAATATATATTTTTATATTTATATGTAAATCATGTATATACACGTGTGTGTAGTGATATGTGTAAACAAACTTATTTTGGATGTGATTAATCATGATTAATCGATTTGACAGTACTAATACTTATATGTACGTATAAAATATGCATTGTTAGATTTCCATATAAATCATATATATACACACGTGTGTAGTTATATATTATGTGTAAACAAACTTATTTTGGATGCGATTAATCACAATTAATCGATCTGACAGCACCAATACTTATATGTACGTATAAAATATATATTTTTAGATTTCTATGTAAATCATATATATACACACGTGTGTAGTTATATATTATGTAAACACAAACTTATTTTGGATGCAATTAATCATGATTAATCGATTTGACAGCACTAATACTTATATATACATATAAAATATATATTTTTAGATTTTATATAAATTATATATATACACACACATGTGTAGTTATGTATTATGCAAACACAAACTTATTTTGGATGCGATTAATCGATTTGACAGTACTAATACTTATACATATATATATGTATATATATATACATATAAAATATATATTTTTAGATTTTTATGTAAATCATGTATATACACGTGTGTAGTTATGTATTATGTAAACACAAACTTATTTTGGATGCGATTAATCACAATTAATCGATTTGACAGCACCAATACTTATATGTACGTATAAAATATATATTTTTGGATTTTTATATAAATCATATATATACACATATGTGTAGTTATATATTATGTAAACACAATCTTATTTTGGTGTAGTTATGTATTATGTAAACACAAACTTATTTTGAATGCGATTAATCACGATTAATCGATTTGACAGCACCAATACTTATATATACATATAAAATATATATTTTTAGATTTTTATATAAATCATGTATGTACACACGTGTGTAGTTATATATTATGTAAACAAACTTATTTTGAATGCGATTAATCACGATTAATCAATCTGACAGCACCAATACTTATATGTACGTATAAAATATATATTTTTATATTTATATGTAAATCATGCATATACACGAGCGTGTCGTTATATATTATGTAAACACAAACTTTTATTTTGGATGCGATTAATCGTGATTAATCAATTTGGCAGCACTAAAACTTATACATATAAAATATTATTTTTAGATTTTTATATAAATCGTTTACACACATGTGCATGATTATATATTATGTAAACGAAAATATTTTGGGTGCGAGTAATCACAATGAATCAATTGACAGCACTAATACTTCTATATACATATAAAATATAGAATATGTTTTCATATTTATATATAGATCATATATACATGTATGTGTGTATTTATATATTATGTAAACCCAAACTTTTTGGATGCACTGATATATATATAAAATGTATATTTTTATAGCATTGGTTTTCGTGTGCGAAATTTGCAGCACAATTAATAATGCAAATGTGCAAATAAGATTTCAAAACCCAGGCAGAGAGTAAGTTTTTCCAAATTTAAAGGGTTATTTTGTTTTCCCTGGTAACAGAAAGAAAAATTTTGTTTTACAGAAACTTTTTAGTGACTGACTAAGTCTGACTTGATGTCAGCGACATACACTAGATAAATGCGTTTTTTTTTTTTTATTTCTCTGAATTACGGTGGAGCGGGTTAGTGCAAGGGTTCTTTCTGATTAATAGTATGAATGTATGTGTTTTATACAGGGAGTGACTGTTTTAAGCCGTCTCGTCAGATGTTGAGGTATGCGGTACCCTGCACCTCTCCCATGTGGTTTGAGTTTTGACATGGGAGGTGCCATCCATGGTGTCTGAATGACGAACAGATAAAGCAGCCCTCTCCAGCCCTAATGACGCATGACATGCTGCTGCGTTTTGGGTCCTAATTTATGGCTTCCTATGTCAGCAGAGTCCTTCTCTCCAGGGAGGTTCAGGCAATTATTGACCTTGCATTCTGGACACGTTCCATGAGAAGGCAGAATCTGGAATTTTGATTGCGGTACTCCGAGCCTGTGTGAATGCAGATGTCTCAGCCTTGTTTTAAACACAGTTTGCTTCGTCCAATGACAGGCAGGTGTGTTTAAAAGCATATTTTAGTATTTCTTTTCCCAAGAGGAAATACATTATAATCTCCAGTCTGGAAACTGTTCAGTTTACCATTGTGCAATTTGTAGCATAGGCCTGTGTGTTGTGAAACATCGTTTAGATAGATTTTATCAATAAAAAACAACATTTAGAGATGTTTACACATGCTGCAAAAGAATTTGTCCACTTTTAACTTTAATTGAGTTGCTTGGATTGCTTCCATGTTGGCCTGTTGTGGTGTTCTAAATACGTCTCGTTTCTAGAATAATTATATATCAGATCTTTTCAAATGACCAGCCCAGATGATTATTTTATTTTGTTATTAAAATGTTTTTTCCCTCACTTTTTTAATTACATTTTAACATTTACACATATATTTGCATGTAGCAGGAAGAACAGGAACAACAAAACAAAAATGTTTTTTATTAATTTAATTTAATTTTTTTTTTTTTGTCTTGTCATTTTTTTTTTCTCCCCCTTTTTTTTAATCACATTTTAACTGCATATATTTGCATATAGCAGGAAGAACAGTAAACAACATAACTGAAAAGTTATTTATGAATTTAATTTTATTGTAGTTTTCTTATGTTATTTTTCCATTTTTGTCTCCACCTTTTTTTTATAAATTACATTTTAACTGCATACATTTACACTTTTTTGCATATAGCAGGAAGAACAATAACAACAAACAATATTTTATTTATTTTATTATAAATATATATTGTTATATATATATATATATATATATATATACACACACATTTATTTGAGTATAGCTGGAGAAAATGTAAAAAATTATTATTTTATTTCATTTTATTTTGTTTTATTCACGTTTTTTTTTTTTTAATTACATTTTACTTCAGGTATTATTATATATTAGATAATTTCCAAATGACCAGCCCAGATGATTATTTTATTTTATTTTATTTTACATTTTTAAGTTTTTTTTTTTCTCCACTTTTTTTTTTTATCACATTTTACTTCAGGTATTTTATTATTTATTATTTTATTTTACCTTTTTTCTCCACTTTATTACATTTTAACATTTACACATATATTTTCATGTAGCTGTAAGAAAAGGAACAACGAAACAAAAGTGTTTTTTTATTAATTTAATTTAATTTAATTTTTCTTCTGTCATTTTTTTCTGTACTTTTTTACAAAAGTACAAAATTTTAACTGCATACATTTATACATATATTTGCGTATAGCAGGAAGAAAAGGAACAAGAATATAAGCAAAAAGTTAATTTTATTGTATTTTTCTTATGTTATTTGTATATTTTTTTTCTTCACTTTTTTTTTTTTTTTTTACTACGTTAACCGCATACATTTACACGTCTGTGCATACAGGAAGAACCACAACAACGAATTTTTTATTTTATTTTATTTATTCAGGTGTTTTTTTGTTATTTCCTTTTTCACTTTTGTTACATTTTAACTGCAAACATTTACATATTTATTTGCATATAGCTGGAAGAATTTTATTTTATTTTTTCAGAACTTTTGCATTATTTAATATCCACTTGCACATGCAAATGAAGGTGGTATTGTAGATTGGTTTAAAAAATTTTAAATTCATTCTCAAAAAAAGTTTATGTTTTAATTTTGTTTTGAATTTCATTTTTTGTTGTATTTTTAGTTTTGTTTGGTTAAGTTTCACATTTTAAGTTTTATTTTTTAGGTTTTGTTTACACTAAATTTTTTTGACTGCCTTATATTTCTCAGCACAGTGTAGTGTTTTCAAAATTAATAATTTAGTTTAGTTCAGTTCGGTTTGCAGTTTTAAAACTATATTCAGTTTGCCAGATATTTTTAGTTTTTATCAGTATTTAATTTAAAATATATATACATTTAGTTTGCGTTAACATTAACACTGGTTCCTAATGGTTCTTCACACCTAACCCTCTTGTTCTTTTCTCACCTGACTGATTGGATTGTCCTAAATCAACAATTGGTGTTGAGAACAGAGCATGTGTTCAGGTGAAAGACAGTGTGAAATGCTAGTGGGCAAGGGGGCTTTTTATTTTAACCTTGTTCACATAACAGGGAGCAGGTTTTATCTCTCCAAGCACTGAAAAAATTTAACGCTTCCACCCTGTGCGGAGCGCGGCTGACATTTTTACAATTAGCTAGGAGCCCTGCAGACGCGAGTTTAGAACGTGTTGATGAGCAGCAATAAATTACGTGCGAATGTGCGGCGCGTTTATCACTCGCCGTTTTCACCATTAATGCTTCAACGACAGACAGAGAGAGGGTCTCTTTGTTCTTGTCTGTGTACTCGTCTCTCTGATGCTCCTACAGAAGTGTTGGAATAGTCTGGAAGCTGGATTTGATAAGCGGCTGAAATTCCACATCTCCCTCCTATTGGTTTCTTCTTTATGTGTGATTTCACAGCCCATTGAGCCGAGGGCTCTGGTATGTCCTGCTTCCAGAGTGGCTCATTTGGAATGGCGCTCATCTGCTCCTCGTCTGATATCCGGCCTGTTCCAGACTTTATGGATGTGAAATATAGGTGGTGTAGGATGGGGAGCCTCTCCGCTTTGGGCGCGGGACGGCAGGTTTCCAAACGAGAGGCAGGAATGTTACTGTGAGTTGTCTCCAGAGCTTTGATGTCTGAGGAACGATGGGCTTTCTGTGGGATTCTCTTTCCATTGGCCTCTCACGTTACCGTTGCGCTCCGGAGGGCCGCTGGCAGAATGGATTTATATGCCCCTTTTAAAAACGGGAACAACTTTTTTCCCACTGTACAATAACCTACATGTATAGCAGATCTCTCATAAAGTGACTGTGCACATTTCAAAAGGATTGGTCACATGAAAATGATCTTTCTGTCATCATTTACTCAACGTCATGTCATTCCAAACTAGGACAGAAAAATGCATTTGTAAAGCCTAAAAGGAACAGAAAAGTGTCATAAAAGTGATCCACAAGATGATCCAAATGCCTAAAACTACTTGGCGAGTAATAAATCATTTAGACTTGTTTAGTGAACTAAACCAAACAACTCATTTGACTCTTTAGAATGATTCATTTAGGAATTCAACATCACAGCTTAAATTTCATTACTAAAAAGTTATTTAGACTATGTTTATGGAGATTTGGGGTTCTTTTTGAAGCTTTGAAAGCTTCAAAAAGTAGCCATTTATTGTAATATGGAAAAGATCGACCAGTGCATTCTTAGCACATTTATCCTTTGTTTTCCACAAAACAAAAATCGTATAGATTTAACAAGCTTTATTTATTGAGATGTAAAAAGTCATACAGATTTGAGTGTTGTAAGTATTAATTGATTAATCGCATCCAAAATAAGTTTGCTTTTACATAATGTATGTTATTTATTGAGATTTAAGTCATACAGATTAAAGTATTTTGTGATTAAAGGTCCATTCACACCAAGATTGATAACTATAACAATAATGACAGAGAAAATATATTGTTGAAATCACTTCCAGAAAGTGCTGTCAAATCGATTAATCGCCATTAATCACATCCAAAATAAAAGACTGTTTCCAAATGTAATTTATTGAAATTTGAAAAATTAGAGTTTCATGAGTATTTTGTGATTAAATGCACATTCACACCAAGAATCATAGCTATAACAGTAATGACAGAAAAACTATATTGTTGAGATCACTTCCAGAAAGTGCTGACAAATCGATTAATTGCCATTAATCACATGCCATTAATCCAAAATAAAAGATTGTGTTTCGAAGTGTCATTTTTTTGAAATTTTAAGTCATACAGATTTGAGTGTCATAAGTATTTTGTGATTTTTACCCCAAGAACGATAACTGTGACAACGATATAAAGAAATTATATTGTTGAAATCACTTCCAGAAAGTGCTGTCAAATCGATTAATCGCCATTAATCACATCCAAAATAAAAGACTGTTTCCAAATGTAATTTATTGAAATTTGAAAAATTTGAGTTTCATGAGTATTTTGTGATTAAATGCACATTCACACCAAGAATCATAGCTATAACAGTAACGACAGAAAAACTGTATTGTTGAGATCACTTCCAGAAAGTGCTGACAAATCGATTAATCACATTCAAAAAATTATTTTACATATGATTTATTGAGATTTTGAAAGTCATACAGATTTGAGTGTCATAAGTTATAGTATTGTTCTTGTTGTGAATGGGCCTTTAATCACAAAACACTTATGGCACTCAAATCTTTATGACTTTTAAAACCTCAATAATAGCATATATTATGTAAAAATCTTTTATCCCATTTACCCCAAGAACGATAACTGTGACGACAACGATATACAGAAATTATATTGTTGAAATCACTTCCACAAAGTGCTGTCAAATCGATTAATCGCCATTAATCGCATCCAAAATAAAAGATTGTGTTTTGAAGTGTCATTTTTTGAAATTTTAAGTCATACAGATTTGAATGTCATAAGTATTTTTTGATTTAAATCCCATTTACCCCAAGAACGATAACTGTGACAACGATATACAGAAATTATATTGTTGAAATCACTTTAAAAAAAAAAGTGCTGTCAAATCAAGTAATCGTGATTAGTCGCATCCAAAATAAAAGATTGTTTACATAATGTAAGTTATTTATTGAGATTTTAAAAGGCAAACAGATTTGAGTATCATAAGTATTTTGTGATTAAAGTCCCATTCACACCAAGACCCATAATAGTAACAAAAACAACGTAGAGAAATTATATTGTTGAAATCACTTCCACAAAGTGCTGTCAAATCGATTAATCGCATCCAAAATAAAAGATTGTGTTTCGAAGTGTCATTTTTGGAAATTTTAAGTCATACAGATTTGAGTGTCATAAGTATTTTGTTATTTAAATCCCATTTACCCCAAGAACGATAACTGTGACAACGATATACAGAAATTATATTGTTGAAATCACTTCCAAAAAGTGTTGTTAAATCGATTAATCGTGATTAATTGCATCCAAAATAATAGACTTAAATTTTAAGTCATACGGATTTGAGTGTCATAAGTATTTTATGATTAAAGGCCCATTTACACCAAAGCTGATTACTATAACAGTAACGACAGAGAGAAGTTATTGTTGTTGGAGTCACTTCCAGATAGTGCTGTCAAATCGATTAATCGTGATTAATCGCATCCAAAATAAAAGATTTAATTTACATATGATTTATTGAGATTTTAAAAGTCATAAAGATTTGAGTGCCATAAATATTTTGTGATTAAAGGCCCATTCACACCAAGAACGATAACTATATCAATAACAGCATAGAGAAATTGTTGTTGAAATCACTTCCAGATAGCGCTGTCAAATCGATTAATCGCAATTAATCACATGCCAAATAAAATATTGTTTACATAATTTGTTGTTTGTTGAGATTTAAAGTCATGCAGATTTGAGTTTCAAAAATATTTTGTGATTAAAGACCCAATTTACACCAAGAACGATTACTAACAAGTACTGTTAAATCGATTAATCACGGTTAATCACATTCAAAGTTTAAATTTACATAATGTATGTGTGTGTACAGTGTATATTTATGCCCATATAAATATACACAGTACACACACATACATTTTTATATCCATATAAATATACACAGTACACACACATACATGAGGTAAATTTAAACCTTAATTTTGGATGCGATTAATCACGATTAATTGATTTGACAGCTCTACTTCCAGATAAAAACATTGACAACCCACTGCGACTTTTAAGAGCTTGAGCATTTAAAGCAGCAGATGACATGAGCACGTGCTTACATATCTTAAACAGAACGTTATCGTACATTGATGTGGATGCAAACATGGTTATCATTATAGTAATCTTTACAGTAATCATTCTTGGTATAAACAGGCCTCCTTAGCGGCTGTAATAATTGTTTAGTCTAGGACGAGAAATGTCACAACCTCACCACCGTGAGTCATCCATAGATTTTAATTCTTCCATTTAGCTCTGATCCTCTGGCATTAGTATTTTGACGAGAAAGCAGCTCTGATTCTTTTGATGTCAACAGCCTGTAAAGTTATGTAATAAATAAAACAAAAAGCAGGATTTGTGTTTCCCTTCACTTGCACGAGCTTTGAATGGCTTAGAAACCCATCTGTTGGACAGTCTGGCAAAAGCCCACCGGTATTGGAGGCTGAGCCTGAGCGAAAGAGATTGTGTCTGTGTGTACACCTGCAGAGTGTTTGATTGCGTTTCAGATTGTAGGCCTGTTTATAGTGCTGCCAAAGACGCAGTGAGCGGTTCCTCGTCGTCAGTGGTTAATGGAGGACTAAATGGGCTGTGTCTTCAGCAGCATGTCTCATAGAGATGAGGTGGCAGAGAAAACAAATGATGAAATGCCGATCAAAGGCCAGCAGGGGGCCAGGACTGATGCTCTTGGAGTGGACCGTGGATGAGCTTTGGTGGGAAGCTGTGCCGGACCATGGGAAAAACCCACCGATCGACCAGATGAGAGCTTAAGCATGGGCTTCATCTCTCCCCAGTAATAACATGAGATGATCAGGTCTAATAACGTACACTACTACGCCCATCTCACAAATGTTCCCTTTTGAACTGAATGTTCTCAGAATCAAACACACTTATGCTCGCTGGAACTATGGCTTAGTAATTGGCACAGAGAGATTGAGCCATGGTGCTCATGTGGGAAAAAGTTTGGATCCTGTACCATCAATAAAAAAGCCTCATTCACCAGTTTTTGCTTTGTCCAACTTAAAAAAAAATGAAAATTCTGTTATTAATTATTCACCCTCATGTTGTTCCAAACCCATAAGACCTTTGTTCATCTTCGGAACACAAATTGAAATATTCTGATGAAAAGACACAAAGACACCAACGCAACTGACACGTTCAAGGCCCAGAAACGTAGTTAGGACATTGTTAAAGTAGTCCATGTGACATCAGTGTTTCAACCTTAATTTTATGAAGCTATGAGAATATGCAAATAAAACAAAAATAATGACTTTATTCAGCAGTTTCTTCTTGTAGCTTAACCATGTTACATGGACTATTTTATTGATGTCCTTAATACCTTTATAGGCCTTGAATGTGTCAGTTGTGTTGCTGTCTATGCAGGGTCAGAAAGCTCTCGAATTTCATCAGAATATTTTAATTTGTGTTCCGAAGATGAACGAAGCTCTTATGTGAGTTACATCACTCACACACTTAACCTTATAAAGCCTATTTTATTACATTACATACACAAATTTATAAGGCCTAAATTATCTCTGTGATCAAAACTTTGCTAGTTTACACTTTAAGTAAGTAGAAGGCCTTTTAGTATAATTTTAAAAATGTCCCCCTTTAGGCTATTATTTAGGTGTCTTTTTGCTGTTAAAAAAATAATATTTTTTTATAAAGTAGACGTAAGAATAACCTTTGTATTGTTAATTATACTCCAAGATCAACACTTCCTAGACCGAAGCAACTTACGTTTACTTCATTATCTCTATTAGGGCTGCCCCCTTGTAGGCGACTAAGCATTAGTCGACGAAAAGATAATTGGTCGACCAAAATTTTGTTAGTCGCTTAGTCGCAGAAAAAAATAATCAACAGGAAGTGACACAGTCCGTGATGGACATATCATTAACGGCTGGTCTATGTGGTAATACAATACATTGGGCAGGACATCCGAACACTCACCTATCATTCATCAACCTTAAATATGGCTTTTCATCTGAAAGATTTAGGTAGTAGCAACTTTACAAAAAATGTGCATTATTGAAGTGTCTGTGTGGAGTGTGAAAGCTGAATAGTAGCGTGCTTACTGCATAACAGATGGAGGTGCCGGTGTGGTCACTTGCGCTTAAAATGCTCCGTCATTTTGGCCATACAGATAACAGAAATACATCTTTCGAATCTGTAAAGACTACATTTATTTTTGTGCACTCAGAACAACAATTAAAATGTTGCGCTTTTGTAAAATAATGAAAGCAAACAGAACGTGCTTTCTGCCGTCTCAGTGTCTCTGAACTTGAGCGTAAAACTCTGTGTGTACTTGCCTTACAGACTTGAAAAATATATAGAGACTACTGCAGAGATGACAAGTCAGTGTCGCAGACTTCATGTCTTATACCGAAAACAAAGGAAGCACAAGTTATCAATAAATTATAAAATGTTAATGTTAACGTGCGACTAATAGTCAACTAATGCTTAAAATGTACGACTACTAGTCGACCAGAAATATCTTTATGAATAAATATCTGTATTCGCCCGGCATTTTTTAAAAATATTGTGTTAAATGTGGGTATCAAATATGATACACCAGGCTTTCAAGAAATATTTAATTGCACATCTTTCAATCATTATTATATTGGTTTGCATTATGTTTTACTCCAATATGAAAGCTAAAGAGCTTTGGTTATAAAACTATGCATTTAAAAATAGTCTAAAACACATTATTGGGAGATACAGAGTGATGACAGATATTTATATGCATTATATGCACAAGTAGCCTGCTAAACTGTTATAAAAATCATAATTTACATTACAAGCTATTAGAACTTTATCTTACTCTTTGACCATAAAATACCAGAAACTTCCCCAAATTGCATATTTTTGCTCAGTTTTCATCAAGTATGAGCTGGATATTCTCCTACATTCTATATGAGCTATAAAAGCCTGATATATCAAATGTGATACAATTTGTAAAAAGATTTTTAAAATATTTTGTCTAGGAGCCCAATAAAATATTTGATTTCAGTTTACATATTATTTTTATGTCAGGCTTTACAGGGTTATGATGACTTTTTCTTAAAAATGTACATTTAGTCATCAGCAGATGCAAAAATAAGGAATATCTTAAAGGGATAGTTCACCCAAAAATGAATATTCTGTCATTACTTGCTCACCCTAGTGTCGTTCTAAACTCGTAAGACTTTCGTTCATCTTCGGAACACAAATTAAGATATTTTTGATGAAATCCAACAGCTTTCTGACCCTGCATAAGAGTGTTGGTACTCTCATGAAGAGACACAGAAAGTATTCTCGTAGCTTCATAAAATTACAGTTGAACCACTGATGTCACATGGACTATTTTAACAATGTCCGTACTACCTTTCCGGGCCTTGTGTCAGTTGCATTGCTGTCTATGCAGGGTCAGAAGGCTCTCGGATTTCTCCATTAATATCTTAATTTATGTTTCAAAGATGAACGAAGCTCTTAAGAGTTTGGAACGACATGAGGGTGAGTAATTAATGACAGAATTACATTTTTGGGTGAACTGTCCCTTTAAGAATTTAAGCATACAACATAGAACAGTTCTGAATCCTATAGTGAATCAGTTAAGAATCCTTCAGCGATTTGCGTGTTAAAACACTGCATTGGGGGGGAAAAAGAACTGTGTAAGTTGACATAATTCAATCTTAGCGAATCCCCCTCTGTGTCTTTACCACAGGGACCAACTGAATAGTTAATGCTTGCTTTCTACGCTCCATGTCCGTGAGTGATAGGCTGTCAGATTCTCTCTACTTCAGCTTGAAGCCTTCCATGTTATCCTTGTTGGATGCCCCCCCTGTGAGAGCCAGGTCGATAGAGGTGCTTGGCCCTGTCGATCCATCACCCCCCTCTCCGTCCACAAATTGGCCTCAGAGGCACAGAGCTCATCTCTTGGGGAAAGAGCCACTGTTTAGCCAAGGCAGTGAAGGAAATGAAAATGCAATCAGGGAAACCATTAAACTGGCTTAGAAAAATGAGTCCTCACTGTCCTTTGACAAAGTCCTCCGTTCGTCTTCCTCCGCTGTCTTTTAGTCCACACTGAGATGTTTCGCTTTGACACATTCCACGTTTTTTTCCATTCGTTTGAATCCAACGGTGAGCTGATGAACACGTCCCGCAAAGTAGCGCACGTCGAGATTTATCGATTGAGCTGGCTAATGCCTTCGCTGAGTGGTGTTATCTAAAGCGGGGGAGTGATGTGGGGGTGTCACTTAGGGTCCCGGGACAGCGCTACTTCTGATCTGAAGTTCTCAGCGACAGAGATTGACCACTTCCAGGTTGGGGGGCTAGACTAAACATATTTCAGCCCATCAGTGATTCGGCCTATCTCATTAGAAAAATAATGATGTAATTGACTGTTGTTACAATAGATAGTCGGATATTTATCTTTGAGCCCTCTGTTTGGTGATGGGCGGCCGGGCCTTTATCACAAGCCTGTCTCCCCCCGTGTGATTCATGGTCTTTGTCTGGCAGCGCAAAAGCAGATGCTGCTTATTTACTCAGAGACTGTAATGGCACACACACAACACCGGTAATTACCCTTTTGATTGCAATTTATTGGCCACAGGAGAGGATGAGTTATACGCTTTGTACCGTAGAGACATCTGCATCCGAATCCATCAAAAGTCCAAGCTGTAGATGCGTAGATAGCTGTTTGAATGCACCGTAAACGTCAGAGTGAATTGAGTCACGAAGAACATTTTTGATTCAATTTAGAGACACGTTTTGGTTTTGATTTATTAGGCACTTTGAATTTATGTCTTGGAATGGTGTCGTTTTCATTCCCCCTCCATTCGCTTCCATACCGTGCATATGTTCCCTGAAGTAAATTAAACGCATATTGAGTATTAAGTTGGTCTGCGGATGATTTATTTGGCATTCAGGAAGTCGTTTTGGTGCAGTCTTGAGAACTGTGCGTTTACCGGGAAAACTCAGAATGCCTTTAAATTATCGTCTGGAATATTGAACAATTTCCTGGCTGAATAATGTCCTGCTTATTGAGCCTTATGCATGCTTGTCATCAATCACCAAAACAAATTTAATTTAACCCTGATTTATTACCGGTCCAAACGCCTCTGGGAATTTACATGCAACAGGCTACAGCCGTACAGTATGTTTCATTATAGATAAGAGGTCGTTTTCCAAAGATTTCCTGACTTGATAAGACATTCCACATGTGAAATCCTCAAAAAGGGTTTTGTAAATGGACCGATGTATGCGGTGTACAAAACTGGCTGTGATGAAATGACTTCATTTTTCACCGTTCGTAGTGATTTGACTGTCATCCCGGCAGATGTGATGGCATAAATTTACTAACGTGGCTCGTCATGTGCTGTACTCATTTCCTGTACTTTGGCCAGCTCAACTCCATTTTCACATTAGCACATGATGAACCATCTTTAAGATGTTAAGTCAGAGTCTGGGTTTTTGTCAAGGTTCTGTAAGGTGATTGGATTTGTTTCAGGCCTGTCCTATTTATTGATTGTGAGGCTTTCCAACTGTTAGCAACGAGCCTGAAAAGTAGGCATTTAAGTCGCTCTTAATGTATGAACATCAACTACAGAAAAACATTTCTAACAAAACATTAATAAATTAAATTATTAAATAAAATTTATATAACAATACAGTTTGGAGTGAGTAATTTTTGAAGAAGAAGAAATTAATACTTTTATGCAGCAATGATGAGTAAAGACATTTGCAGCAGTAAGATTTCTATTTTAAATGTATAGAAATTAATATATAAATCAGTGAATTAAAACAAATTAAGCATCAAATCAGTATATTAGAATGATTTCTGAAGGATCATGTGACACTGAAGACGAGTAATGATGCATCACAGCAATAAATTACATTTTAAAATAATTGTAGAGTCATTTCTAGAGTTATTTTAAGCTGTAAAAATACTTTACAGTATTTCAGTTTTTTATTATAATTAATGCAGGCTTGGTGTGCATAAGAGATTTCTCTTAAAGTTTACAATCAACAAAATTTGATAATACATAATGTAAATTAGTTACATTATGCATTATGAATTTTCAGAGCTTTGTTTAATAAAACCATGTGAATTACTTGCTTTTGACAGTTTATTTGAACCAATTGTTGCCTCATTGCTATTATATATGTATTTTAAGTCATGTTAAAGGCTTTTGTTAGCTTAGGTCTATTTTTATTATCTCAAAAATTAATTATAATTATCCTATTACTCGAGTAATCATCAGAAAAATTTACCAGTTAATTACCAATTTTTATTTATTTATTCATTCATTCATTCATTCATTCATTCATTTATTCAATTATTTCATTCATTCATTCATTCATTTATTCATTTATTTATTTAAATCACATTTTTGCAGCCTTGGTGTGCATAAGAGATTTCTCTCGAAAAATAAAATAATAATAATAATAATAATAATAATAAAATATTTTGTAAATTGTAGAGATCTGGGAAATGAATAGGTACTCAATCATTTATATCATTATTATTATTTTAATTAATATATAATAAATATACATGCAGGCATATAATATAATACATAATGTATATTAGTTCTATTGTTTATAATACATATGTATTTTTACTGTTTTACTCAATAAAACCATGCGATTATTAGCTTTTGAAACTTTATTTGAACCAATTATTATTGCCTCATTGTTATTATGTATGCTTTTTAAGTAATTTTTATAGTTATTTTTTAGCTTAGGTCTATTTATATTATTTAAAAAAATGTATTATAATTATTGTATTACTCTAATAATCGTCAGGAAAAATTGACAGAATAATCGATTACCATTTCATTTTAATCACATTAATGCAGCATTGGTTTGCATAGGAGATTTAACAATAAATAAATAAATAATAAAAATAATAGTAATAATAAAATATTTTGTAAATTATAGAATTCTAGTAAATGAAAACTTACTCAATCACTGTCAAGAAAATTAAATATTTTCTTCTGTAATTATTTTGGTGAAAATATAAGAAATATACATGCAGACATTTGATATAATGCATAATGTATATTAGTTCTATTGTTTATAATACATTATGTATTTTCACAGGTTTATTCAATCCAATTATTATTTCCACATTGCTATTATATATGCATTTTAAGTCATTTTTAAGGCTGTTGTTAGCTTAGGTCTATTAATATTATTTTTAAAAAAGTGTTATAATTATCCAATTAATTTAATTGTCAGAAAAATCAACCTATTTATTTATTATTTATTTATTTTAAATCACATTATGCAGTCTTGGTGTGCATAAGAGATTTCTCCAAAAAATTAAAAAAATAATAATAATTTTATTGACCTCAAACTAGTGAGCAGTAGTGGATTATTGTTGTTTATTTATAAGGGTTTTAAGTTAAGAAAAATATTTGGACATCTCTTAGTTATCAAACATTGGTGAGTTGTTTGCAGATGCTACTTGGTTTGATACTTTGCCTCTAATTCAAGACGTTTTAGAAATGTTTAAGTGTAAATCAAATATCAAAAACGTTACATCCTTCATAGTATAAGCTATGACTGATCTAAGATCACATGATGTTTTATATATAACACTCATCAAAGTCTGTTCCATTTAAGATGGACACACATAAAGATACAACAGGGTGCCTGAGACAATTAGCTGGCGTTATTTGATCCGGCCAAATACTGATTAATCAGAGTGAGGAATGCACACACATCTGTGCGTGTGTGGTGTCCACGCCTCTCGTGAGTGGGCTGGGGCGCTGGGGGGTTTGGGTTCAGAGGGAATAGGCTGTCAGCTGTGAGAAATATGTCATGGTTGTTGCGTCCCATGCAGCACATCTGGTGCTCATTGGCAGGATGCTGGAGAGAGCATCAGCCCCGACAACCAGGTGGATCTGCCAATTCTCAACCCGCTTCTGTCACTGCGAGGGTCTCCCTGCACCCCTCCTTGCAACACTTTCACTATTCTTGTTTTCTTTCGCTCTTCGTCCCTCAAGAGCCATGACTCTCAGTCGTAGTCATTTTATTTGGTCCTGCTGAAAGGGATTGTGACAGACATGTTCTATAAGACTTCCTAACGTCCGGTTGAGGAAAGCAGCATCTGTCTGTAACATCTGACTGCCAACTCACATACAGTCCTGCAGGATGTATTTCCATTTTAAAGATGATACATTTAAGGCCATTAATGGTTGGGCAACTCTTGTTTAATTTAGCTTCGTTTACCATTCACATTGGAATTTGGATTCACTTGGCCACCACATACAGGATGCTGAATGGAAATGACAGGAAGAAAAAAGTACTTAGCTGTAATTCAGATACTTTCTCACAACAGAGGAATTTTGTTTGTGTAACAGAACAAACCATTGGGACAAACCAGAGGTCAGAGGTCGCGTTAACCCGTCATTGACTGAATATTTTTATCATTGACAGAAAAATCTGAAGGCCGTCCGTCGCTTTGACAGATTACACTGAGGATGATCTGTTGTAAATTGTAACTGTAATTCCCACCCCCGTCCTGTTGGTGGCGAGTGAGCTTCAGTCTGAAAGCACAGCATAGGATCCAGAACAAAAATGAAACTGTCACGATTGATTTCCTATACCTTTGATTACGCACAGGAGAGTACACAGAAGCTACAACGATCTATCACGTCACATTAAAGAGTGTCAAAATTTCCAAATGAAATGGACAGAATTGGAAATCTGAGACTTTAAAAAAAAAAAAAAGTGACAAAAACCCTAGCCTATTGCTATTTATTGGAAGGAAGGCGCACTGTGTACTGTTCATTCATGAGCTGAAAACAGCACAGACCAAAAGATCGATTGGGATTTAAGAATCGATATTGGTTCATCAAAATGAGAATCTGTTAAAATAAAAAAAATTAAAAAAAAAAAAATATATATATATATATATATATATATATATATATATATATTTAACCCAGCCCTAGCATATTTTGTTTATATTAAAATGTGAACAAACATAAAAGCAATTAAATGTGTTATTAGAATTATAATCTGAAAATTAAAATGACGGGTAATAGTAGATTATGACAGAATTTTTACGACCCTGTCCGTCAAAATGATGGACAATGTTAAAGTTTAGCTCAAACTCCGATATATAACCTCTGATATATATATGTGTTATTAATAACCCAAACTAATGCTATTAAAAAAAAAATCGATGAATAACTTGGATTAAAAAAAAATAATTCCAAGAAAAATTAAAGTTAGACATGCTGGCTGGGCAACTAACTAAAATAATACAAGTACTAAAATTACTAAAACTAAAATAATTTTAAATAAAAGCCAAATAGAAGTATTAAAAAAAAAAAAATAACACAATTCACAAAAACACACAAAAAAATCTTGAAACATACTGAAATTACAATGAAAACAGAAGAAAATATATATAAAATATAAACTAATTGAAAATGTATATGCTCCAATAGTATATAAATAGTATATAATCAAGCTAAAATAATACTGGACATTTCTTTTAGGCAAGTTGAGTCATCAAAACCATTAATAGAGCCATTATTTGAATAACTTTATTAAAAATAAATATTAACATCAGATTTGAGTCTTACTGCATAAAATATTGCATATTTTATTGCATATTTGTGAATTAGAGTTCTGGGAAATTAAAAGTTACTCAGTGACGGTCAATAAAATTAAATGTATTTTATTTGATATAATACATAATGTTTATTAGTTTTGTAAAATACATGATGTATTTTCACAGTTTTTTTTTTATTACTAAAACCATATGATTACTTGCTTTTGACACTTTTTTGAACCAATTATTATTGTATCGTAGCAATATATGTATTTTAAGTCATTGTATAGGCTTTTGTTAGTTAGCTTAGGTGTTTTTTTATTACCTCCAAAAAATTAATTAAATGAATTTAAAAATGAATTTTAATTATCTGATTACTTGATTACCAAAATAACTGGTAGTGACAGCCTAAATTAATAAATAAACAAATCTTTTATTTATTTGTGTACATATATATATATATATATATACACACACATAAAGGCCTATAAGTTTATCTAAATTTTAAAAATTTAGATAAAAAATGAATAATTACTTTTCAGTTAATAATATGAATAATATGAATAATATGAATAATGAATAATTACTTTGAACTTACTTTCGTAAGTTCAAATTAGAATTGGAGTTCTTTTTATATTAGTTCACCAGTTTAAAACTTACAGACAAACTTTGTGGTTTAGTTGAAGTCTCTCCTTGGCTGTTCTGCCTGTAAAACAGGATATCAGTTACACCTGAGTTATCAGACATTATTATTTCAGCACACTGTGTCCGCACACTTGATTTATTGCTAATATTTTGCATATTGGCCCGTAACGTGGCTGATCGGCAACGTGAATCCCACTCATTGGCTGGAGGAAATGCAAGCCTGAAAACGTTGACCTAATAACATTAGATAAACGTTAGATAAACAGAGAGCTGGAAGGAGCCAAACTAAACAGAGGGAGCAGAAAGCGTCCTGTCAGTCTCGGGTTTCTGATAGTAAGTGTTATTTAAAAAGCAGCTGATGTGGGTTACGTTGTCTCACTCAAAGCCATCTGTTTCCTTACCTCACACAGGCTGCTCTTAGTGCCTTGAAACAGCTGTCAGAACAAGGACTGGACCCGGTGGATGGACCAATCAAGGTAGAAAATGGATCATGTGACATGTATGTACATACGGAGCAGTAAGTACGCCCACACCACCCAAACATACAGTGACACCTCCATTTCGGAAAAGATCACATGTAAATGACCGCCGGCCAGAAGAAATCCGTTGTTTCGATGACATATACATGACAAAAGCCCTCTGAGGCAATCTGGGTAGCGATTGCCTTTTATATAAACTGTTAGGAGATTCTCAAGATGATTTAATGAAATGGACATGATTTATTCTTTTTTCCATTTAAATATTTACAGATCATCATGTTAGCACCCTTGAAATGCTTCCCATGTGTTGTTCCAAGCAGAGTTAGCTTAATTTAAGCCAATATATTGGCCTGATTCTTGCATAAACCAAAATTAATTCAATATTTTGAATGCTGTCGTGAAACGTATGATCTAATATCAGTCCATTACTGAAGTAAATAAGAGTTTATTTAAAAACATTTGCCACAATGTGAGTATACAGTGCTGGTTTAATGATTGATTGATTTGAGATCATTGTTCAAAGTTATGTAAAGGGGTGGGGGACACAAAATGCATCAGTTTTGCTCATAACAGGGTTTCCGCGGGTCTTAAAAAAGTCTTAAAAAGTCTTAAATCGCTTTCCCGTGAATTAAGGCCTTGAAAAGGTCTGAAGTCGGAGCAGAAAGTCTTAAATTCATATGGTCATGGCATTAATTTTCGTGAGGAATTGTTTCCTCATGTGTTTCATTTTAAAATGAAGCGAAAGCGTAATTTCTGTGCTACATGGTTTAGGTCGCTTAATATTCATTAAACAATACGCGGTAGATGGCGGTATGAGCCGCTTCATCTGTCAGTCACACTGTCATTTGAATTTCTTATAGTAATAAAAATCCTTTAGTTTAGTTAGTGAACAGAAAATATAATTAATACTGAACGCGGCTGCTCAATGCAGTGTGCCGAACGACAGTCGCATCACAGATCAGATTTTATTTATCACGTAGAGTGAGTCGAGCTGACTGATGAGAGGTGAGAAAGACAACACTATGGCAGTTTCAAAACGAAATGCAAAAGCGCCTGTTTTAAAAATATTATGGATTTTGAAAAGTCTTTTCACTTATGCCATTTATCTAAGGTGATAGTTGAAGTTTCATATTTATTTGGTTCCACCGTGTTTACTGATTTTTATTTATTTAAACTGTATGTGTTTTTTTTTTTATTTATTTATATTAAGCGTGCAAGGTGTATGCCGTGCTTCCAAGCTTTCTTATTCGTTTTGCTATAAACGTTCTACGTTCATTTATTTGGTTACACACTGTTTTTCATTTTTGTATACCTATTTAAACTTTGTGTAAAGTTATTATTTTATATTAGGCATATAACATGGTATCTTATTATTCGTTTTGTTAATAAAATTTTGTTACGTTATGTTAATGCCGCTAATTTAAAAGTGAAAGTAAAATGCGCAGTTGCTCAAAAAAAAAAAAACTTCCGTTCTTTGTAATATTAACATAGACATATACATATACATACATATACACACATACAGTAGGCTAAGCACACGTAACGCGCCACTCCTCCCGCATTCGCGCCCGCACCCGCCCTCACCCTCACCTCAAGTAGCCAAATGTTTGCGGCTGACTGCAATCATAATAAGCGGTCCGGCGCCGAGAAAAGAAGACGAAAAAAGGCGAGATGACGCCCGTGTATCACTTTCAGGTGCGTTCATAATCTTGAGAAACTTTTTTGGCTGTTAACGTTAATAACGTGTTTTAATGTCGGTAATAATTTTACCACCACCAACGCACCTGCCTTATAGTTTCCATGGCTTAAAATACATTAACCGATATAAAGACAATGAGGCAATAATGATCGGTTAATTAAAAATAATCATATGGTTTCATTGAATAAAACTGTTAAAATACATATGAAATAAACTATTTATGTACATTACATATTATTACAAATGCCTGCAAAGGGCGCCAATAATTGTTGTTGTTACACTTACAGGACGAACAAATCCTTGTTTAATAGTGACCAAATATTTAATTCAAATATCCACTTAATCTTGTGATAGAAATGCTACAGCCTCTATAGTTTCTTCAACAAAAATATGTGGACATCACAACCCTTGCCAAAATTAACCATGATTTTAACATAGTAAAACTGCTTAATTTTCTTTTGTGTGTTCTCTGGATGCTTGAGACCACCGGCCTACATCATAAAATTGTCTATTTATTTATTCACAAGAATGTGCCTTATTGTCATAAGTAAGTCACAATGCAAACAATCGTAAAAAAAAAAAGCTTTAGTTTTATTATGCAAAATATGATGTATTTTTTCTTTTAGTCAGATGCTACTATATAGTATAAATATTTTGCAATTTAAATAAGGTTATTATGGAGATTTATTTATTTATAAAGTATTTTAATAGAAATATAAGGTTTCATTATGTTATGTTAAAATTTTTCAAGATTACTATATATATATATATATATATATATATATATATATATTTATATTAATTTATAGTCATCCTCCATGTTAATATTTTTTGTATTAATCTATATATATATATTGATTACTACATTAAATATTAACATGAATGAATGAATGAACGATCTAAAAAAAATATTAAACTCTGTAAAAGTGAAACAAGGAATGTGGTGTATAATTGTGTGAAATGTATGATGAAAATCAAGCAATTTCGCCAAGCAAATATAAAGAAATAGGTTGCAGCAGTTTTTATTTCGACTGAACTTGAGAAATCCGCGATGGGACTGAGCGCGAATAGCTTCAGCGATTCCTTATAGTACAAAATCGCTGTCAGTCAAAAGGAGATGCAATCTTTCGACAGACCCTCCAATCATCGCTCAGAAGCTCGGAGTCCAGGCCAGCCCACTCCTCATTTGCTCATCATTCACCCCCAGAGACGCTGAGCGTCCGTGGGCGGGACATAATCGCAGTGTTTATCCAATGACCGTCTAGTTTCAAAGCACTGAAAAAAAACGTTCAAAGCAGCCGCATTGAAGTCAATGGACGCTGGGCTTCAACGGGGAAATGCACTGTTACGCTACGGGAATGTATGAGAAGAAAATCAAGTCAGCCGACCTGCTATATCTAACTGATTCTGAACGAACTCATCTTTGAGATGAACGTTTTCTAACGCATTTTTAGTCAATAAAATGTTAATACAATAGTACATAATTTGACCATTAATTTTGTGACATTATAGGGGAAGCTGAGCTTCCCTTGCAGTCTTAAAGAAATCGCCACTGTCATAGGTAACTGTCTAGATCTACAACTGTAATTTATAAATAATACAATTTAATTGCAATTTATTCATTTACTTTTATATTTTTTTAAAGTTCTATTTTGACCTTGTATAATGTGTTTTTGTTTTTTGTTTTTTTTTACTTCCATAATGAGGGAGGGGGCATAACAATACAATTCTGCTTAGGGCACCCATTTGGCCAGCAGCTGCCCTGTTTACAAGCTACTTAAAACTGAAGGAAAGCGAGGAAAAGAGGGAAAACTCAAATGAACTAATAACGAACAATTGCTAGACACTGAATTGCTGTCAATTTGAAAGTGAAAGTAAAACTCGAACTATACTTAGAGAACATATTGCCGTATTGTCTTCCGTTCAATTTTTTTTTTTTTTCCTTAAATTTTCTTTAGTTGGTCTTAAAAAGGTCTTAAAAAAGTCTTAAATTTACCCTCATAAATCCTGCAGAAACCCTGCATAAATATTCATTTTGCGATTTGACGGTCATTTTGCCTAATGCGTCTGTTCACATCACCAGTTTTAAAGTTGTCATTTTTGCAACCGGCTACTGTGATTTTTCTCTGCACTGCAGCCAAACAAAACTTTTAAAAAGTTGACATGCCACTTCACGTGTGATGGTTGCTTTTCTCCTGAATACACAAAATAAGCTTTTAAAAATAGATCAACTGCATAGTATTTCAGTCCCAGGAGAGCAGACCAAAATATTTGAGACTCATTTTGCAATCAGCAGCATAGCCAGACCCTAAAATTAACACTCGCCAAGCATCAAATGTGAGTGGAAATCCGCATTGGTGAGTATATGAAACAGTATGACAATATGGATTGCAAATACTAACTGTAATTATATAAATATGTAATTTGATGCAGTATTTTGTGATCTTTTCGTGTGAGGCGCTTCATGCAAATTTCGCTCCACACGAACTTCATCTCTGCAAGCAATGTGAGTTTGAGTCACTTCTAACATGCATTTGAAACCGCAGTGCGCGCTAAACATCTTCCAGAGTTTGTAGTGAGAATGGTTTATGGTTTATGAATCTGTTGTCAATAAAAGAGAAGCATTTCAAAAGAGACGTTTCCCTGCGGTTTTCCACAAAAATAAAAGCTTAACGTTTGAAAACAAAGACAGATTTATGGTTGTTTTTTTGTTTGAAAGCAAAAAATGATCATAAATATGAATTTTGTAATTGTACTGTTGTTAACTAATAATAATAATTATAATATAGTTAAATATTATTATGAACTAGTTTAGTTTAATAGTATTACCATATTTCTTTGACTTATTTTTTATGTGATTTATTATTAATAATATCAAAAATATGTTTTATAGTGCTGTCAATCGCTAATCGCATTTTTTTTCTGAAATTAATCGTGATTGATCACACCTAACATTGAAGTTTTTAAATATAATTTTATATTGCGATAATTTTACATTTATTTATTAAAAAAAAAAAAATTCTGTTAAATAAGATGTGATCTGGCGCTGGAATCTGTTGTTTCTGAAATCATGCTGAATTTTCGTTGCGATGTTATTAGTGATGGAACGTTCTATATCGTCTTTACATGTTTCTAATCTTGATATAGGATTATTGATGAACATATTTGATTTTAATAAGGGGGAAAAATGGTGCAAGGGCAGATTGGAAACTGAAACCTCCAATACGCCTGATGAAAATTCTACCACTAGACTGTATTTGCGTATTTATGTCTTTATTCACTGACATTAATAATGTCAGGGCTAATAATAGATATTATTATAGTACATGTAAGAATAAAACTTAAAAATGAGTTCTATGTCAATACATTAACTGCACCCCCGCCCACTTTTTAAAACAAAGTTACGCCGAAGGTCAAAATTTTCTCAAGCCAAGTGTGGAAAAATGTTATTTTTAGACCCTGAGTGGATCCATATTTTGGCCAATCAGATGCCCTCTAGAACAAAAACGTCTTTCCACTTAATCTGAGCAAAAAAAAGTAGCAAGTCACAGTTAACTCTAACCTTTTGGAAGATGTGAGCCATTTAAGTTGTCTACTAAGTTCCTCTTTCAGTTGAAAACGTGTCAACATAGAAACGAGAACTACTCAGAAAACTAACTAGTCATTCTATGCTTTTACTACGTATATACCTCCCTGTTCAAACTTTGTATTGCTTCTTGTGTTCCTGTGCCCTCTTAAAAAATATAGTTTACCAAAAATGAAAAATCTGTCATTAATTACTCACCCTCATGTCGTTCCAAATCTGTAAGACCTTCGTTCATCTTTAAAAGACAAATTAAGATATTTTTGATGAAATCCGAATGACGCTCTGATTGAAACGGACACGTTCAAGGCCCAAAAAAGATAGTAAGGACATCGTTAAAGTTGTCCATGTGACATCAGTGGTTCAACAATAATGTTACGAAGCTACAAGAATACTTTTTATTGCAAAGAAAACAAAAAATAACGACTTTATTCACTAATTTCTTCTCTTCCGTGTCAGTCTTCGACATGTATTCACAAGAGTACCACAACACTTGTGTGAGATGCTGCTGATGCAGGAGACAGATTTTCATTTTTGGGTGAACTATCCCTTTAAGGTGAATTACATGTTAAATAAATGAATGTAATCATAAAGCCATTTTATGTGGTTTTTAGTTAGTGCACTGTCCAGACACACACACACACACACACACACACACACAGAGTATAGTAAATATCAGTGGCAGGTCTAGCTTCTTTCTGATTTTGAACTGCAGAGACAGACTAGATTTGTCCTTTAAATGTCAACGTCTGAACCCTGTCAGCTCATTCCACTTAATGAGTAAAAGGATTACACACACACACACACACACACACACACACACACACATACTGACTGAGCTTATCACTTTCACAGAAACATACACGCAATGAATTTTCCTTCAGTGGTGTTGCCCACTTCCCCAATCTGTCCGTCCACTGTGGAAAGCCTCACGCCACTTCACTCTGTGGCTTTGCCTGTTCTTTATCCTCCTGTAATCAGAGGGGTTGCTGTGGGAAAAATGAACCTCTGTCGTATCCGTGATGAACAGAGCGCTGGAGAATGAAATACGAGAATGGAAATGATAGACACACCAGAACGGAAATCGCACCAACCCGTTCAAGAATATTTTCATAGTAGGTGTGTCGTAGGAAAAGGTTAAAGAAATGTTTATTTACAGTGGCTTCGGCTTCTCAGTGCATGCGTGAGCTAGAACAGAACAAAGATGAGAAACTACCCTGTTCAACAGCTCATAGAGGACACAATGAAAGGGGCTGATGGGAAAGAAATGCTAGGGAAAATCATTAAGATCAATTTATCTGTACATCACTGCATTACTTTGTCATTTATATGTGCTTGACTGTTTAAATCTTCATAAACAGTAATATTTTTACAATGTTGAAAACAGTTGTGCTGATATTTTTGTGGAAATGTTTGATCAATTAATGAATGTTTTACTGAAATAAATATTCTAATTTCTTTTTAAAAAATACTAGTTAATTATTTAATATTAATTTCTAACATAATTTTAATAGGCATTGATAGAACCACAAAACTTATTTCTTAATAAATAATTTCAATTAGTGCTGTCAAATTGATTATTTGCGATTAATCGCATCCAGAATAAGTCTTTTTATATAATTGTTATATATACATATATTAACATAATGTGTGTGTGTACTGTATATATAAATATACACACATTCATGTAAACATTTTATTAGATTTTAAAATTATATTTATATATAATCTAAATCATATGTTATGTAACCACGAGCTTTTATTTTAGATGCAAATAATTGTGCTTAATGAATTTCACAGCACTAATTTTAAAGTATGTTATTTTACCATTCTTATTTTTTATGCATTTATATATACATATAAATATATGCAGTACACATATATATTATGGAAACAAACTTTTATTTTGGATGCGATTAATCAATTTGACAGGACTAATTTTAATGTATGTTATATTATCATTATTATTTTTTATGTATTTATACACATACAGGACACACATATTATGTAAGCAAAATTTTAAAAGATGCGATTAATCGATTTGACAGCACTAATTTTAATGTATGTTATATTATTCTTATTTTTTTGATGTATTTACATATACATATAAGTATATGCAGTACACATATATTATGTGACCAAACTTATTTTGGATCCGATTAATCGTGATTAATCGATTTGACAGCACTAATTTTAATGTATATTATTCTTATTTATTGATGTATTTACATATACATATATGCAGTACACATACACTGCCGTTCAAAAGTTTGGGGTCAGTACATTTTTTTTTTTTTTTTAAGAAATTAATACTTTTATTCACCAAGGATGTATTAATTATAATTATTAATAATAAATAATTTACATTGTTATAAAATATTTATATTTTGAATAAACACTGTACTTTTTAAACTTGGTATTCATGAAAGAATCCTGAAAAAAAAAAAAATCACAGGTTCCAAAAAATATTTGGCAGCACAACCGTTGATATTATCCAACATTGATCATTCTAATAATAAATCTGCATATTAGAATGATTTCTGAAGGATCATGTGACACTTAAGACTGGAGTAACAGCTGATAAAAATTTAGCTTTTCATCACAGGAATAAATTCTATTTTAAAGTATGTTAATATAAAAAACATTATTTTATACTGTAAAAACATTTTGCAATATTACTGTTTTTTTTCTATATTTTTAATCAAATAAATGCAGCCTTGATGAGCAAGAGACTTCTTTAAAGACTATTACAAGTCTTACTGACCCCAAACTTTTGAACGGTAGTGTATATTATGTGACCAAACTTATTTTGGATGCGATTAATCTTGATTAATCGATTTGACAGTGCTAATTTTAATGTATGTTATATTATCATTCTTATTTTTTATGTATTTATATATACCTATAAATATATACAGAACATGTATATTATGTAAACAAACTTCATTTCGGATGCGATTAATCAATATGACAGCACTAATTTTAATGCATGTTATTTTATTTTATCTTTTTCATTTATTTATAAATACATATACACAGTACGCATATATATTATGTAAACAAACTTTTATTTTTAGATGCGGTTAATCATGATTAATCGATTTGACAGCATCAATTTTAATGTATGTTATATTGGCATTCTTATTTTGTTATGTATATACATATAAACATACAGGACACACATATTATGTAAACAAACTTATTTCGAATGCGATTAATCGCAGTTAATCGATTTTACAGCACTCATTTTAATGCATGTTATATTATCATTCTTATTTTTTTTTATGTATTTGCATATACATGTAAATATGTGCAGTACACATTATGTAAACATATTTTTATTTTGGATGTGATTAATCAATCGTTTTGGCAGCACTAATTTTAATGTATGTTAATCTTATGTTTTATTTTTTTGTATTTTTATATTAATTTGTATTATTTACTATTTCATGTTTGTGTTATATTATTATTACTGTTTTTTTTTGGGTTTTTTTTTAACACTGTGGTGGATCATTATTCTTAAAGACAGTAAAATAAAATTTGTTCCTGTTTGTCTTGCAGACAAGCGAAACGTCTGGCCGAGCGGACGGACAGCAAACCGACTAACTCAGGCACCACTGCTCAGGACTGCAAGGATTCATAGGCCGTCGTCTAGGAGCTGAACCCACCCTTACGCCCCGTCCCCTCCCCCCCGAAAGCCCCCACGACCGCCGCTGCATCCTTCTACACGTGTCAACATGCAATATGGTGGATGTGTCCCATGATACGAAATGACAAAAAAAAAAAATGCATTCTTTGAGTCTATGTGAAGACAACACTATCTTAACACAACATTTATTTACTCTAGAGTTAACTAAAAAGAGCAAGCAAGTGAACTTATAAAAAAAGATAAAAATGTAATGCATGGTAATGTTTGAAAATTAAGGGAAATTTCCCCATTTGATAGATGTTTGAATATTATTTTCACCTTGCCTCCAAGTGATTTAAACAGGCTTATGTCATGCCATTAGTATATTAAAAAAAAAAAGAAATGAAAAAAAAAAAAACATTATTGGGGAAAACAAAGTTGTGTATCTTATTTGGGGGGTTATTATTATTTTCCTTTTCTCTTTAATCTATGAATAATAATGCTTGAGTATTTAAAGATTAACCAATGCCAGTGCTGTGAAGTCGTAGTTGTTGTCTTCATATATAGTCACCCAGCTTACCGTGTATGCTGACATAAAGCATTCATCTATCTATATGGATGTATATGACTTGTAGAATATCATACGCAGAGGAAAAGAAAAACATATACGAGTGTAAACCAATGGATAAAACTGATGCTAGAGGTCAACAGCACAGGATCACCAATGATACACCAAGTGTCCGGTTCAACAAACAACCCTTTTGCCTTCTATAATGTTCCTTGAAATTACGATTTCTTCTTGACAGAGAAACAAGAGGCCCTGAATAGTGATCTACAGGTACGCCTCTTTAGCAAAGTCCTGTTTGATGATTGTTTTCTTCTCCCTTCAGTTTTGTCCAGCACATCTACACCTATGTTGTGTGTTGTATTGACTCGATACATCAACTGAGTGCTTTTAAGGACTGCATTCTGGAGAAAAGAAAGGCTGTGATCAATAAAGACAGGCCGTCTTTTTGAAACGATCAAGGCGTAGAACGTGGTAACTCGATGGAAGAGCGTTTTTCTCTCCCTGAAGATAGAGAGTGTAATAACAGACATGTCAGTTTCTTAAAATGCAGTAAAATCACATCAGTTCATGTTGAAAGTATGGGTGTCCGTTGTCGTCTTTTCCATTTGTTCTGAATTTTACAACATTCTAAACGATTCTAAATGTTTCCAGGTTTAAATGATAAAGAAAATGTGCATTTGTGGTATCAGACATGCTTTTAAAGGGATAGCTCGCTCAAAAATGAAAACTGTCATCATTTACTAACCTTCCACTTGTCCATTTTTATGTATATATATATATATATATATATATATATTGTGTGTGTATATATATATACCTTTATTTCAGATGCGATTAATCACGATTAATCGTTTTGACAGCACTAATTTTAATGTATGTTATATTATCTTTCTTATTTTTTGTATGTATTTATATGTGCATATAAATATATACAGGACACATTATGTTAACAAACTTATTTTGGATGCAATTAATCACGATTAATCGATTTGACAGCACTAATTTTAATGTGTTTTTTTTTATTATTCTTATTTTTTATGCATTTATATATACATATTACTATATACAGGACACATCTATTTTGTAACCAACAAACTTTTTATTTCAGATGCGATTAATCGTTTTGACAGCAGTAGTTTTAATGTATGTTATATTATTATTCTTATTTTTTATGCATTTAAATATACATATAAATATGTGCAGTACACATATTATGTTAACAAACTTATTTGAGATGTGATTAATTAATTTGACAGCACTAATTTTAATGTATATTATCATTCTTATTTTTTTATGTATTTATAAATATATACAGTACACATTGTTAAACAACATAAACATGCGATTAATTGCGATAAATCGATTTGACAGCACAAATTATGTTATTTTATTATTCTTATTTTTTATGCATTTTTATATATATATATATATATATATACACACACACATATATACATACATATATATATATATACACACATATTTATATATATGTATGTATGTATGTATGTATATATATATATGTGTGTGTGTGTGTGTGTGTGTGTGTGTATATATATATATATATATATATATACAGGATACATATATTATGTAAAGACAGTTTTATTTCAGATGCGATTAATTGCAATTAATCGTTCTGACAGTGCTATTACACAATGGCTACCGCCAACTGTTTAGCCACCAATATTATTAAAATTTCTTTTGTCCTTAACAGAAGAAACCAACTCATACAGGTTTGCAGCAACATGCGGATGAGTAAATGATGACAGAACTTTCATTTTTGAGTGAACTATCCCTTTAGGTTCATGTTCTTTGTAGCTACACAACCATGTTTGTATATTTTCTTGCCAACACATGGGTGTGAATTAAAAACCACAGGCAATTTGCTCAAACATATGGCGTAGTGCTGTGTCATACCTAAAGGGACTTTAAGGCTCAGTAACATGAATGATCATCCATGAGTCTTTCGGGCATTGCGACACAGCAGTCTAAAAATAGACCATACTATGAGTCCATTCAGTATCACCAAGGAAACAGTCATTCATTCATTCATTCATTCATAGTTAGAGAAACTATTGATCACTGCCCTATAAAGACCAAGCTCACCAATTGGAAAAACAAGCCTGTTACTAAACGTGTGTCCACATTAAGCAATCTTTTGCCCACGCAATTTAACAAATGTATAGCAACATGCTAAAAACACTCAAAAGTAGAGCAACATGCCATTCAGAACCCTAGCAAATGTATTCACTATTCCCTAAAACACCTTGGCAAAAGGATAGCAACATGCTAAAAACAATTAGAACATCTTAACAAAAGAATAGCAATCAGGGTTGCCAGGTTTTCATGCCAAAACCGACCAAATCACGTTTCGGTGGGGGTCCCCCAGTAAAAATAATTTTCCGTGGGTAAAAATCACATTTTTTGGTGGGGTTCTCCTGGTTCTACAACCTGTGACAACAGTGTTAAAGTACCACAATTCTGCGGGAAAACCGCAGCCTTGGCAACACTGATAGCAATGTGTTAAATAAAACACTTAGAATATCTTGGCAAATGTAGAGCAAGGTGCTAAAACACTCAGAAAACATTACAAGTTAACCTTAGCCTGATAAACAACACTGTTTAGCAACATAGCAAGCACTCAGTACATCTAAGCAATACAATAGTTGTGCTAACTATATAGCAAAGTGTTAAAGATGTTCAGAACAACTTTACAAGTGCTGTTTAGGCGAATTAGGTATATGTGATTATCAACTGCTCAGCAACATGTTAAGAACACTCTGATGACCTTAGCAAATGTTTAGCAACCCTCTAATACCTAGAAGTATGCTAAACTCGCAGTGCCTTAACAAAAAAATTGCTATGTGCTAAAAACAATTAGAACCTCTTAACAAAAGAATAGCAAAGTGCTAAAAAAACGCTTAGAACACAGCAAATGTATAGCATTGTGCTACAACACTGAGAACACCTTAGCAGGTTAGCCTTAGCCACCTGCTAAACAACACTTATCAAATGTTTAGCAACATGCTAAAACACTTAGCACTATTAGCAAATGTTTAGCAACTTCCTAAACCACACACAACACCTCAGCAAACTGCAATATGCTGAACTTGCAACACCTTAGCATAGCAAAGTGCTAAAGATGTTAAGAACACCTTAACAAGTGCTGTTTAGAGGAATTAGGTTTTTAAAGTATGCTTATCAAATGCTCAGCAACATGTTAAGAACACTCTGATGACCTTAACAAATGTTTAGCAACCCTCTAACACCTAACAGTATGTTAAACTCGCAGTGCCTTAGCAAAAGAATTGCAACGTGCTAAAAACAATTAGAACCTCTTAGCAAAAGAATAGCAATGTGCTAGACAACACTTAGAACACCTTAGCAAATGTATAGCAACGTGCTAAAACACATAGAACACCTTAGCAAGTTAGCCTTAGCCACCTGCTAACAACACTTGTTATTAAATGTTTAGCAACATGCTAAAAACACTTAGTGCTTTATTAGTACGTTTAACAGCTCCCTAAACCACACAAAACACCTCAGCAAACTGCAATATGCTAAACTTGCAACACCTTAGCAGTGAAAAGTGAAAAAAGGATATTCAGAACACCTTAACAAGTGCTGTTTAGAGGAATTAGATAGATAGTATGCTTATCAAATACACAGCAACATGTTGTGAACACTCTGATGACCTTAGCAAATGTTTAGCGACACTCTTAACACCTAGCAGTATGCTAAACTCACAATGCCTTAGCAAAATCATTGCAAACTGCTAAAAACAATTAGAACCTCTTAACAAAATAGCCAAAACACTTAGAACATATTAGAAAATGTATAGTAAGGTGCTAAAACACACAGAACACCTTAGCATGTTAGCCTTAGCCACCTGCTGAACAACACTTGTTATCAAATGTTTAGTAATGCTGGTCCTTTGCTGGTTTATGCTGGTCATGTTGCTGGTCAAGAACCAGCATAAACCAACTAAGGACCAGCATAAACCAGCAAACGACCAGCTTAAACCAGCATCAAAACACACCTAACCATCATATGCTGGTTTTTTCACCAGGGTTAGCAACTCCCTAAACCACACAAAAAACCTCAGCAAATCGCAATATGCTAAACTTGCAACACCTTAGCATAGCAAAGTGCTAAAAACAAATACTATAGCGCTGAAATGGCTCAGACCACCTTATCAATAGTAATGTGCTAAAAACCTAAAATTAACCATGGTTTTACTATAGTAAAAGTGTAGTAACCATGGTTTTTGGTGTATTTATTAGTCATATAACCACAGTTTTACTACAAATATTATAGTTAATCTATGGTTAGTGTAGCAAAACCATAATCTGTTTTTTTATGGTTTAACAATAGTAACCATGTTTTTTTGTTTTTATTTGTAGTAAAACCATTGTTAATTTTCATTAGAACACATTTGTAAATAGTAAGGTGCTAAACCACTCAGACTACCTTAGCAAAAGAATAACAATGTGCTAAAAACTAGTCAGAACACCATTTAACACCTTAACCACTTGCACCCTTGCGAAAATTAACCATGGTTTTACTATGGTTTTTGGTGCATTTATTACCAGTTATTTAACCACAGTTCTATTATAGTAAAAGTGTAGTACCCATGTTTTTGGCGCATTGATTACCATTTGTATAACCACAATTTTTATACAAATATCATGGTTAAACTGGGGTTAGTGTAGCAAGACCATCATTAATCTGTGGTTATCATGGTTTAATTATAGTAACCATAGGTTTTTTGGTTTTATTTGTAGTAAAACCATGCTTAATTTTCATAACTAGCAGTGTAGTAATGAATTTAGCACAAGCAAGCTGTGATTTCTTAAGAAAAAACGACTTTCTTGTGATTGGTGGTTCCTCTGATGGACTAATTGTCCTGTCACTGTAAGTAATGAAGAAACCGATCAATCTCACTGTCTCGAACATCAATATGAAGGCCTTTGTAATTATCACTATCAATTACAGGTAGCTGCATTAGTGTGGAAGTAAATCTTTAAAAACAGCATTGAGATTGAGGAAGAAGAACTTAATATGAAGGCTGATGGATTGACTGTTGTTGCCTGTTTTTGAAAATGATTCATTTCTTCCATTTGTTAAATGTATTTGTGTACTTATAAGCATTTAGCACTCTTACTAATAGTGCCAGTATCTCTGATATGCCTCATACCTTAAATGAATATCTGTGGATGACATTAAACATGTCATCCTTTAAATGTTATGCTGTGGAAAGCTACTAAAAATTGTCAATGAGAATTGCTCTGCCCTGTTTGACCCATATAATGCTGTTAACTTTGCTATAGGGCAACAAAGTTCATTGATTTTTCCACCGGAATTAAGTGTTATCGACCTTTTAAAGCTAAATTAGTGCTTATGTTACTCCGCTGAGTGAAAGGATAAAGAAATCCATCTGGATGTGCGAGGAAAGCATTTCATCTTGTGTTTTCAAAGCTATGAATTTCTGGCACTGTGAAGCTTAATTATTTTCTTAGTGGGGAGTTGCTTCAGTAGACTGATCCTATCTTGACAATTACCGTAGCTGCAGGAGTTTTGATGTGTCAATATTTCTGTGTGTCTGTATTAACGCTAATCTCTAAGTACGAACCATCAGTCAGGGCAATAAGCCAGACTCAAACACCTACACTGTTGGCTGCTGACGTCAGTTTGCTTTAAGATCAGTGCTTTTCAACACTTGAAAACCGTTGGATGCCCAAACAACTGTATGTCGGCAGTGCCTGTTGCTATGGGTTTGTGAATGACTTGTGACTTACGATAAGGTGATCAGATTTCTGAAATGGAAACAGTTCAGGACAAAAATGAAAATTCTGTCATTAATTACTCACCCTCATGTCGTTTTAAACCAGTAAGACCTTTGTTCATATTCAGAGCACAAATTAAAATATTTTTGATGATGATGAACGAAGATGAGCGAAGGTCTTATAGGTTTGCAACAACATGAGGTTGAGTAATTAATGACAGAATTTTCATCCCTTTAAAATGTTATTTTTGTAATGGCAAAGCTGAATTTTCAGCAGCCAATCAGACATCCAGTCTTCAGTGTCACATGATCCTTCACAAATCCTTCTAATACGCTGATTTGCAAGTATAGGTCTCAGCAGGAAAGTAATAGGAGTTACCAGATCGAGGCGTTTTTTTTGACCATGTTACCTGATTGGTTGACGTTATAGTGATGGTAGGTTTAGGGGTGGGGCCAGGTAAGCGGGATCATTTTCACTGCATGATTTAGAAACACCCAGCAGTTTGAAAACACCCACAAAGTCAAAAACGCCCACTTTTGCTCTGCAGAGACCTCAATATCCTAATTTGGCTTCAAAATTTAGGGTCTGTAAGATTTACAGATTTAATCTTAGAGTTTGCGTATGCTAAAATCCACACCAATGTTCAATTCTTCCGGCTCGCCATTCTCAAGTAAATAATTTGACTGCTTTATTAAATATTTATGACATTAATAAGGCGGCAGTTACAAAGTAGAGATCTTAAAAAGTTTAGGTGCGCGCTATTTTAAAGTTTGAAGTACGCATATATGCTATTTGTGTATGTATGTTTGTTCTCTGCATGTAGGGGAGAGTGGGGTAAGATGAGCCATTTTTTACTTATGTGGTCTTCAAGATGACTGAAATGAGGCAGAAGTACATTGAAAGTATCTAAAGTAATTTCAGGATGTTTTCTCTCATTTTAAATGATCAGAATGTATCTATGACAAAGGGTTCTAAAAATATGGCTTCTTATGCAAGAATTTGCCACAGGTTAGGGGTAAGTTGACCCAAGTCTGGGGGTAATATGCACCATCTGGGTGAATCTGATTCAAACCCCTGCAAAATTTTAAAGATAATAAACAGAATCATATTTCCTTTCAAATTAAGTTTATGTTTCGATCTTTAATTGTTTGCATTCCTGAAACAATGCGTTAAACACCAAATTTGAACCTTTTCAAAAACAGACTAAACAGAGGGTTTGTTGAATAAAATTAAATAAAAACTGAATTAGAATGAAGAAATAAATGTCACTGAAACTAATAAATATTTTAGTCAAAAGATACTTGGCTTGGTAGCTTTTCTGCAGTGTTGAAGCAGCCATTAGAGACTACAGGTGGAAAGATAATATATTTGATTACAATGTGCTGAAAGTATCTTCTGGTTCTCAGAGAAGGATTTGGTGCACTTATACGCTGTCCCTAAACTACAAATAATCTCTATATATATGATAAACTAAACCAGTTGCGTAACATCACATTAAAATACCAGTTTATACTAAAGAGATTTAACTTACTGGCTCAACTTACCCCACAGCATTTGGCTCACCTTGCCCCATAGCTGGCATTTTGGGGAAAAAAACGAGCTAGCTTACCAGTTCACCAATTTGCATTGTTTTTTGTTGCTAAATCACCTATGTGCATCGTATTTTTAGACCTGGATAAACTTTTGATGGAACAGCCATTACTTAAAGCTTTAATTTTACTTTGACAAGCCAAAAAGAGTTTTTAGAGTAAATGGCTGCCTTCCACTCCTTCCATGTGTTTTTCTTTTTCACAGTCTGACAGAAATGATGTGTGATTACAAAATACATGGTCACATGACCGTATAAGTGTACAGTTGCCGAGATACCGGGGGTGGCTCAACTTACCCCACTCTCCCCTACGTGCATTTGTGAAATGAGATCAAATGTAGGACAGTTGCAACGCAACGTTTTACAAATAAGGCGCCGTGGTGTTTAGAACGGCACGCCCTCTTATTCACTCAATCTTTACTATGACCTGGGTTTCCTGAGAACACACTACACCCACTCAACATGAAATAGGTCTGTCATATTTGGAAAATAACTCATATGCAATTCACTGTTTTGGGACTTGCTAACCTTTCAAAATTGCATTTCAATTTCATGTATCACTATAAGCAGATTCATCTCTTATGAAACACTCTTAAGCTGTTGTATGAGGCATTGTCATTCACAAGCTTAGCAATTGAGGACAGGCCACTGCTCTTCCTGTGATGCAGTTCCCCTTAAAATAAACTTACTTAACTATTCCTTTCACAACTTAGGATAACAGGCATTTTGACTTGAATGGAACATGTGAGTAGGGCTTACTCCTTCATAATCCTTCCCATATGCTGTGTGAAGGACAATAACGCTGCTGTGTGTAATTAAAGTAAGTGTAGTTCCCCTTTGTGAGCATTCACTTTCAGAATGTCATGTCACTCGCTCCTGTGGAAGCTATTATAGGGATGCACTCAGGAATGTATTTACTAAAATAAGTTGGCGAATACTGAAAACCTAAGCTTTCTTTGCCAAGTTTCTCAGGAATTTCTGGTATTTTGCTGTTGCTGAGAGTCCAGTTTATGAAAAGATGTTACACTCTATAAAACGCTGGGTTATTTTGTTTAACCCAACCCCTGGGTTATACCTATTGGTTCATTATGTCGGGTTATTTTTCCAGGATTGGGTAGTTTTTGAATAACCCGGCTGTTGGGTTACAGTCGGAGCGCGGGCTTTTCATTCTCTTCAGGAGAGAACGAGCCGTCAGCACCACCGATTTCGTGCACTTCAGTAAAAATAAAGGTTTGTATCCGTTTTATTTACAACGTATACGTTATTGTATACGTTTTTATTTATCTATGAAGTCTTTTACAGTGCTGTAAATGATTTTATGCAACGCAACATACAAGAACGAGATATTATGTCAGTCAGCTAAATGCGTCAGTAATGGTCATGTCGCATGATAAACACGTCTTGTCTTGCATAACTGATTTTATTCGTTGTAATACTGATTGTAATTAATTCGAATGTTAAAATATGTTCTCAGAACTCTCTGCCGTTTGTTTACGGCTACGAGTGAATGCGAGTCGGCGGTCTGAGGTTCGCAGCTCCCACGCCGAACAGCAGCCCAGCACCGGCTCAAATTTCAGCGACACACCGGCAGAAGAATCGGCACTATTTCGGTTAAAAGGGATAACAGTTTAATATACCTGAATTATAAATATTACTTTTAAATGCTATATTTATATTTCTAAAATGCTTATTAAACGAGTTTAAATGTATGTAATGTTTAAAACTAACCCAGCCAGTTACCAAAATACCCCAAAATGGGTTGTTTTAACCCAGCGTTTTTTTTTTTTTTTTTAGAGTGTAAGGTTATGAGTAATACACAAAAAAAAACAAAAAAAAAACAACGAATAATCTAAATCATTTTATTAATTTAAGTTAGGTAGAGACACTAAACATTGGAACCATGTTGTGTGCTCTTCTATAGAGCACTCTTTAGGAAAGTTACAAAAGAGTATTTATGTCATACTGTTAACAAATGGCAAAAATGAAGAGGTAGAGATTTTAGGCTCATCACAGTCGGTGAAGGACGCCTATTGGAATGTAGTTTAAACTCGTGTTTTGTCCTTTTTTTGCCTAAACATACATGTGTGAAAACATTTCAATGGTCCAGGTTTGAATACACATGAACAAATTGCATCATATTCAGATTATGACGACATCATGTTATTGACTGAAACGGGTAATGTACATGAATTTAAAATGTGAATGACGCTGCATGATGAATCCATTACAAAAAAAGAAGAAAAAACAGATCTGTAACCAAATTGTTCAAAACGGGCCTAAATATAAATGTTCAGTGACGGAAGAAAACCAGGCCTTTATGACTGACCAACTCTCTCATACATTTACATATACAAAATATCATAAGCCTCTGTCTGTAGATTATAGAGTACAAAATACACTCCCTTCCCGCCAGCAGCTGGAAACAGACCAGCGTTTTACCCACTTGTACTTCTCATGATGTCAACAAAGAGAAATGTGGAGGGAAACAATGCAAAATATTTCTTAGAAGACATCACATGGTTCATAACTGGACCCTTTCGGACACACAATCTCCTGCCGCTGCCTTTAAATGGATCGGATTGGGGAACAGAGTGGCGCGGAGCCACGGTGTAATGTTGGCAGTGTAGAGGAAAGTAAATACAGTGCATGTCTACACACAAACAAAACAAAAAAGTGACACGAATTTACTGTTCATACAGTAACATACTGTATAGTTTCACAAAGACGCTAGATAATGCTGGTGACTACATTACGTAAATAGTTAATTACTGAATAGCTCATGTATGATTTCAAAACTATTGACACAGTATATAGATGGATGGTTTCATTAAGCAAACCTTAAAAAAGACACAAAACATAAAATCAACAAATAAATCCTTAGTGTAGTACACAGCTTTCTTTGTTCCAGAGGAACAATATGGTAAACCTTTGCATCTGCCAAATGCAAGTGCACCAGTCTAAACGCAGTCTTTTCACTTCCTTCTGCCCTCTCTCAGTGGTCTTATCCTCATGCGGGTTAGAAATGTACCCTTGTGGGTTAGAAACGGCGCCCTCTAGATTCCATTCTTGGCCTCGTTGTTGTTCATCGCCTCTTTCCTCTGAGCCAGGAAGGGGTACATGCACTTATCTGCGCCCAGGAACCGGTACATGCACACGATTGCTTCGAAGGGCAAAATGCTGAGAACAAATGGAAGATAGTTACTTCGGATTGCTCTGGAGGCGTTTCAAAGTCTAGTTTTAGGACCACTCAAGCTTACCTTTTCATAAAGTTGACCATGTATACAATGCGAGGCGTGCAGATCATGGGTTGGTCTGTCAGGATGGCCCTCATGGCCTGTTTCACACAGAACTCTGGTCTCAATGGAGGGAGAAATGGCTCGATCTCTTTCCTGACCCGCCCAGGCGAAAGAAAAGAAGGAGAAAACATGATGATTAAGAGTGGTCTTTGTTTAATAAAGTCAGCCCAAAGTGCTCCGCCAGTCAGAGCAAGTCATTATCGAGTGGAAACAGATCCAGCATGCACCTTCTATTCAAGTGGAAGCCCCTATTGTGTGCATGAAAACCCAAGCTGACAGTGACATGAGAGGCCACAAGCAAAGCTACCCTGACTGTTGTTAAGCAATGTCTACTCGAACCAGATACGTATTGTGTCGTTCGCTCTTTTAGTGGCCATCTGAAACCCAATCGTGACATTTGGACGGCTCCTTTCTCTTACCTTATTCTGCATCCTCTGAACATGCCCGTGTCCACCAGGTAAGGACACACCAGCGTCATCTTGATGCCGTCCTTCTCCGAAGCCTTGATTTCGTGGCTCAAGGACTCGTGGAAGCCGATGGCACCGAACTTGCTCGCGCAGTAATCCTGAAACCGAGAGGAAACGAGTTTAATGAACGTTCTCGAGCTCCCCGAGGCGCTTTTCCTGTAATAGCGCGGGGATCTACGGTTTCATTAGCATTCTTCTGTCGTGTATGGAGTATAGGTAGAGCTGAGCGGGAGGGTTTTGATGTGGTTCGCGGTGGAAGGGATCTTCAGAATGAAGTGGGCAAACACAGATGCGTGTAGATAAACACTCTGGAATAAAGGGGCTCACAGCGGCTTGAGTCACTCCGATAATGCAAACCATAAAAAGTCACATTCAAGGAAACATAATAGGTCAGACAGTGTGACTGGGCTTCTGGGACCCTTTGAAGTGAGAGTAAAGATGAGGGCTTGTAAAATAGAAGTGCACGTACAGCTAACAAAACAAAAAAGGTAACGTTTTCCCAAAAGGCTGCTGGGAAAATGACACCAGCTTGGACTGCAGTGAAAGAAGAGGATTGTACATGTACTAGACTTCAACCTCCAAGAGGTTCCTCAAATACACAAGCTGGTTTAACAGATTCACAGGAAACTTTTAGGTGCTGCAATAGCCCAAAAAGTTACTTTTAATCTTTCAATCGACTATTAGTGCTTTAAAATTGAATAATCACGATTAAATGCATCCAAAATAAATGTTTGTGTAATGTGTGTGTACGGTGTATATTCATATGTATACAGGGTTCGTACAGATACTGTAAAATAAAATTCCAGTTCCAGCACTTTCAAGGACTTTTCAAGCACTTTTTTGATTTTCCAGAACTTCAATCAGAGATCTCACTTATGGTTTGATGTTTTCTACTTTGTACAGATCTAATAAAGCAAAAGATTTGCAAATGTGCTCCGAAATCCTGATCTGAAGCAAATTATTTGTGATACGCAAAGTTCTAAAATGATTCACGAACCCGCTCCGAAGTTCTGATCTAAATCAAATGATTCGTGATCCATGCTCAGAAGTCTCGATCTGAGTAATGAGTCGCGAACCATTGTTTCATATCAAGACTTTGAGCTTAGATTGCAAATTATTCAATTTAAGGAATGATTTGTGAACCTGCTTAGAAGTCCCGATCTGAATCAAATGATTTGCGATACACAACTTGGTCCTAATCTAAATCAACTGATTCACGATACGCAAAGTTCTGATCCAAGTTAAATGATTCACAAACCTGCTCCGAAGCCTCGATCGGATTAATGATTCATGAACCATCGTTTCAGATTAAGACTTTGAGCTCCGATCGCGAATCATTCAATTTGCGGAATGATTTGTGAACCCGCTCCAAAGTCCCTATCTGAATCAAATGACTGGCAATAACGCGAAATTCCGATTTAAATAAATTGATTCTCGATACGCAAAGTTCCGATCTAAGTTGAATTATTTGCGAACGTGCTCCGAAGTTCTGATCAAAATTAAATGATTTGCGATCCACGCTCTGAAGTGTTGATCTGATTAATGATTTGCGAACCATAGTTTCATATTAAGACTCTGAGCTTGAATCACGAATCATTCAATTTGCGGAATGATTTGCAAACCCACTCCGAAGTCCCGATCTGAATCAGCCGATTCGCGATACGCGAAGTTCCGATCTAAATGAAATGATTTGCAATACACGACTTGAGGTTCCGATCTATATCAATTGATTTATGATCTGCAAAGTTCTGATGCAAGTCAAATGATTCACGAACCCGCTCTGAAGTCCTGATCTAAATTGAATGATTCGTGTTACTCGATTTGAAGGCCCGATCCAAATCAAATGATTCCAAATACGCGATCCGAATAGAGCGCTTCGAAACAGTGAATTCTGTGGCGACGCGTTACAAATGATGGCGAAATTCAGGCTCTTTTAATTTGATCTGGTTTTTGCTAGAGAATCAAATTTGCAGCGAATCATTTGAATCAGTCAGTATGGTTCCAGCTTAAATGACTCCAGCTTAAATTGATTTGGTTCATCTGTTCCTCTTTTTGCATCTTCAGCCATGCTCAATAGTTTTATGACATTAACTGAAATCCGCCAAAAAAAAAAAAATGTGTCAAATTTTAAATAGTGTCAAAAGATATGTGCTTATTGAAAAATTAAATAATTCCTTCTAGTACCTCTTCAGGAATATTACTATTTTCAATGGTTTTCCAGGCCTTACATTTCAAAAAAAGTCAAATTCAAGTACTTTAAGCACCTGGCGAACCCTGTATATATAAATACGCACACATACATGTATATATTTAAGAAACATTTACATGCATATATATATATATATATATATATATATATATATATTTTTGACAGCACTAGTTCAAAAACTTGTATTGAAAACACAAATTTTAAAAAGTACAGTTCTATACGTATTGGAGTTGATCCAAGCGTATAATATTTACAGTATGTGCGAAACCCCAGTGGATCATGGGAAATTGGTCTCTGCAGCAGGTAGGCTCAGTGAAACCACGGAGCATCTTTCGGCATTAGCGTGCTCCTTAATTGGCGTGAAGCGCTAGGCGTGCTGTGCGCCGCGCCAAATTTCCATGCCATAGCGAGCCAACGTGCTGAGACTCTCCAAACATGCTCTCTTTTTCAGTCTGCCAATAGATTTATGTGATGGATGCAATGTACTAACCTCCACACCAGCTGTGCTGAAAAGGCCCAGTGAACTGGCAACTGTCACAATGTGGCCATGGTTCATCTCTAGCATCTTGGGAAGAAATGCCTTGGTGGTCTGGAAGAGGAAGAGAGAGAGAGAGAAGGGGGGGGGAACAAAGACAGTTATTTTGCTGATGCTGTTCGTCTCTGCCAAAGCCCTTTGATCCGTTTTTTCCCCTCCTCCCCGACTAATAATTCACTGAGACTAAACACTCATCTCCCTCATCCTGCTGGGGGAGTTAAGAAACACAATTCCATTACAGTCCTAAAGGCCATTTACAGGGAGCTTGCTTTCCACTTGCACTTAGGAGATTAATTTATGTACAGCTCAATTTGTTGTGGCAGTTCGAAAAGTTTTCATTTCTGACATGGAGGTTTAACTTGGATGGAACGCAAACTACTTTAATGGATGAAGTATCGCTCCAGACCTTGAGGTGGTTTGGTATTGGTCTGAAATGGCTTATTAAAATGGTGAAAAGACCACTTGCCAGTTCACAACAAGTGGTTTGTCTGTGGTTTCCTCTTTTCCCACAACGAGTTGGTCCCAAGAGTGGCATCTCAGTATCAAGCGCACAAAGACCGAGCGGCGTACTCACTCACCACTGTCACCACAATACGGCTAAAGACCACAACAACACCGCTGTAGGTCAACAAAGACGGGAAACAAACACCACCTTTTTAGCCTGGATCAAGCGTTAGCATTGGAACGATTAAAGGCATAGTTATGACTTATGAAGTTGCGTGACTTGTAAACCAGATCAGAAGGAATCTTTTAGGTTTTCGAAACCATACTGAAATTGCCAACTGAAAACAACAATTAACTGAAGTTTGAAATAAAAGGAGGTAAAGGAAATGACCGTTTTCATTTTTGGGTGAACCGTAACAGTTGGACTAGATTTGTTAACTTTTTTCAGCTGCTCTGACATCCTGCTTGGCTGTTATTGACAATTTCTTTCATGCAATCAGTCGGTGCCATCGTCCACTTTTGCCTGATCCTGGTTGGACAAAAGACAGCAAAAAAAAACAAAACAACAAACAAAAAAAAAACCCACACACCACACATACAAGCATGCCTCATCTTCCATTCTCTTTAGACCCCAGGGGAAGTGAGGGGGAGGACACAATAATGATGAAAAACATGACCGCCATCATTCGTTTATGGCTTTCTTAGAGAAGACTTGCTGTACAAGACCTACAGAACCGCCTGTGGCTTTATAGTCAATCCTCAATGGAACACGAACATGCTATGAAAAAGAAAAAGAAAAAAAAAAAAAAAAAAAAAAATGCACGACAGCCAAAAATAACACAGCCTCTTCCAGAGGCCTTCAATGATATCACCATTTATAAACAACCCCAGCAGAAATGGACCTTGGCCACGCTTGAGAATGGTACCATCTTGCACGGTTTTGTGTGCGTTTTGCGCCTCTGCCAGCCGTTTTAACACGTCAGCTTGACATGTTGTTGAAATATGGCACTGGAATCTCTCAAATTCCACTTCCACTGACTTCACTTCCATGAAGCAGGCCAGTCGTGCGACTGAGAGCTGCGGTCCACATGCTACGCATTTAATCCCTGACGTTAACAGTAAACTGTGTATTTTTCCAGCGCATCAAGTGTAAAATTGCTCTTAATATTCATCTTATTGTGTTGAGGAGGAGCAGACTTGGACCAGTTTGAAGCTGTACTCGTGCCTTGCATGCCAAACTGATGGCAAGTATGCGTGTAAATGAAGCATTAGGATAGATTGGGCCTGTGGTGCACATATGGTAACATCTTCCAAACAATGCAATCTACAGTATTAAAATTTGATTTGGAAAGTTTGGGTTATGTGCTGCTTCCAATGAGACAAACTAGAATGATAAAAGACAGAAAGTCATGATTCAGGCAATCGAAAGTCTGCTCTTGCATCAAGTGGTGAAACACTTAATCTCACTACAGAACTTGTAGCCATTCGACTAGCTCACTGTAATTAACCATCAATGAAAATGTGATGTAGAAAAATAGAGACATTTGTTAACATGGGAAGGTATGTTTTAAAGCATAGCTGCTGGTTTGAGCTGGTTTGAGATGGTCATGAGCTGGTCCTAAGCAACTAGCTCTTGCTCCAAAACCAGCTTAGGACAAGCACATGGCCAACTTAAACCAGCTCATGACCATCTTAAATCAGCTCAAACCAGCAGCCATGCTTCAAAACATACCTAATCAGCATATGCTGGATTTTTCAACAGGGTTGACCAAAATCAAACCCAACATTACCAGTCTAGCTACATGACTAATGTTGAGTGTGACTGGTCAAGCAGCTAAACTGGAAATGTTTGGTTTATTTTTGGTCAAGTAACTGGTCTGGCATTTAACCCAATATTACCAATTACACTCAACATTTGCAGTCTATCCTCTTATCTATGTTGAGTTTGACTGGTCAACTTGTTAAGCAGATTTTCTGTTTCAGTTTGGTCATGTAATTAGGCTGGTTATCAATCCAACATTACCAATTAAAAAACATTTACCACAGTTACAGTTACTTCACCAAAATCAAATCCAACATTACCAGTCTAGCTACTTGACTAATGTTGAGTTTGACTGGTCAAGCAGTTAAGCTTGTAGTGTTGGTGTTGAGTTTGGTCAAGTAACTGGTCTGGTAATCAACAGAGTGTTATCAATCCAACCCAAAATTACCATTCTAGCTAAATGATTAATGTTGAGTTTGACTGGTCAAAGAGCAAAGCTGGTAATGCTGGGGTTGATTTTTTGTCACGTAGCTGGCCTGGTAATCAACCCAATGTTACCAACTAAAGCTAACATTTGAGTTTCAGTTAGACTGGTCAATTTGCGAAGGAGGTATAACATGTAACTGTGCTGGTTATCAACCTAGCATTACCATTTAAACCAAAATTACCTGCCCAGCTACACTTGACCAAAATCAAAGCTAACATTTTAAGCTTAGCTGCTTGACAAGTCAAATGTAACATCAGTCAAATAACTGGTCTGCTAATCAAACCAAATGTTACCAGTAAAACCCAACATTTGCAGTCTATCTTCTTAACTAATGTTGAGTTTGACTGGACAACTTGCTAAGCAGGTAATATTGGGTTTAATCTTAGTAATGTAACTGGGCTGGTTATCAATTCAACATTACCAATTAAACCAAAATTACTTGCCCAGCTACACTTGACCAAAAATCAAACCCAATATTTCCAGCTTAGCTGCTTGACCAGCAAAACTCAATATTAGTAAAGTAACCCAACATTTGCAATCTATCTTCTTAATTAATGTTGAGTTTGACTGGTCAGCTTGCTAAGCAGGTAATATTGGGTTTCATTTTGGTCATATAAATGACCAACATTACCAATTAAACCAAAATTATCTGCCCAGCTACACTTGACCAAAATCAAACCCAGCACTACCAGTAATGTTAAGTTTGACTGTTCAAGCAGCTAAGCTACTGTTGGGTTTGATTTTGGTCAAGTAATTTGGCTTGACGAAATCAAACCCAACATTACCAGCTCAGGCCCTTGACCATTAGTCTATTAACCCGTAACCTCCAAACTTGCACAAATGAGCAGAAACGGCTAAGGGTCTTTGTAGATACCCAATCCGCTATGGAATGAGGGGGCCGGCACTGATGTGGGCATGGCCTTGCTGACCTCTCAGACACAAAATGTGTGAAACCGAACAGAAGTTCATGTCTTAATACATAGCTTCCGTAATTGCTTCTCAGCGCCTGAGTTTACGCTAAATTAACTTCCAACAGCAGAGAGCTTCCTTGGCCCTTGCAGTGGTTCTATGCCTGTTGTGCTCTCTAATTGATACAAGCTCAAGTGCATCGCTCCTCACAAAGCTCTTCACAGCTGCTGTGTCAGCCTGGATTAGTGCTAATGTTTGACCAATAGGAATATGCGCAAATATTGTCACTCTGAAAAGCCCAGATGGCCGTTAATTAAAAGAAAGTGGACCGACCCGAGAAGCGTAGCAAAGCATTGGCCAGATTGATGTACAGCCCTTAGACTGAGTGCCCAGAGAAAATGAAGCAGGGGCTAATTGATATGCGGTTACTGTATTGCCAATGTCTCATTAAAATGGGAGACGGGATCTATAGAATCAAAAGCGGTTTAACGTTACGCCAAAATAAGCCAGGGGTGAATCTTGTTGGCCAGGAGCTCTGCAAATATAAGCATCCCCCAAGTCAAATAACGGCTACAGGTGCACTGGCCTTGAGCAGTACCATCTAAAACTACTCAAGTAAGACCCTTCTGCCTGGCTGCTCCCTTTCTCCTGGTCTAGCAGGAATGCAGGCTGGAGAACTTGGCTCCTGTCGTTTGGCATCTTGTCAAGCTGATCCCTAGACAAGAAAGCAATTGTCACATAAGTGGGTCAGGCAGCAGCTCCCCATTACCAGCAAGCTTGTGTACAAGACTCTCTTTCCCTTGATGCTTTTCTCTAGGGACAGCCCTGAGTCTTTTGCTTCAGCCACGCTCACTTAGCAACTAGGAGGCTTTCACAGACACCACTGCGCCCAGGTGTGGAATGCGCTGCTCACGTAGCGCCTATTAATGGGGTCAACATCAGAGAGAAAGAAGGAGGCTTACTCCATTCAGCTTTCCAAATCTGACTAGGCACTAAATCTGGTCATCTGCATCACTTAAAGTTTTACGTCACCAAGTACCAGTCAGTCCGGCTTAGTGGAGAACTGGTTCTGGGACTCAAATGCAGCTGGAAGTATGGAAAGAGTGAAGTGTGATAATGGCCTCACTTCCTGTTGGCTCCTCCAGTTTTGTTGCATTCCCACCATGCTATCCAACAAAATAAAGATGATGTCCATCTGGAGTTTACCCTTCACGCCTTAAGAGTTTCGAAACACAGCAGACTGTTGAAATGAAGGCACTGAACCGGCTGCCAGGTCATGTTTGAGACTCTTTAAAAGGATGACATGGACATGTTGTGATGACAGGCTTAAGAAACTTCACTAGGGCCAGAGGAAAGAAAAAATGTAATGAAATTAGAAGGATTTGTAAGGCAGAAGCTTTAACTTGGAAATGAGGCAAAAACACAAAAAACAAGCAACAGAATTGGACCTGAATGCCATATTAGCACATTATGGAGAGACAAAAGACCCTATGAAGTTGCTTAAACGCAGTTTTCTTGCCTATATTATCACATATGTGATTAAAGGACATATTAAGCATGTTACACACAATCAGTATTTAAAAAAAAAAAAAATCTAAGGGCCACAAATACTTTTGAAAACTGCTTTCAATTGGTGTAAATAAATGAAAAATAAATACATAAGTAATTTAATAAGTAATTTAAGTGTATCAAACCAAGCTTAAAAAGAGCTTAAATTCAAATAAGATTTAAAATAATAATAATTAAAAAAAAAATAAAAAAAAAATAAAAATGTAAAAATAAATAAAAATGAGGGATTGGAGTCCCAGGCCCTATAATAGCCCACACTCATTAGGTCTGGGGGAAAATGTAAAAAAGTTTTTCCCAGGCTCTTTAATCAAAGTAACAGAACAAAACACTGCATTAAGAATGCATATTTAAAATCATTTCTGTACAAAACATGCCAATAAAATGTATTGTAAATAGGAAGACAAAAGAAGAAGGGAAAACAGGAAGTCTTGCAGTGTTACGAAGCACATGCAAGCAGCAAACCAATTAAGAGAACATGTTTGTGTAAGAAAAAAAAAAAAAAGAGAGGAAAAGCAGTGTTGGTGCATTTCTATTCAGCTGGCTTGTGGCTTTAATGACCACATCCTCCACTCGGTATTCCTTGCCTGTCCTTAATGATTAAGCTCTGCTTTCATCTTAAACCCCCACAAGAAACCATGCGCTGCATAAAGCTTAAAGCAAACACAACCAAAACCTTAATGAGAATCCCAACTCTAACAAGTGCATCTGCTGCAGCACCACTGCGCCTTACACTGAACAACTTCCAAGTAAAAAAAAAAAAGAAAATATAGATAGCACAGAACATGGTGTACACTTATACTCAGTTTGTGGCCAAGCATTTTCATGCTTCATAAGAAAAACTTCAAGCATTCATTCACATATCTGCCAATGTAAAAAAAAAGTCTTCGGAAGTATGATATCGTAATGAGATATCTTAACTCCCTAAGAATGTCAAAAAGTCCAAGTAAAAACCCATCAATATTTATTAATATAGTTATTTTTCAAGCAGTGTGGGATGATGTCAACCCTCACGTTTCCAAAAAACATTAACCATTCAGTCTTGCTAATCATAAAATACAATATAAAGACACGTGCAATCCATTCACAATCCGCCTCAATGTGACTTTAGCGGCATGATTTAAAACAAACTGTCCCGTTACAGCTCGTCCCACAAGGTGGTCTCAGTAAGACAATGCAAACTACAGACAGGCCTTTTACGCATTTACTGGCAAGAGGTTAATTAGTGAGGCCAAGTGAGAATGGACTCGTCCAAATGGTACTTCCCCAGGCAGGATGTGCTCCTCAATAGGCTTTAAATTAACAAACCAAGGCAGAGCAGATTGTTCCTGGTGATCTTACTGAAACCCCCCGCTGGAGTTCTTTTTCTCAGAGCTTGTTTATATCCGCAGATCGAGGAGCTTTGGAAAGGACTACGCTGAAACGGCAGGGGGCATGTTAATAAAACCTCTCCGAGTGGAAGTATGGTTTTAAGATCAGTTCTGATGTTATAACTCACAGGGACTGACTTGATGAAGTCAGGGAGGGTAACCTGATCCTAGATCAGCTCCTGTACTCTCATATGATATTCTCACTGAACGCACGGCAGATCCTCATAATCTCACAGCCTGTGGATGTCTGCTTCAGCAGAACATCCAGACTGAGCCGTAAATATTAATACAGGCTGCCACAAACAAAGGAATGAATGAAAACAAATGGACGACATGGACTAAGAAAGAAAGTGCCAGGCTGGGGTGATTACGTGAGGAATATGCATCTCTTATTGGAGTCTTTTAAGAGGGGGGTGGGGGTGGGCAGTCGCTAGACGACTGGCACATTTGTTTGCGCTCAACGACACCAGACGGATTTAACGACTGAGAAGTGGTTGATGTAATTGATTTTGAAAGAATAAACATTGCTCTTTCAGCGTATAAGTCAATTTCAAACTTCACTCTGGCTTATTACGAACATGCATAGAGCAAAAGAGGTTTGCTTTCCAACTTGGCTCAAGTGCAAATACCAGAGAGAAATGAGTATGTGCTGAACAGATGGGCGCATGGACAGTGGCATCATGTGATATAACACAATTACTAAAAGAGGGCATTTCACTGCGTTTTTTCACTTAAAAAGAGCTGTACACTTCCTTTATGATGCACATTGACTGGTTTAGACTATTAGATCAGTTGAGTAGTTATAATGTTAAATGAGACTTACCCAGAAGTGTGCATGGCAGTTCACAACCATGGTCCTCTCGATCAGCTCATCGGGGCATTCCAGCAGGTGGTGGCCGGACACAACACCAGCGTTGTTGATCAACAAGTCCACTTCACCGACTTCCCTGCGCACTTTCTCTGCTGTGGAGTACACGCTCTCCCTCTTGCCCACATCAACCACGTATGTATACACCTGCGGCTGGAACGGGGGGACTTCTTCCACTCCACCAACAGCTCCTTTGGAAAAACACATTAGATCATCAAAACTCAAGATTCATTTGATTCAGAGTTTAAAAATCAGGTAAATAGAGAAACATAACCAGTTTTGTAAAAAAGGGTTAAATCCTTCACACTGACATACCTTGCAAGTTTTAATATGTTTTGGGGCACGTGATCGCCATCAGGTAAACCGTGCCGAAACTACATTTTTCAAGCTTTAGCAGCGTGCAGGATCTTTTTTCTTTTTTTTTTTGGTTAAACTAATTGATTTAGACTTTGAATCTACTTTAAATCAGTCATTTAGTGACAAATCTCTGCCATGGAGACAATATTTTGAATGAACATAAATAAGATAGCTGCAACAATATGTAAAGTCTACGGCCTAGTTTAAACTGATAATCGGTTGGTCAATATGTAGTAACTGGTGAGTCTCCAATGAATATCACCAGAAAAAAAATTGGCATTTTACTTGAAACATAAAACAATGGTGTTCACAGGTAAACTAACTTATTTGATCATAACACTGAATAATTCCACAACTTTTACAGCCATTCATTCTCAAGTGAGAAATGTAGAATTTTAAAATAATAAATGTAAAAATAAATTTGATAACCTGGAGTGACTTAATGGCCCTAATAATAATAATAATAATAATAATATTAAATAGTGTATATATATATATATATATATATATAAAATTCATTTCAAAATAAATGTAGAAAATGTTCACACATGTGGTGTTTGATGTTGTAGTCATATTGTATTATTTAGCTGTTATTGCCAGTATGATAAGCCAAAATAATCAATTCTGCATATAAGTTATTGGACACTTAAAAATTTCTAAGGGTTATCTCTTATACGTCAACTATTCAAGGAATATAAGTTCTACACAAAACAAGACTAAACACCTACAAATACATAAAGCTGCCTAGTCTACTAATAATCAGTTAACTTTAATTCGTTTTTAAAGTATGAAGCATAAATATGAAATCATCCCATTTACCCTCTTTTGTCATCGGGTTGTCTTGCTCTCTGTAGATCTGTCGCACCATCTCCGCAGTTTCCTCATTGCTGTGGCTGTTGATGTCCCACAGCACCAGTGTAGCCCGGCGCCGGGCGAACTCCTTGGCGAAGAGCCGCCCGAGTCCGCCGCCCGCCCCGGTGATCACGCACACCTGTCCCGCTACGCTCTTCTCCTTCGGCCGTATGAGCCACTTGAGTCCGGCCATCACGATAGCCCAGAGAACTTTGAGCATGACCACGAAAAACTCCACGACAATGTTCATCATCATGTCTAATGCCGCACTGTGACTTTGTGTTTTTAAATAAAGAAAAACGTCTCACAATGTCCAGTTACACCTAAATGACTAAACAACCTGAGTTCTGCAGTTGCGCTGCTACCATTAGCATATAATTTATTCTATGCGCCTATTATGGGGTGAACATCCAATTAACCCCAACTGTCATACAACTACTAATATACATATATAACAGACTATAAACCAGTCAACAGTACAACGCATTAAACTAAAAAAAACATGAGCAGCACACTACTTTAACGCTACAATACAGTCGAGTCTCCCCGCCAGCGAATGCCCGTATGAAACCTATCGTATCCCGGCACGGATGCGCTCGATAGCTGCCAGTGCGCCGCTGCTCTGTGAGCGAGATAGAGAGCCAGACTCCTGACTGATCTCATCAGAGCCGCTGCTGCTGCTCCAGCTCTATTTAAACCAGCCCCTCTTCACAGGACCCCACAGAGTGATTGGTCCAGATGCCTGATTGAAATTTACATCTACTTAGCTCAGCTGTGGACGTTTGGGAAAACAGAGTGGATGCGTAATAACACTGACTGACTAATAAATAGTTGTGGTTGTATTTTAATGCGTAGGCGGATGTTTCAATGAATATGTTATATCAGTGCATGTAATTGGATGTTGTGTGATTTATGCTTTGCCTGGAGCAAGGAAAATGTGTCAGATATCCAACAATAGGCCTACCGCAGATGCAGTTCTTGTGTTAAACAAAGTAAATAAAATGGTTTATTAATATTTTAAAGCAATGCAAAGCACTGTGAAAATGTAGGTGTTTAAATAACATAAAAAGCAGACATAAGAAGAATATATTATGTAAAAACAGCAATAAGTAAAAGTGGCTTCATAGTGAAAAATACACTATGAAGCCTTTCCACATCACATTTTGTAATGTAGATATCAAGATTTATATGAAAACCAACTGAAAAACAAACTGAATCCTAAAACCATAAAACTGAAGGCTTTGCATGTTTGTTCCCATGCAGTACAAATAAAGTCTGAGAAAGAAAACAGTTATTTTCCAGAACACTGTTACCAGATGGCAAAGAGGAAAACAGTTGGTCACTGGGATGGCTGAGCTATTTAAGAATGGATTTGAGCTTCTTAAGAGATGCTGGATAGCTGATGGCTAGTAGTCTTCACTGCCCTCTGCAGTTTTTTGCATTCAGATACAGAGCAGTTTCCTTCCTTAGTGCTTCCTTAGTTTTCCTTTTTTTTTCTAGACAACATTGCATGGTACTGAGTGCAAAGCAGATCAACTGATGTGACTGGATGTGTGATCTCTGTGGTGCCTCCTGTAGTTCACAATCTTCTCTTTGGCCTTGTTTGGGGAGAAGTTATTGTCTGGTGCCAAACTGCTAGTGCTTCAACCTCCCTAGAAACATTTATAAACTTCTTTCCACATTTGCTAATTGATTCATCCGGGGTGTTTATTTTAGCATGTGAGGGCTTCTAGTGGCTTCTTACATAAACTAATTACTGAATCTGTGACATGAATGAATTATGCATACAAAAAGTCTTGCATGAACATAGTATTGCATAAAAACCAGTGGATGAATCAATAGAGCATTTGCACTTGAGTGTTTAAAAATCAGCTTATATGATTAGTGATTGCATGCGAATTGGAAGTCTCAGTAGTTTATATGTGTTGGATGTTATCCATAATGAAACATCCATATTCAGTTATGATTAGCTCTCTTTAAAGGATTACAAATCAACTGATTACTTAAAATATTAGCTAATTTATCTTTTATAAGTCTTAATTTCGTTAAATTCTCATCTTTATTGCAGATTTGCCATTAGCTGTTTTTATATATATATATATATATATATACACTATTTAATATTATTATTATTATTATTATTATTATTATTAGGGCCGTTAAGTCACTCCAGGTTATCAAATTTATTTTTATTTTTTTTTTTTTTTTTAATATCTGTTCAGTCACATGAATGAATAACTTTATGAATGAACCAAGGCAGGACTGTGTTCCTACCAAAATTTTAAAGGGACTACTGCATGTATACAAAAAAACCGCTTTTACAAGGTCGCCACCTCTTGGACTGACACTGTAATTACACATTCATTTTTCGAAGGTCTCGATACTGTGTTGGTTTACGATTAGAAGTGTTTCTTCACATTCGTTTTATGCAGTGCAGTAAATAAATAAAATAATAATAAATAAAATACAATTTAAAGTTTATTTAAAAATAGTACATTAATCTAGGCTGTTTTCTGTGACATTTAGTAGCTTAAGAGTAGGCAAATCTTACACAATTAAACTAATTCAAACCAACAAATTGCGTTTAGTATTTCTTTATAGACGTGTGCGTTTATTTATTTATTTAGCATAAGTGAAGTCAAAAAATTTGCCGTTATTCTAGTTGTGTCACGTGGTCTTAGTAGTAGTGACTATGGAAACGTCAACGCAATGGACTATCAGCTTCCGTTTTTACTTTTATACACTGCCGTATGTAGGATTGAAATAATGGCCGTAACTTCTAATTTTATCCTCCGTAAACCGACTAAAATGACATTATAGCTTGTCAGACATCTGTAAGTGGAGATGAAGCCTTACACCGGCGTCGTTAGACCTAAAGTGATGTCACTGCCAACTGAAGCTCCTTTGATAATACAAGACATTACAGACGGGCGACCCAGTTATCCTTTAAACTACATATCTAGTCCTCCAATGTCTGGATGTTCCACGGCTGCCGAATCCAGGCTGAATGTTTTCTCAGGAAGACAGAAATACCCATGCAGTCCGAGCGGTGAGGGATTTTTATACTGAATCCATATGTTATTAACATTTCAATGTCTCTCCAACAAGAAACAATACGATTTCAATGGATGCATTTATCTGTATGGTTAGTGCTGGAGAGTTTCCAGACAATGAAGTATATCAGATGTTTTATTGACTTGTACATTTAATGTTTAATATGAAATTTTAGATTCAAGGAATCTAAAACCTCACGGTGTCATCTCTATTACTGAAGGGTGAGTATACTAACAAAATAATAACAATCCCTTCATCTTTGGTGTCTGTGTAAACATCCATATAGAAACTTCCAAAGAAATCTTTGCAACGACTGAAATACTAGGACACTAAAGCTGCCAGGTTAATTCACTATATGACACATTATTCTACATTGTTTGTGTCTTTCCAACTTCACAGGCCTCTGCTGCCATTTTTAGCCCAAAATCGCTCAGCAGTCACCAAACTTACCTTACAAAACAATGTGCCTGACAGTGATATTTCTGGCCGTCATTTCTTATTTGATAAACGATGGAGAAATGGAACTTACATCACCAATGGTGTTGAAGGTAACGTTACAGTATTTATTCCTCTTTCCATTTATACGATAGTAATTATGTCATTTATTATATCATTATAGTATACAGATGGGTAAAAAAGCAAAGAAAGTATCTTAATACCGTGTGTTTTCATTTTGTGATACTGTCACATCATTATTTGATGAGATGGAACAAATGTGTAATTGGTAGTTTCAGCGAGGTAACCAATAGATGGCGCTCAGAACATTAACATGAATATGAAAGAATCAGTTTAGGCAGGGGACGCTTGTTTTAGATTCAATTTAAGTGGTTAGATGATTCTATTATTTGTTTTTGAACAGTAAGATTTTTTTTTTGTAGTCTCTTCTGCTCACCAAGCCTGCATTTATCTGATGCAAAATACAGTAAAACAGTAATATTATGAAATATTTTTTATTTGAATATATTTTTTGTTATTATTATTATCGATATTTAAAACAGTTGAATACATTTTTAAATAGAATAGAAAGATCCAAAGATCAGCATTTATCTGCAATAAAAAGCTTTTGTAACATATATATAACATTATATATATATATATATATATATATATACACTATACCATTCAAAAGCTTTGAGTCAGTGTGTGTTTGTATATTTTATAATTTTTTTTCATTTTAAAAATTTTTTTAGGAAACTTTCTATTCACCATAGAAACCTGACCTAATGTTTTTAAAAGAAGTAATTTATTTTATATGTATTTATTTGATCCAAAATACACCTAAAGCAGTAACATTGTGAAATATTTGTACTATAGCAAATCAGAATATTAGAATGATTTCTGAAGGATCACGTGACTGGAGTAATGATGCTAAAAATTCAGCTTTAAAAATCACAGGAATAAATTACATTTTAAAATTTATCCAAATAGAAAAGAGTTATTTTAAATAGTAAAAATATGTATATATTTTTTTCATTTTTCTGTTTTTGCTGTACTTTGGATCAAATAAATGCAGGCTTGGTGAGCAGAAGAGGCATCTTTAAAAAAAACATTAAAAATCAAACTGTTCAAAAACTTTTGACTGGTAGTGTAAATATGTTTATTTTCCCAAACAGATGATGTCCTGATGAACCAAAATCCTACAAATCCACTCTCTCAGGAGTTCCATGTTTATCGTTCTCATAATTTAACCAGATTCGCCCACCGCAAAGAACTCTGCCCACGCAACCCAAGACCACTTATTTGTGGGTGAGCTCTTTAAGACTGTTGAAATCATGCTATAATATTACTTGTTTCCCAATTACTAATATTCTCTACATCAATTCCAGATCTGATTATCTGACCTCATTTCCATCAGTTTTGTTACCAGCCACCACTCCATCTGTCAGTGGACGACTCTGTTTATCACAAAATTATAAAAACAGGTAACACCAATTTATCCTTTGTATTTGGCTATACATAGAGCGTTTATTGTATACTTATTCTACTCTCTCTTGTGTTACTCTCTGCATTTCAGATTACGGATGAAAAACAGAGCACGCAATCTCTTCTCTGATGGTGCTAACAACAAAAGTAAGCTTTTGTTTGAATGCTTACGAGTTAGCGGCGATTAACTGATTTTTTTTCACATAGCATGTGTTATTTAGGTGTTTGCTCAATGTTTAACAGGTGAGATCTCTCACTTCACTCCTTTCACAAATTCAGACAACAGACATTGATGAATTTCACATGTGCTTGTGTTTTCCATGAGCTCACAAACATTAAATACACACCCTTAACTCACTTAACACTTAAGCACACACACACATCACGACCCCCGCCAGACTGTAGGCCATTATTGAAATTCCCAGTCTTTTGTATGAGGTGAGAAGAGCGTTACCTGTGTAAACCTGAATAAGCAAACTGTGCTCTTGTCTAACCAGCCTGTGGGCCGGTAATTGTTTTTCAGCCCCGTCGTACCCTGATCCACACCTGGGTGCCTCAGCCTCTTTTGTTCAGAGGCTCACAGAGATTTCCTCTCTGGAAGCAGAGACAGTCCGGCAGGAGAGAATGAAGAGGCTGAAAAAGATCAATAGGCAGGACTCTTAATCGGAGTTCATTAGCCAAAGAGGAAACACTTGACTCCTGAAATCACAACTGTGCCAAGATGGAGTAAATAAAGTCAAGGAGGAAAAACTTGTGAGGTACAGAGTGTTGTAGAGCAGCCACTATATTATAGCTGAAATAACTGTAGCAACAACCACGTAAATACTATCAGGTATTGTTGAATTTAAAATCAAATTTACCTGAAAGTGAATCGTGTATTGGCCAAGAATAACTGCCTTAACATTGCCTTAAACTACAGTGATGATGAAATTATAGAATTTATGTTTTCTTTGCATATATGAAAAAAAAAAAAAAAAAAACTTGCTTTGTGTATTGCCTGGATATAGATATGATCTTATCCAAAAACATATTTTTGTCAATGAAACAAATTGCTTCAATGTTATCTAAAAGTTAAGAACTGCACTATTAAATAATATGAAACTCTAGGTGTATTATATTTTTAATTAATAGTTTTGATAGTCTTGTATATATCAGCTAATAGCAATCGCACACAAATGGCTAGTGTAAGTTTTAGCTGATAGTATACTGTACATTACAGATAGATCAGTAGTGTAATGCAGGTGGGAGGCTGCATCTTTGTGCAGGCTGTCCTGGAGAGCGTGGGAGAGCTCCATTCTACACCAAAGTGTCTTTTGTTGAAAGGAAAAAGGCCAGGTTGATTCGGTTCAAGACTACATTGGCACATTCTGGGCAGAGAGAAGAGAGATAATGTCTTTTTGGCTTCACTACTTCATTACAGGAACCACCTGCAAAGAAAAGGAGATTATTAGTACTATTATTAGTACTATTATTACTATTACTATTATTATTATTATTATTAATTATTATAACAACAACAAAAAAACAAATCAATGATAAATGATAATCAAAATAATTATTTCTACTCTTACTATTAAATCAATAATAATTAATCTAAGTGACTTAAATTATTTATTATTTGTTATAATAATTTATTTTTATTATTTTTGAGAGTGATGGCTTGGATTTGTTATCATCATCATCATAATTATTATGGATCACCAAATTATTATTTGTTTAAGATGGTAATGATTTTTATAGGGCGATGTTTATTATTATTATTATTATTATTGTTATTATTATTATATTAATTTATATAATATTGTCAATGATAAATCAATAATAAATATAATATTTAGTAATAACTTACATGTTATAACATATATAATTATAATAATTGATTATAAATAATTATTACTACTCTTACTATTAATCAATAATAATTATTCTAAATTAATTAAATGACTTATTATTTGTTTGAAATTCTAATCAGTTCTTTATTGTTATGATTAATAATAATAATAATAATAATTATATATATACACATATATATATATATATATATATATATATATATATATATATATATATCCCCCCTTCCCACATAAAAAAGGGTAATGGTTTGGATTTGTAATCATCATCATCATCATCATCCTTATAATTCACTAAATTATTTATTATTTGTTCAAGATATTAATAATTTCAAGAGGATAATGTTTACTACTATTATTAAAACTAATAATACTTAGTCAGTAATAATTATATTAATTGATATAATATTGCCAATGATAAATCAATAGTAAATAACAATATATAGTATTAACTTAATAACAATTATAAAATAATTATTACTACTCTTACTACTGATCAATAATAATGAATAAATTAAACGATTTATTAGTTTTTCATTGTTATTATTATTAATAAATAATAATTTACATTTTTAAAAAAGGGTAATGTTTGGATTTGTTATTTTCATTATTATGAATCAATAAATTATTTTATTTAAGATGGTAATGTTATTATTATTATTAATTGTCATTATTATAAATCAGTAATAATTATATTAATATAATATTGTCAATGATAAATCAATAATAAATAACATTAATAACAATTAACATATATAACACAAATAACAATAAATAACTTACTATTAATCAATAATAATTAATATAAAATAATTAAACAATTTATTATTTGTTTGAAATGGTAATTAGGTGTAATTAAGTTTTTATTGTTATTATTAATAATAATTAATCATTTATTTTTTTTAAAAAAAGGGTAATGTTTGGATTTATCATCATCATCATCATTATGAATCTATAAATTATTATTCGTTTAAGATAGTAATGATTTCTAGAGGGTGATGTTTATTATTATCATCATCAATACTAATAATACTACCAATAATGATAATAATAATAATAATAATAATAATATTAATAATAAATTGCATAAGGTGTAATAATAACAATAATAATTAAGTAATTATGATTACTACTATTATTAATCAATAATAATTCATATAAATTAAATCATGCGTTTAAAGCTGTAATAATAATAATAATAATAATAATTAACTTATTTACTTTTACAATTTTTATTTGAATCAACAAGACTGTGGTTTTATAGTGTTCTTTCTAAAGAGGTGCAGATATATATAGATGTGAAAAGTAAGTACAGTGGCTTTCAACTTTAGTCAGTCAAAATGACCTGGAACAAACAGTAAACAAAGAGTCCTTTAATAAAACACTGCCGCAGACCTGCCCACACAAGGTTTATCATTTCAGCTCAGCTCGTTTAAACTCACATCCAAAACTTACAGGTTAGAGCCCTTATACATGTTACTTGTCTTCAGTGTAGTTGAAAACTATAAATTACTGTGGTTAAATACTTAAAGGGGTGAACTTTATGACATATGGTCGAGGAGTAAATTGAAGACCTGTGAAATAACGAAAAGAATGAATGCTCCCCTTTAGCAGATCATAAATATATTTGGCCTTTGTGGTCCATAAAATGACCACTGGTGACACCAGGTTTCTGTGCACTGGAAAAGAATGTGACCTAGTCAGGTTAATGGTAATGATATACTTCAGTAAGTTCACTCACAGAGAGTAGACAGTGTCCTCCTCTATCTTCCTGAATCCGAGAATAGAGACGGTACCCAAGCCAAAACTAAACACAGCCAAATCCACAAATCAAAAGGCCCAGATTTGGCAGGGGTTTTGAGGGTTAGCTCAATAGAACGGTTAGAGCGAACAACAGAAGTCCAGTTCAAAGAATGACTTTGATATCAGGTGACATTAATATGTCCAGTATAAAACATAAGAGACCTTTTAGAGTTACTTTAGTATCTGTTTCTCAGATAGCTTAGTGAGACATGAAATGTCAAACTAAAGCTGCTTTTTGCTTTTTCAGTCAACAAATCAAAACTGACCTTTTCTTTTTCCTTTCTTGAGACTTGTTTTTTGGTCTTATTGTGGAGGATTCACTGGCACATGTTTTACTAAAGAAAAAAAGTTTGTCTTCTTTCATCAAAATGTAATAACTGTAAGTAACTTGCTCTGCTTCTGAAATAACTTTCAATTTCGGTTTTACATCACCAGGTCCTCTTATTTTTCAACCCTTCGCTTTCAACCACCTGTCATACAGAGGCCATTTCTCACAATTCAAGCAATTCATGACAGATAAAATCAGGTCCTGCCCTGACCCTACATTTTTTTTACTCATTTTTGAATAACCTGTTTTATTCAGAAATGCCTCCTATTTCAGCAGTAAAATAGGTTGTGAATGACATTTAATCCTGAATTTAAATGATCTAAGTAATAATAGTTGGAATTAAGTTCGCTTTGGTCCTGAGATTGTCAGAGTTTAAAAAAAGAAAGAAAGAAATGAAAGAAATAAAAGAAAAGAAAAGCAAAGCAGGCATCTATACTTCATGGAAGCCCATTTCTGCCAAAACTTACTCACACAAAGGGGGCAAAAATGTAGTAATCAATAAATGCATTAAAATATTTATTTGTTTAAAATTGTAATGATTTCTGGAATTTTGTATATTATTATTATTATTATTATTATTATTATATGACCAAATTATAAATTATGTTTAAACGTATGAATAAATGATTTTGGGTTTGTCGTTGTTATTATTAATAATTTACATTTTGGTTTGGATTTGTCATCATCATCATCATCATCATCATCATCATCATCGTCATTATGAATCCAATGATTATTTGTTATTTGTTTAAGATGGTAATGATTTCTACAGAGTGAATATTATTATTATTATTATTATTAACAATACTACATATATTTTAATAATTATTAGAATAAATGTAATTATTATATTATTATTGTCAGTGGTATATCAATAATACATATCTTATAATATATAATAATGACTAATAACACCTTATAATAATTATTAATTTATTAATACAACTAGTATTAATTAATAATATAAAATAATTAAATGATTTATTGTTTAAAATTGTAATGATTTCTAGAAGTTTTTATATTATTATTATTATTATTATTATTGTCGTTGTTAATATGATTATTATGCAATGAATTAAGGATAAATAATGTATAAATTATATGAATCAATTATTTTTAGAGGGCATGTTATTGTTATTAATAATAATATAATAAAATTATTAATAATGATTTTTTAAAAAAGGGTAATGGCTTGGATTTGTTATCACCATCATCATCATCATCATCATTATGAATTCAAAGATTATGTATTTGATTAGGATTGTAAAGATTTCTACAGGGTGATGTTTATTTATTATTATTAGTAGTAGTAGTGGTAGTAGTAGTAGTATTAGTATTATTACTAACAATACCACTTATATTAATCAATAATTATTATATTCATATAGCATTGTCAATGGTAAATCTTATAATATACACTAATAACTATAATAATAACTTATTATAATTATTAATACCACTAATATTCATTTAAATAATTAAAATTGTAATGATTTATAAAAGTTTACATATTTATTATTATTATTATTATTATTATTATTATTCAATGAATAGATGATAAATTATGTATAAATGATATTAATAAATGATTTTTAGAGGGTTTATTATTGTTATTATGATAAATAATAATTTATATTTTTAAAGAGTAATGGTTTGTTTTTGTCATCATCATCATCATCATCATCATCATTATACATCCAAAGATTATATATTATTTATATTTGTTTAAGGGTAATGATTTTACAGGGTGATGATGATGATGATGATGATGATGATGATGATTATTGTTATTACCAACAATAACAATTATTATTAATATAATATTGGCAATAGTAAATCAATGTAAAATAACATATAATATATAATAATAACTATAATAATAACAATTATAAAATAATTATTAATACTACTAGCATTAATCAATAATAATATAAATTAATTAAATGATTTATTATTTGTTTAAAAGTGTAATGATTTTCTAGAGTTTTTTAAATATGATATGAAAAGTGTGTAAAATGTAGATCATAAATGTGAAGTCAAAATTATGGCATTAAAATTCTGCACACGTTACATTTATAAGATAACAATATAAAAGTACGACAAAAGTTAACATTTTGGAAAATGTTATAATTACATTATAATTACAACATAATGTCTGTCATCATTTTGACTTAAAATCTGATTTATCTCATAAATATGAATTAGTATCTCATCATTTTAACTTTCAATTAACTTTCAATTTAACTTTTTATTTCAAACCCTCAACTGATGCAGTGAGGTAAAGTTACAATGTTCTCTCTCTGTTGGACAACAGGTTCAGAAAGGCTTTGCATTTTATTAGAAGGAAGATGCTGTGCATAGCGTGTGTTGAACTGTGGATGTCGTACCGAACAGTTCAATATTATATTGAATTTCATGACATCCTTAACATGCATGCATTTGAGATATAACTAATCACCCGTTGACTCCTTTTGCACCACTTAGTCAAAGTCTAATTCTGATGAATGATGAATTGACAGTTGCACTTTGGACGTGCTGACATTGACCCACTACTTTTGGTCAGGCTCAGAGAACATCCTGTACAACCTCGTGTGCTAATGATGAGTAACACCTTACTGGAACTCTAGATTCTGATGAAAGAGTCCACTGTGAGAGCTGTGTCAAATCAGGCTTTCACAGTCGACTGATGCGAGACAGCAGGGGTCACTGGTCCACTGATACGTCTTTAAAAATGGCTGAACTAATGCTGTTCTAAAATCTTCATGGCAAACATCACTGTCATAGAGTGTAGTTTTCCCCTCTCCCTCTGTGCACTCTGGTTCAGATGTGGATGAAAACAGACTCTCTGTTCTGTCCATTGTCAACAATGAAAGCACACCTGCACCTTAGGCAAACAGAAACGGGTGTCTGCATGGATGCTCACTACATAACCAAGAGCTGAGTCACTCTATCAACAAGCCATCAGACTGTAACAGATGAACTCTGAGTGAAGAGGAAGTTCTGGAAACCTGAACAAATGCTCATTCATTATAAATATTAGATCATCACATTAAAAGTTGGAGAAAATAACCAGTCTGTGAAGATCATGATAAAATGCTGTGGAAACTTGAGAGAGAAGCAAAGGATTTCGAAAAGACTGATATTTATTACAAACACTTTAAAAATAAATCTGAATTTAAAAGAAATGCATTATTATTATGTTATACATGTAGCATCGCTCAAAAAAAAAAAAAAAAAACATTTAGCAAAAAGTATTTTAATAATTAATTTTTTATATATATTTTTAGTACAGTGACAATATAAAAGCGAATCACATCACAGTCCACAGTATAAGCATTACTTTTTGAAAAGTTTGGGGTCAGTAAGTTTTATTCATTTATTTATTTATTTATTAATAAATTAATATATGTATTCAAAAGATGCATTAGAATTAATTAAAAGTTACACTGAATATATTACAAAAGATTTCAAATAAATTCTGGTCTTTTAATCTTTCTATTCATTAAATAATAATAATAATAATAATAATAATTATTATTATTATTATTATTATATTTTTTTATTATTATTAAAGTTTAGGGTCAGAAAGAGTTTTTTTAATAAATTAATACTTTTGGTTTTACTCAAATGATGCATTAAAATTAATTAAAAGTATCAGTTTGGATTTTAGAATCCAAATAAATAAATGAATAATAATAATTAAGAAGAAGAACAAGAATACGAATTATTAAAGTTTGGGGTCAGAAAGATTTTTTTAATAAATGAATATTTGTATTCAAAAAGGATGCATTAAAATTAATTAAAACTGACAGTAAATATATTACAAAATATATATAAAAATGCTGTTCTTTTAATCTTTCTATTAATTAAAGAATCCAAATAAATACATTTAAAAATATTATTATGATTAAAGTTTAGGTCAGAACGTTTTTTTAAAAATATATTATATATAATGTTTGTGTTCAAAAAGAACGCATTAAAACAGATTAAAAATTACAGTAAATATATTCTAAAAGATTTCAAATAAATGCTGTTATTTTAATCATTTTAAACATTAAAGAATCCAAATAAATAAATAAATAAACAAACAAATAAATGGATCATAATAATAATAATAATAATAATAATAATAATTATTATTATTATTATTATTATTATTTGTATTTGTATTATTAAAGTTTGAGGTCAGAAAGTTTTTTTTTAAATAAATTAATATTCTCATTCAAAAAGGATGCATTAAGATTAAATTATTTAAAAGTTACAGTAAATGTATTACAAAATATTTTAAATGCTTTTAATCTTGGTATTAATTAAAGAATGCAAATAAATAAATGTAAATGTAAATAATAATAATAATAATAATAATAATAGTTTATTATTATTATTATTATTAATATTAATAATAATAATAATAATAATAACAACAATTAAGTTTGGGTCAGAACGTTTTTGGGTCAGTTCAGTTTTTTTTTTAAATAAAGTAATATTTTCATTCAAAAAGGATGCATTAAAATGAATTTAAAAGTTACAGTTAATATATTACAAAATATTTAAAATAAATACTGTACTTTTAATCTTTTTATTCATTAAATAATCCAAATAAATAAATAAATGGATAATAATAATACAAATTATTATTATTAATAATAAATTAATTAATAATATATAATAAATTCATTTTTTTATTCAAAAATGATGCATTAAAATTAATTTAAAATGACAGTAAATATGTTACAAAAGATTTCAAATAAACACTGTTCTTTTAATCTTTCTATCTATCATTAATCATTTATTAAATAAATAAATGTAATCCAAATAAATGAATAAATAATAATACCAATAATAATAATAATAATAATAATAATAATAATAATAATAAATGTTACTTAAGCATCAAATTTGAAAACTGGAGTAAAGCTGCTGAAAATCCAGATTTGCCAAAACAGAATTAAAATACTTGTATAAATATATTAAAATAGAAATAAATAAAAGTTTAAATAACAACAATATTTTACAAAATTACTGTTTTACTGCATAAGAGACTTCTTTCAAAAACCACACAACTTTAAATAGTAGTGTGGATGACAATGTATAAACAGCCATGTGTATTAGTATGTGTGAAATCTTTACAAACTGATTGTCATATTTAGGGGTGCTCTGGCACCAGTGTTATGGGGCTGGTTTGATTAAGCACTTATTTGCATTGGTTTGGTATCCACACTGGTAGTCTGTATCCAGGACGGTTTTCTCAAGGGGCTGTGGTATGCATAACACTGACATGACCCCACATAACTCTCCTTCACTTATACACCATAAACACTCTTATACACACACACAATACATCTCAAAGCAGTTAAAAATACTTAATGCGGAAAGCCCATTCAAACATGTAAATCAATGACATGAATGAACCTGTTTTTCAGACTCTACAGAGTGAGTCTCAAGACACAACAGGGAAATCAGGCACATATATAGACTTTCAATATATCTAAACGGAATCTTGCACTGAAAGGAAATTAATTCTAAGACGGCAGATTCTGTGTTTTTATGTGTTTACTCTCAGACACAGTTCCCATGATTCTTCCATTTGCAGCAATATTGTGCCTACTGAGCAGTGATGTCATTACCTGTGGTTTGATGAAGATGTTAAAGAGTGTTACTTTTGCCTGAATCAGCTCCCTTGTTGCAGTGAACAATCAAAGCAGTGAAGTTTGCCGACAGTCACAACAGATCTCCCAGAGGTTAATTCTCACTAATATCCCGTCTTCGCCTTGATCCTGCTCTCTGTGCATGAGCGGCCCCTCATTCCTCTCACGATTAGTTCGAGTTCCCTGTGGAGGGACAACAGTCTCAGCCAGGCATAGACAAAAACATGCTTTCAACATCCACATTTTCATGCCTCGTGTGATGTTTAACGCCCAAGCAACTGCATAGCGATGTGCTAATAACATTACTTCATGAACTTATGTTCAGCTATGATTTTTAATAGTCAACTTTTAACTATTTTTGAATTTTTTGGATCATCAGACATCAAAGCTATAGAGGGTTTTCGAAACATGTCATCAATTGGCCATATTGACAGCATTGAACGTAATGCCACTGAACCGAATGAAACTCACATATTTTTCTGATTATTTCTGTTGCAAATGCTCAAATATTGTCATGTTTTGGGCTGTACTATAAGACTACTAAACATTATAACGAATCAAGGACAAGAGTGGAAAAAACTGTCTGAGGAAGAAAAGACGTTTATGGTTGACCAAAATTATATTTTAGACAGTTATTATCTATTTTATTATATATTTTAGTCAGTTATTTTAGACACTGTTATCGGCATATGTTGAAGTAGATTCGTCCCTTGTCGTCTCTGAGAAAAAAAAAACAAAACTTTTTTTTTAACTTTAGTTATAGTGAATTGACTGAAGACGTTCACCGGCATAACTAATACGCATATAGCGATGGGAAGTTCGGATCATTTTACCGGCATTTTACCAGCAAAATGAACTAATCTTTTTTCGAGTCATTTCATTCATTTTTGCAAAATATAATTAAAATGTTAATGTTACTTCTCTAACACATCTACTGCTTACACAAACATTGATCACACATTGTTTACCTGGGTCTTTAGTCTATGATTAGCTCACCCCAACTCTTATCTGACACGTTTTTGGGTTTGAGTCGTTCATTCATCTTATGGGGCTGTCACGTGATGAACGAATGACTCGAAAAACCCGAAGACTCGAAACAGGTGAACTAATTAAAGTACAGAACCTAATAGGATGTTGCGGATGCGCGACTGAACGAATCACTCCCCGAGACGACTCGTTCGTCACGAGTCACATTAAAGATTCGTTCAAAATGAACGAATCGTTCAAGAACGACCCATCACTAATGCGCAAAGTTTTCACGTTTCTTGTGTGACATCCATTGACTCGCCTTCGTGGTTTAAAACAGAAATATTTCCAATATTGCGACGTAACCGCAAACCCACATGCGTATGTATCATAAATGTGGGGAGACATGAAAGAGGAATCAACTGTCTGAAACACGTCTCTATGCTTGTGCGCGCTTTGGGTGTGTGCAAGAACAGAGAGTAAGTAACGAATTGAGTTCTGTTTCCTTTTTTCTTGTTGTGGTTTTAAATAGCTTGAACGTATAAAATGGCAAATTAATCTGCAAATTACATGCCGAACGGTGGGGTCTGGACCTGGTTCGTACTTTCACGAATCAACTGCGATCCATTTAAGCCTTAATAGATTATATGACAGATCAGAGTAGTATTTTATTTACTAATTTAACATTAAATCATCATATTGTTACTCCATATCAATCGCATACAACGAAAATTCAGAATAATAAGAACAATCATTTACGCACAATAAATAACAGAGCATCATATCTATACAAATTTTCCCCAGAACTTTCTCGCGAACCGGTAGAAATTCTTCCACGGCCCGGTATAGTGGGTCGCGACCCGGTGGTTGGGGACCTCTGGTTTAGAGAGCATAAATTAAGATATTTAGTATTACATTAATCGTGCAATCAATGAAGATGAGATGTTCATGCCTTTCTTTTTTCAGTCGTAAAGAAATAGCTTTTTGAAGAAAACATTTCAGGAATTATCTCCATATAGTGGACTTCAATTGTGCCCATGAGTTGGAACGTCCAAAATGTAGTTTAAATGCAGCAATAAATTTTTTTATACTTTTTAACCTCAAATGCTAGTCTTATCTAGCTCTGCTATGCGCACACACTGCCATGCGTACTCTGTGTAATCCGGGTCAGTACAGCTGGGTATGTCCAAATATTCCCATCTCATTTTCTCCTCCAACTTTAATGTACACAGCGACGTGACGATTTTGAAGTTGGAGGAGAAAATGAGGTGGGAGTTTTTGGACATACCCTAACTGTATTGACCCGGATTACACAGAGTACGCATGTGCATCGCAGAGCTAGACAAGATGAGCATTTGAGGTTAAAAAGTATATAATTTTTTTTTAAATAACCGATTGTTGTTTCGCTAGATAAGACCTTTAAAGCCCTTTGAAGCTGCATTTAAGCTGCATTTTGGATTTTGCATTTTCAAACTCATGGGTATCATTGAAGTCCACTATATGGAGATGATTCCTGAAATGTTTTCCTCAAAAAAAAAACAAAAAACAAAAAACAGTTTCTTTACGACTGAAGAGAAAAAAGCATGAACATCTTGGATGACAACGGGGTGAGTACATTATCTGTACATTTTTGTTTTGGAAGCAAACTTCTCCTTTAATCTCATAAAGTTAGTGTTTTTAAGAATTTTACATTTATTCCAAAAAATAACAACTTAAGGCAGTTTATTTGTGAACTTATGTTCTGCTGTTCTTTATAATAGTTAACATTTTATTATTTTTTCCAGTCATCAAAGCTTGGTAAATACTGACAAACACGTAGATTTACTTTAAACTTCATCAAGCTGATTACTCACTAAAACCTCCCACAGACCACGTTTTAATGCCACTTTGAGTCTTGTTTTGATGTAGCAAAGCGTGTGTGAGTTGTTACTTTTTTAATTAGTCTTCCCAGTTCATTCAAACTGATTTGCGAACCCAGGATGAACACAAGAGGTGGGATTTATCTCACAAACCAATCACAGCCGAGCTTGACCCGTAATATCCAATCGCATTGTGATTGACGCATTGCCTCCTCTCAGCCGCGAGTCTGTTACAACTCAGTGGGCTCAGGGAAAGCAAGAGAGACGCAGACTCTCGCTGTAACAATTTCTTTAGAAAAATGAGTTATTACATGTTTTAATGTTATATTTTCTAATAATTGTTTATTTTTCTACTGCATTTTTTTCTCATCAAATATTTTGAAGAGACTTGCCTCCCTTGTCTCCTCAGAGGAAATGCCACTCCTTTGTATTTTTTAATTTGTTCTTGAGTTTGACTTCTCTTGTGGTTTGACTTTGTAAACTCTTTTATATGGTGAGTTTGAACTTTGCAATGTGTTGTAAATAAACCCACACATAGATCCTGTCTTTGATTTGATTATAGTTGTATACTTATTAGATAAAAGCTAATTAAATAACGTAATTCTCTCACCTAATCACATTTCCTCTAAAGAGGAAATGTCGCAGACATACCACAGTTAATTACCAATAATAACATGGAGGCTCCCTGTGGGAGTTTGCATTGCTGAGGTGGATGCGCTCAAGTACTGTCTGCTTTTATGGACTTGATATGAAGAAGCAGGGTGATGTGACAGCAACAGGCCGTGTGCTGCCCCGGGCTCTGGAGACTGGAGCAAGGCCAAATGTTCACATTCCTCCCACTGTTTCCCTGCTGTACAAGCTTCTGCTGCCCGGTGGAAACAGCCTGGGTACTGATTTGAGATCAGTTTGATGTGGTACACCAGGGCACAGCGGCCAAAAGAGCAATACAGAGAGAGAGACAGAGAGAGAGAGAAAAGCTCTCACACACCCTTCAGTCAAACAACATTTCCCCACCTCTCTTTTTCTCCACCTCGTCCACTTTTGTGTGCCGCAACAAGGACAGACTGATTTTACACACGGATCAGGGGTGGACATTCAATTCCTCCGCTCTGATTGCCACAGAATAGCTCTTTTCTTTCAGCCCAAGCTGTGTTTTTCTCTAGACAAACAGAAGAGCTGTGTGGCCACAGGAATTCCAGGTCACAAGGATTCCTCAAGCAAGCATGACTTCACCTGTGACAGATTCATTTCCTCTCCAGGAATGAGACCTGTGGCATTGACTTCAAGAGGAACCGAAGACAGTAACAAGGACTTTTGTCGTTTTAGACTATTTGGGAAGCACAGAGGTCTTTTTGGACATGATGGGGTTGTTGCCAGTGGACCAGAGTGCCTTTCTGGTGGTGGCTGCTCTTTATGGAATGTGCCAGGTTGCTGAGGGGGGATGTTCTGGAAGGTGCTGTCAAGGCACAGATTTCACCTGTGTCACTACTGACTGGAGGATGGACCGTGTCTATGGGACGTGTTATTGTGATGAGAGGTGTTTAAAGACTGAAGACTGCTGCTTTGACTACCAAACAGAGTGTCCAGGTATGTCATACAGTAATATTTGGGCAGATGACAACCTAATTACTGATTAGGCATGGATTTAAAATTATACATTTTACACATCAGTTAATCCAGGTCATTTAAATAAAGCTGTGTGTTTGTAATGAACAAATTCATTCATAGTGTCCTCTATCCATAATATTGCTTTGACCGGTGAAAAAGTTGGCTCGTCTGAATCAGGAGAGAAATATGCACAGGTCAAGCACCGTTTATAGGCGAAAACAGTCCAAAACAGTTCTGAACTAATATTTTGGTGGATTTTGATGTGAGAGGACAACAGGGGATGGACTTTTTACTGGAGGAAACATTCGAAATTTATATTTTGGGACTATATTTGTTCCGTTTGTGCAAGAGCGGCATTCATACTGTAGCAATGCATGAGCTGTCAAATACAAAAATATTGAGCAAAACAGAGGAATTAAGGTCTGTTATGTATCTTATACAAATCTGTCAGGGCAGTGTCTGTTTTTACACTGAGCTGTCAAATCTACACTGACTCATTGTTAATGTAGTGCCATTCAAAAACTGATGTAGGCCTGAGTCATTTTCATTTTTTATAGCACTAATAATTCAAAGTCGTTGTTTGCCATGTCACAACATGACAAGCATTACATCAATATTTATGTACCAGTGGTTCTCAACCTTTTTGACTCCAAGACCTCCACTGTCTACAACAATATTTGTAGGCAGCATAAATGGGTTGGATAAAGAGGTTTATTTTATTTTTTATTATTTTATTTTATATTTAACTTATATTAAAATATATGTTATGTTTTATTTCATTTTAATTTTCATTTCATTTTATTTATATTGAATTTTTTAATTTTACTTTTTTAATTATTTGTTTTTTTTAATTATTTTTTTTTTAATTTTATTTTAAATTTACATTTTTAATTTTATTTAATTTTATTTTGTATTTTTAATTTAATTTTGTTTTATTTCATTTTATTTTCATATTTTTATTTTATTTTACTATTTTATTTTAGTTCATTTTGAAAAATTTGATTTATTTAAATTGTAGTTTTTTTTTATTTCATTTCATATTTTGTTTTATTTATTTTTATTTAATTTCTTTTTATAAGTAATTTTACGTTTATTTCAGTTTATTTAATTGTATTTATTTATTTTTATTTTGTTTTATTTTTCATTAAATTTTTTATTAAATGTAATACATTTTGTATTTTATTTCATTTTATTTTCATTTATTTATTTTTTTACTATTTTATTTAATTTCAATTTGAAAAATTTGATTTAATGTAATTGTAGTTTTTAAATTTCATTTTATATATATATATTTTTAATTTATTTTATTTCATTTCTTTTTAAGTAATTTTATTTTTATTTCATTTTATTTAATTGTATTTATTTTTATTTTATTTTTCATTAAATTTATTAAATGTAATACATTTTGTATTTTATTTCATTTTATTTTCATTTATTTATTTATGTTTTATTTAATTTTACTATTTATTTTATTTTTATTTATTTATTTTATTGATTTTATTTTATATTTAATTTTTTTATTTCGTTTTATTTTTTATTTAATTTCATTTTAATATTTTATTTCATTTTTAATTTAGTTTCTATTTCATTTAGTTTTATTATTTTTTTATTAATTTTTTATTTCATTGCATTTCATTTTTATTTAATTTAATTTTTTATTTTATTTCATTTAATTTTTTATGTCATTTCATTTTATTTATCAAATTACTCAATAAAATATTGTAAAGCTTGACATAACTAGGAAAATGTACTAAGTATTTAATCTTGAGAATCCCTTTGAGGTTTGCTAGGGCCTAGTGGGTCCCAGCCCCACTGATTTGAACATCTGAATACTGTAGATCTGTCAAAAACATGATTAGGCCAGCTTCTCACCTGGGGGTGTGTTTTTCAGCTCAGCCGTGTGTAGTGAGTGAGTGGAGTCACTGGAGCGGGTGCGCTCAGTCCTGCCAGCCTTCATTCCGGGTCCGGAGACGCAGCGTTGAGAGACTGCCCCAAAACAGCGGACAGGCCTGTCCAAGGCTAGAGGAACAGGCCGGATGCATGGAGTATCAGGACCGCCAGGGACAGTTTTGCACTTCAGTGCAAGGTATGAATCTGAGTCAACACAGGCTACATTTTAGGCCCAAATGCACAACAGACATGCAGTTTAATAATGTAATCATTATAAAGTAAGATTTGAAATACACTACAAGTGAATATTCAATACAGTACACTTCATTTTCAGTATTTCTTTTAAAATGTCCTACCTGGTTGCTTACATTGGAAGAGATTCTACCACATTCCTAGTTGAAAAACAGTCAGAAATCCAGGGAGTTTTCAACTTGATGGTTTAAAGTTGATCAGCTGTTTATACATGGAACCTAAACAGGGACTGTGTTGGAATAATTCCAGGAGCAGCATTTATAACAACAATGGAGTACAGCAAAGGCAGAACACATGACTTGTATGGGGCCCCAATGGATGCTGGGTATGTCACGCTGTAGATTAAACAAGCACAAAGACACTGTTTATCATGAGAATTGGTGATGAGAAGCCTGTTTACTCATTTCAACAAATAGTTCATTACTTTAAGCCACAAAAACAGACTGTAACAATATTTAACTTCTTATAAATGTGACTTCTTGACTTCTTGTGACTTTATATTTTGTAATTGTGAATTGAAACAGTGCTATAATGTGACAAATTCTTATTATTTACGCAAAGGAAACTTTTAAGTCACTTTATGCTGACATGCTCCACAGTTTCTGCATGGAGTTCAAGATGGAGTCTTTGACAGCGCAGTGCATGGTGGAGAACAGACCCTACACGCGTTGGATGCAGTACTTGAGGGAGGGCTACACTGTCTGTGTGGCCTGCCAACCTCCGGCGATGAACAACCACAGTCGGAGTTGCCAAGGAGATGGAAACCTAGCTGAGAGGTAGTGTACCCATAATGCCCCAGTGTTGTTTAGAGAACCTGTTTCTGATGCAGCAACAATAGTACATCATCCTGTGAGTTCACTGTGAGCAGTGTTTGGGAAAGTTACTTTTAAAAGTAATGCACTACAATATCGAGTTACTCCCTAAAAAAGTAACTAATTACGTTACTTAGTTACTTTTTATGGAAAGTAATGCATTACTTTACTTTTGTGTTACTTTTTAAATCTGGGCAGGGCTTGCTTGTTTGTTTTTAATATAAAAAGTTCTATTTTTGGCAAATGTAAAAGCCTTTTCACACCAAAAGCCTCAGGCTTTGTGAAGTAAATTCACGTCTGTACAGTAGACCACAGAAGAAAAAAAAAAAGTCAACTCTTAAGCAATAAAAAAAGGAAAACAAATGTTAGATTATCTTGAGTAATTTTTGCTTATTAGTATGGGTGAATTGGATCATCGATGTCGGCAGTAAAGACACTGGCTAATAAAATGATATAAATGCATAAAGGATATTTGTATTATTTAACATATTTAATTATTGCAGGTTTGCGTCATATTCTGAGTTTAATTTCACTGTTTTTATTCATTTGGAGGAATACTGAATCTGTTTTTTTGTGAGTGAGATGAATTAATGCATGTTCACATTTATTCTAGAACTAACATCTTACTCAACATAGGGACAGGAGAGCTTTTAATCAATAAATGGGGGGAAAAGTAAGTGGTGTTACTTATCTGAAAAAAAGTAACTCAGATATTGTGATAATTTTGCACTGATAAAGGACAACACAAACTACGAAAACATTTTATTACATAAACAGTTTATACATAGAAAAAACTTTAATTTTCGATTCATCAAAATATCCACCATTAGCAGCTATTACAGCTCTGCATAATCTGGGCCTTAATTCATTGTATTCTAAACTTAACTGGCAATCAATTGTTGAAGCTATTAAGGTGTGCTGACCCAAAAATCTGTTAAAACCTGGGCCAAGTTTAAACCAGTAACCAGGCATCACAGCTGGCAAAGGGTCTTGTCTGACTTTGACATGTATATATTGCCATTATTATGTAATCAAAATGAAAATTATTATTGCTGGTCTTCAATGATAATGTCAAGTTACTTTAATGTGTTTGCACCAAAAAAATAAAGATTCATGCTGATATTGTCCAAAACCACACTTTGCCAGGGGTGTTTCCAAACTTTTGGAGGGCAGTGTATATCATTTTTTTTTTTTTTACCTCTGATCCACCGCAAATGTCCAAGTGTCCTGAGTGCGTTCACAACAGCCTGTGACTTTTCAACAACTCCCAACATTTGAGCCTGATCGACTGAAGTTATGGTTGCTTTCTCTTGAATAAATGTCAGAGCACGTTGACGCATCACACGCTGGCTGTTGTGAACGTGCTCAGGACAGCTGGACATTGCGGTGGATCAGAGGTAAAATTTTGGTGTATGCTTTTTTGACTCTTTTTTTGAGGCGTGGATCCCATCAACTGCCATTATATGACTGACAGACTGCAATGGTTTGAGTTAAAAATCTTTGTTTCTGTTCTACTGATGAAACAAAGTCAGTTACATCTTGCATGCCCTGGGGGTAAGCAGATAAACAACAAATTTTCATTTTTGGGTGAACTATCCCTTTACTAATGTATTATTTGAGGCATATGGTTGTTTCTGTAACTATATTCCAACAGATTTTAAATTAAAACCTTTATAATGTATTTACTGCATTTCAGATGCATTTTATGTGTAGGCTTTATTATTATTTTACAATTTTTTAAAATATGAAATTCGGTTATAAAAACGTTGGAATTTCTGACTCGCAGTATAATGATCTAAACAAAACGTGAATGAATGTGTAAAACTAAAACCTTAAAACACGTCCGTCTCTTATTTGTGGTGTGTCTCTTATTTTAATATTACTAACAATTAGGGCTGCATTATTATGACAAAAATCATAATTGTCAATTATCCCCTTGAAATTGTAATTGCGATTATTATGGTTATCACAATTTACATCAAATGATGTTTTGAATAGCTTTATACCATTGTTTGAAGCAACTACATGCCACATTTTTATACATAGTTTGTTCTTTAAATATAAAAAAGTAAAAAAGTAAAAATGTAAAAATTAAAACAATGAGAGAAAAAACCTTAAGATAACCTGTAGAAAAAAAAAATACATCTTAAAGCAGAATAGTGGATTTTTTCTTTTTTGTAATTGCGCCTTTGAATGATTACATAATTGTGGTATCTTTAACTGTAATCACGATTAGAAATTTGATTAATTGTGCAGCCCTACTAACAACTTCCTACAATAACAAAGTTTTTTTTTTTTTTAGTAAAGTTAGTGTACTTATTTACCAAGAAAACAAGAGCATGATGAAAGTAGGTTTTTAAATTGTATTTATTTAAATAAAGTATAACTGTCCTTCGGCAAGGACACATTAAATTGATCAACTGCCAGCAAAGACCTTGTAATGTTAAGTTTATTTCAAATAAATTCTGTTTTTTGAACTTCATATTCACCAAACCCTAGAAAGAAAAAGAAAAAGAAAAAAAAAAGTTTAAATATTAATATTACTGTTTTTACTGTGTTTCTGATCAAATAAATGCAGCACTGGTGAGCATAAGAGACCCCAGCAACCCCTAAACTTTAATAGTTCACCCAAATAAGAAAATTCTGTCATTAATTACTCACTCTCATGTCGTTCCAAACGTGTTAGACCTTTAATATTTTTGATGAAATCCAAGAGCTTTCTGACCCTGCATAGACAGCAATGCAACCGACACATTCAAGACCCTGAAAGGTAGTAAGTACATCGTTAAAAGTCCATGTGACATCAGTGGCTCAACCGTACTTTTATGAAGCTATGAAAACACTTTTGTGCACTAAGTAAATTAAAATAACTTTATTTAACAATTTCTTCTGTCAGTCTCTGCCGCATGTTCACAGGACTACCACTATCTTTCTGGATCTTGCGTTGTGGTCTACGCAGGGTCAAAAATCTCTGCGATTTCATTAAAAATACCTTAATTTGTGTGCCAGTTACCAGTTTGGAAGGACATGGGAATGTTTAATTAACAAAAGAATTTTCAGTTTTTGGGGGAAATATCTCTTTAAATGTCATTTCCATCACAGATAAACAGTTCAATTGAGATGTCAACCACATAGCTGAAAAATCATCGTCACAGGTTTTTTTGTACCTGCCATCTGATGGTGGACTCTTCTTGTGTTGGCAGGGATGAGCTTCTACACTGGCAGGCGGTGGGAAGCCCTCGCTGCAGAGGAACATGGAGGAAAGTACAGAGACTCCAGCACTGCTCCTGTCCACAAGTGCACAGCTTCATTTTCATTTAAACACACCTAGATGCTTCAACTTCCTTGATGAAATCCACAAATGAACAATATATCCTATTACATATATTACAAAAAAAAAAAAAAATCACACTTTCACATACATTTATTTACAGCTCTTTAGTGTTTACAGTTGTATTGTTTCAAACTTTTTTTTTCTGTGAAAAATCTACAAGAACAGAATTAAAGGCAAAACAAAGCTTACATTTGCCTCACCTGCAACCTCTAGTGGATAAAAGTTGGTGTTGCAGTTCAAACAAACAGCAACAGAACTTTTGTTTTTCAGCAACAATACTTCAGCTAAACAGTTTAATTTACAAAATAGCGCTGCTGAATTCCAAAGTTACTTTGCGAAACTGCATGCATAACAATAGAACTTTCAGTTCAGTTCCTCAAACTGAAACACTTGTGTTAATGAGTTATGTATAAAAAAAAAAAAAACACCTCTGACAGTGTCAGGAATATATTTTCAAAAAGCTCTTTAAATAGTAAAAGCAGAAGCCGTCAACAGCTTAATAGTCTCCTGTTTTTTTTAGGATTCTCCATCTGTCCTTAAGATTAACACCGGTGCGGTTGTCAAAGTCAAAGTTGTCCAGGATCACTCGCCATTTGCCCTCCCCGTACTTCCTCACACCTGCTTTCAGCTTGCTATCTTCTTCTGCAGTCCATTTCTGAAAGGAACAAACATTGTTGCTGATATTATGTGTTCAAATGCTTATATTGTAAACACAGACATAGTAAAGATGGCCACCTTAAGAACAACTCACCCTCCTGGTTTGGCTTGTCACACTAACATTGCTTTGCAATTTTGAAGAGTCACTACTACTCCTCCTGGAAATCTCTGTGTGGATAAAAGTAGCATTTATTAATGGTTAGAGATTGGTAATGGGAATGAGACAAAAAAAACCTTCTTGTTCATAGAGTTTTTAAAGAGTTGTTCTAAACTTGTATAAATGTTATTTCTGTGGAACACAAAAAGAATTTTAAAGGGGTCATGAACTGAGAAACAAAAACTCCCTTTATCTTTTAGCATGTAAGAGGCCATTGTACTATAAAAATGTAAGTTTCAAAACTCAAAACTTTCTCATCAGTCTAAACACAACTTATATTAAAGACAATCTGCCAAAATGACAGGCATAATTCGAAGTGGGATTTTCAGAACAGGACAAAATAAAAAGTCTATTACTTCTGAACTGTTTTTTGGATGTAAAAAAACTTGATAACATTATAAATTGACCTCAGAGAACAGCACAAACTACTACTAAAAAAAAATGCAGTTCCTGACCCCTTTAAAGAAGTATATGGTGCCCATTCAAGACACGAAAACCAATGATGTTTGACGCTATAAAGAGAAGAAAAGACAATTATTAGTGAATAATGGTAAATGTGAATTGCTGAATTGAAAAGATCTACAGTATGTAAAATTCTATGTATTTTTCTAATAGAAAAACATGAGTAGGGCTGTCACTAACAATTATTTTGGTAATCGAGTAATCATAATTAGAATTATTTGTTGTTGTTGTAATAAAAATAGACCCAACAATAGCTTTTAAAATGACTTAAAATACATATATTATAGCAATAAGGCAATAATAATTATTTCAAATAAAGTATCAAAAGCAAGTAATCATATGGTTTTATAGAGCAATTGTTAAAATACATTATGTATTGTTAAATAATAAGAGCTAATGCACATTAAGCATTATAACAAATGCCTGCAGAAGGCGATAACAAGGTCTGACAATTGGTTTTACACTTTACTGTGCAATCTACAGGTCAAATGAATCATGATTTGAAGTCCCAATTTGAATCAAATGATTTGCGATATGCGACCCAGTTGGAGCGCTTCACAAACAGCGAATCATTTTGCGATGCATTGGTTTAACCGATTCAGAGTATTGAAAAGCTCCGTTTTACCCATCGATACGTGCTTTTTAAAATTGTTACAGGCGATGGTTAAATTTGAAAACGAATGGCTCTTTTAATTTAATCTGATTTTTGCTAGTGAATCGCTTGAAATGAATGATCGAAGTCACGAGTAGGAAACAACTGGAGCGGTTCCAGCGCAAAGTGAATCAATCTATTCCTCTTTTTCGCAACTTCAGCCATGTTTACACAACAACGTCAGTACTACTACTTGCAGCCTCTGCAGTTTTCTCCAACATTTTCATCTATAATGTGCAACACAAACACCTCTGCTAAAATCTCAGAAAAAGTAGTCTAGGGTTTCATGACCCTTTAAATAATTCAAGCACTTTTCAAGCACCTCTTCGGGAATATTTCTATTTTCAAGGGTTTTCCAGGCCTTAAATTTCAAAAAGTCAAATACAAGTACTCTAAGCACTTTAAGCACCTTGTACGAACCCTGGCTGCGTTCGAAAGCCTGGTCAGCTGACTTGCTGCCTCGTCAGGCATTGACTTTAAAGGCTGCGAAGGCAACTCCGGGAACAGTTTCAGACAGACTTCAGAGGCAGCGGAACGTGACGCCGTTGCTAGGTTACCTAACAGTTAAGTTGTAGAGTTTGGAGAAAAATGATCTTATACAGTTATGTATAAATGCTTTAATAATACATAAAGACCTCAATGTCATTACCCACTGAAGGTCTGTGCGTTGGAGAAGACGACTGAGAATGGCATCTACTTTTTGCTTAAAAAAATAAAGCACTGATGCAAGTAATACTGCAGAACAGGTCATTGTTATTAGTGGCTGTTTCGTTATTATTGATAGTATATTGTAAATATTATTCTTATTTACTACTCATTTGAACCCTTTTACAATCTAATCCGTGGTTAATACTGACTCAACAACATTAAATTCAAATGTCCACTTAATCTTTAATATTTGGCCATTTCTTTACGAAAGAAAAGCTATAGCCACTGCAATTTCTAGATTATGTGGACATAAAAATGTGTAAACTCAGAGTGAGGGTTTAAACTTTTATTTTGAAATCATGGTGAACAGTTAGCATATGGAGAAAGATGTATTCTCCTGTGTTAGCGTAGGTTTATAAATGATTTACCTAACAAATATGATGAAATATCACGTCACGTTCCCAGATGAACGTTATAATAAACTGAAACTCACAACAACACGCTCCACACATGTAAATGATAACAGTTTGTGAAGCAGCCTTTACTGTGAACGGAGCCACTCTGAGACTTATGTAACCTACACGCTTGCATGCAAATTATTAACAGCATTATGCTTTATTATAATTTTCAAAATGGGTTTAATATGTGGAATGGGCCACTTCCGGTATGGAAGCCCTACATGAGAATGAGCAAATTTTTGGTTAACTACGGCTTTAACAACATACAAAATGACAACATAATGACAATGTGCATGAAAAGAGAACATACTGCAAATGGAGGTCCTCTTGCGTAAGGTATGTACTTTCTTGGCACTTTCCGGTTTCCATAGGTCATGAGTTTGTTTTGAAAGAAGTTTCCTTTTGGGTCTGTGAGAGAGAAAAAAAATATTTTAGTTTCATGAATTTGTTTTTAATTATTAAAGCAATTAGAATAAAGACAAAATCAAGTCATATGAGGGATAAAACTTTAAAGGGGTCATCGGATGCTAAGTTCACTTTTACATGCTGTTTGAACATTAATGTGTGTTGGCAGTGTATGTACAAATCTACCCTATAATGATAAAAGTCCATGCAGTGGTTTTTAATTAATCTGTAAAAATAATATCCCCTTTTTCACATCGAGCCATTCTCAGATGCCTGTTGTTGTTGCGTCACACCCACAGAGACCGTCACAATCATATCAACTTGTGGAAAATGGGCATCCGATGACCCCTTTAAGCTTATGTAATTGAGACCAGCTTTACTTAAGAATTATTAATCACTGATGATTAGTGTCAGGTGTGTTAGTCATTACTGTGACTGTTAATGTTAATATATTGTATGCCACTGTTGAAATCCTGCACACTGAAATGTCTTCTAACACCCTCACCTGATATTTAGCACCAGTGGATCCACTTGCTCCTCATTTCTGTATGGAAACACCAAATAAATATTTTATTTATATTTAAAAAATATTGTTTGTTATTTGCACATTAAATAAAACATTTACAAATAATAATTTTACTTTAGAAAAGGTGTTTTATTAAAATTATAAATGACCAGAACCATACTACCAGTCAAAAATTTTTTAATGTTTTTTAAAAGAATACTCTTCTGCTCACCATGCCTGCATTTTTGATCCAAAGTACAGCAAAAACAGTAAAATTTTAAAATATTTTGCCTATTTAAAATAGATTTATATTTCAATAGATGAAAATGTAATTTACTGCTGTGATTTCAAAGCTGAATTTTTAGCATCATTACTACAGTCACATGATCCTTCAGAAATCATTTAGCATTAGCATAGGTTTCTTTGATGAATAGAAATTTCAGAAGAACAGATTTTGAAATAGAACTCTTCTGTAATATTATAAATGTCTTTATCATCGCATTTGGATCAACTTAAAGCATCCTTGCCAAGCTTTTGAGTAGTATAGTGTATAATGTTACAAAGGTTTTTTCCTATTTAAGATAAATGCTGATCTTTGGATCTTTCTATTAAGAAAAAAAAAACAAATTCCAAATGATCATGTGACATCCAAGACTGGAGTAATGATGCTGAAAATTTAGATTTGATCACAAGAATAAATTACATTTTAAAATATTATCAAATAGAAAACAGATATTTTAAATAGTAAAAATATTTCAAAATTTTACAGTTTTGCTGTACCTTGAATCAAATAAATGCAAGTTTGGTGAGCAGAAGAGACTTCTTTAAATACCATTCAAAATCTTACTGTTCAAAAACTTTTGACTGGTAGTGTATATAAATAAAATGTGAATTAATTTTATTCGTTTAAAATTTTGTAGATGACAGAAATGGTTTTACTCTTCTGGCCTGTTTGACTCTGGGCTCGATGGCGTCTTCTCACTTCCATCCTGTTCGGATGAGGTTTTCTCTGATCTCTCATGGCGGGCTTGAACGACTTTTAAAGCTGCCTAAAACAAACACAGACCAAAAAAAAAAAAAAGTAAGACACTTCATTGCATTTCTTGTAATAAGCAGCAAAATACACAGTCTATAAATCAGTCAAAGTAAAGCATTAGTGGTCAGTAAATCTGCTCTTAAGAGCTCAACATCTTGTCTATACTTTTATTAGGTGGTTATTGAATATTGAGGGTGAAGCTAATTGCACCATTTCCATACCCTCAGGAAAACACCACAATTCTAAGAGATCATTAGGCAAATTCCCAGTATATATACGGTAAGCACAGTGAGACCCCAGTCAATGAAGCCCATTAGGACTTTCCCACAGGATATAGCAAAACAAATCAGCGTTTATCGTAAGGTGGATTCGTTTTTTGCCAAGCATAATAAAAAAGACCCCGTACTTCGAGTAAGAAAATGGAGGAACGGTCCTGGTTGAATGTGTCGAGGAACGTGTCAATGTTCTCCAGCAGCTGGTTGAAAGTGAAGTTCATCAGGAGCTGATCATATGCATCCTTTTTACTCACAATGGTGGTCAGCTTTCCTTGTAGTTTCTGTTAAGACAGACATAAAAATTATGTAAATTTGCTGCACTGTATGAAAAAGCATGTTAAACTCCAACACGTAAATACGCACCTCTGGTAACTCGGTCTCTTTTTCCAGCCACTGCAGGGTTTCCTTTGCCAACTGTGAATTACCTTTCTTCACACAGACTGCAACAGACTTGGACACAAAATGAAAACAGAATTTTAATGACTGAACCCTATTCAAACTCAGTATTGTAAAGCATCCATCACTCTTGAACATAAATACCTGAACTATAAGTAGCGTCTTGATCTTGGCATGCAAGTCTGAATCAGATACTTCCTTTAATGACTCCCAAATGGGCAGCGCTGACATCAAGGGAGTGATTCGAGAAACGTGATCATACCGGACTTCTGAAATCCATAACACAAAATGGATTAGCTGACTGAACAGTCATTGAATCTTTCATTTAAATTTGCCTTTGAAAAAAAAAAAAATCAATTTGGTTTTTGTGATATACCATAAATTATTCTTGCAAAGTCTCATGATCAATCTAGAAGAGGCCTCATCAAATTTTAAGACTTGACTTGTGATAGTTTAAGAGGTCTATGTAAGAATTAATTGAAAAATTAGAAAACAAATCAGAAAGGTTCTTCAAAACAAGCCATCATTTTACAACAAAAGTGTGTTTATGAATTTATAGCCATCATCAGCGTGGGTTTCAGTGTTTTACTTATAAGCCAAGACACTAAAGGGACAAATGGCTTTTTTTTTCCTCACTTCCACTTGTTTTTTTAACCCACACTTCCAGTTCCTCTCTATATTCTTAAGATTTTACAAAGGGGTTCACTCATACGTCACCTGGTTTGTGTTTAAAAATTATATATATATATATATATATATATATATATATATATATCTCTAGGTAAAAAAAATAGATAAATAGACCGACCCAAAACCCCTTCTGTAAAAGCACTCAACTCAAATGTCAACATGAATCAAGAAGCTTGATTTCTGTTCTGGAAATTTATGCAAATGTGTGCACATTTAATTAGATAATGCATATTTGCATAATTATACACTACCAGTCAAAAGTTTTTGAACAGTAAGATTTTTAATGTTTTTTTTTTTTTGTTTGTCTTTTAAAGAATTGATCCAAAGTAAAGTAAAAAAAAAAACAGTACAATTTTGAAATATTTTTTTACTACTTTTAGCATCATTACTCCAGTCACATGATCCTTCAAAAATCATTCTAAAATTCGGATTTGCTACTCAAAATACATTTATTATTACTATCATCATGTTGAAAACAGCCGAGTAGATTTTTTTCAGTTTTTTTTTTTTGATGAATAGAGCATTTATCTGAAGTAGAAATCTTTTGTAACATTAAAAATGTATTTAGCATTACTTTTGATCAATTTAAAGCACCCTAGATAAGTAAAAGTATTGATTTAAAAGTATTAATAAAAAATGATTGAATGAAAAAAAAAAAGTACTCAACTGTTTTGAATATTGATAATAATAAAAATGTTTCTTGAACAGCAAATCAGCATAATGATTTCTGAAGAATCATGTGGCACTGAAGACTGGAGTAATGATGCTGAAAATTTAGCTTTGTTCACAGGAATAAATTACATTTTAAAATTTATGTAAATAGGAAGCAGTTACTTTAAATAGCAAAAATATTTAACAATATTACTACTTTTGCTGTATCAAATAAATGCAGGATTGGTGAGCAGAAGAGAATTCTTAAAAAAATACTGTTCAAAAACTTCTGACCAGTAGTGTACATAATTCAGAAAACCTGTAATACAAAGCTACTTTCTGAATGTAATAAACTGTGGACGTATGGTGATATCTATCAGTTAACATTTTTACTCTATACAACTGTGATGTCATGCTTTGAATAATAATAATAAAAAATCATTCAAATTTCCAGTATTTTGTCAGGTTTTTCATGACCGTGACAACACTGTATCTTGGAGTTACATTGTAGCTCTATAATGTTCAGCTATTATTGCAAATAACTGTAAAGCTAGGCAAGTTTCTTATAGAGAAAGCATGTAAACATAATTTTATCTAGCACATAAAAACAACGTAATATGTTGACATTACCCAGGTTTTCTCCGTCCATCACTCTGGCAAGCAAGCAGCAGATCGTTCTCTGAGTGGGATGATCTGACCTGTGGGAACATGGCTCAAGATCATCCACTATACCTGTAGAAAACAAACAACATGAGAATACAATATGTATGAGAATACAATACGAACGATATTTCCAATACTGTTAAAAATAAATGAAAGCAACATAAAATTAAAATAACTTAGCATTAATTAACATAAAAAATTACTAGACTCAAAACACATTTACTTACTTTCAAATAGTTTCAAAGTTTTACGAAACTCCTCCGCAGATCTCTCTCTGAAGAGCCGACATAGTGACGCGAAGTAATAATCGATCATCCATGACTGGACAACACCCTCGACCTCAGTTAAGTTTATTTTATCAGTCGTGCTGGATATTACCTCATTCGACGTGCCCTCCATTTTCATGTTTATGTTGAAAACAAACATTCCCGCCTAGCGCTGTTGTGTAGGCGGAGTTTATGACAAATTCTAACCGCAGCGCCACCTGCCGCCGCGGAGGAAACAGCAGGAACGTTTTGTGGAGAGTATGCGACTTAAATAAAAGCTTTTCTCGCAATATAACAACTATGAGGCGAATTTTATATAACTTATATTTTTAATACTTCGCATTCGTCTGACTTTGCCATGTCCACAGTCTACTATACACTAGTTCCAACATCATTTTGGTAGGTAACCAGCACAGGCCATGAAATGAAATTGGTAAGTACGTGATGTGTTATGGTAGTTATTAGCTTAATCTAAAACACTACATGCTGTTTGTTAAAATTACAGAAACTGATAATTTTAAAACTGTTAAAATATAGTTTAGCTCCTTATTTCCATCCTGTCAGTTTGATTTAAGCTTATCAACTGAATTAATACAATTAACTTATATTTCCTTTTATATAAATAACAACAGCTAGTATTTTCACTGCACTTTAAGTTACAGGGCTCAATACTGCATGACAGGACTGACCTACACGCTTTTTTATGCTTACTCTAACAGACAAACATACACCGATTAGGCATAAAATTATGACCACCTTCCTAATATTGTGTTGGTCCCCTTTTTGCTGTTAAAACAGCCTGACCCATCAAGACATGGACTTCACTAGACCCCTGAAGGTGTGCTGTGGTATCTGGCACCAAGATGTTAGCAGCAGATCCTGCTGGTCTGCAACAATGCTTAGATAGGTGGTCAAAGTAAATCCACATGGATGGCAGGACCCAAGGTTTCCCAGCAGAAAATTTCCCAAAGCATCACAGTGCATCCGCTGGCTTGCCTTCTTCCCATAGTGCATCCTGTTGCCATGTGTTCCCCAGGTAAGCAATGCCCATGCACCCAGCCATCCACTTGCTGTAAAAGAAAACGTGATTCAGCAGAGCACGCCAACCTTCTTCCATTGCTCCATGGTCCAGTTTTGACGCTCACCTGCCTATTACTGGTGCTCTCGGTGGACAGGAGTCAGGAGTCACCCATACGCAACAAACCAGCATTACCTTCTTGAGCAATTTGAACACCAATATCTCGTCTGTTGGATCGGACCACACAGCCCAGCCTTTGCTCCCCACATGCACCAATGAGCCTTGGCCCACTGTTCCTTCCTTGAAACACTTTTGATAGATACTGGACACTGCAGAGCAGGAAAACCCCACAAGAGCTGAAATTTTGGAGATGCTTTGACCCAGTCGTCTAGCCATCACAATTTGGCCCTTGTCAGATTTGCTCAAACTCTAAACATGCCCATTAATAATGTTATGCCTGATCGGTGTATATAACAACTGACCATCATGTAAGTTACTTAAGTTTAGCTCCTTATTTCCATCCCGTCAGTTCAATTCATGTTTTTTAAAAAAAAATGAATTAACACAAGGACTGACCTACACTCTCTTTTATGTTTACAAAACCTGGTTTAAAAGCAAAATCTTAATGGCTAATCAATAAAATCCCTGAATTAACTTTAAAATTAGGATTTACTTTAAATGGTTAAGAATGCTGTTGGAGGAAAACATAACTAAATACATTTAGAGTAGGAACAAGCCTGCAGTTAAAATGATCTCGCGAAGATATTCACTTAAGTATTTATAAATGAGGCTATATTTTCCTATTCACTCTGTCAAAGACTGAGAGAAAATCTGTGTAGAAAATAAACCAACACTAGGTGTCACACTAGTTCAAACTAATGAACATGTTTGCTATAGTGAACCCTGTTAGAAAAAGGATGGAATTTGCTCAGATAAGGATGAAAACCAAAGCTGTCTGGCTATGTGTGGAATTCACCTATATAATTATGCAAAAAGTTTTTAGTTATTGAAAAAAGATGTTAAATACATTTTTAAAAAAATATATAGAGCACAGTACACAACTTAATGTTGGTAAATTATGTTTAAAACATTCTATTATATTTTATTATATTATATTACAAATAATTTTGTATTTATTTAAAAAACACAATAAAATCAATACACATTTTTGTATGTAAGTAATTCTACACTTTGGGCCTTTTTTTTTAATATATATACCTAACCAGAAAAGCAGCCTTACATAGGAGAGTGAAATATATAGGCTGTGTTTGATGGACAGGGGGTCTTAATATGGCAAGAAGCTAGTTTATCATGTATAATACCACCTCTTTATTTATTAATTTTGGATTGACAAAGTCTTTAAACTAGAAAAATGTTCCTTTTTTTGTCTCAGGCTGTGAAATCTCACAAGATATAAAGTTTAATTACATGCCAGTCTTGTAAACGTTTGTTATTACCTCTTGTTTTCTTTACATTCAACAGGAAATACACCCAAGAGTGCAAACAGAAGAGACATTTGAAGAACCACAGGTACAATACCATGTAAAACTTTGGGTCTGTAAGATTTTTTTAAAAAGTCTATTTTTTTCATCAAGGCTGCATCAATTTAATCTGAAATAAAGTAAATAATTTAAATAAAGTAAATATTTTTTTCTATTTTAATGCAGTTTAAAATGTCATTTATTTCTGTTATGCAAAGCTGAATTTTCAGCAGCAAAAGTCTTACTCCAGTCTTCAGTGTCACATGATCTATCAGAAATCTTTTTAATATTCTGATTTGGTGCTCAAGAAACATTTCTTACAATCAGTTTTGAAAACAGTTGTGCTGCTTAATATTTTTGTAAAAACTGTGATTTACTTCTTTTCAGAATTCTTGACTGTTTAAGTAATTTTTGCAATTTTTAATGTCTAGCAGTTGTGTACTATGAAGAGGAAAAGGCTCGAATAAAGACAGGAGATGGAAGTTGCAGAACACGAGTGAGTTATTTACACATTTATTTGTTATCCTGCATATGCTAGTAGACTTAACATAGACAATGCGGTTTATTTTACAGAAATGTCGACATACATGTACCATGACAAAGTGTTCTGTGATCACATAATTGTACAGATTACTACATGCATTCAAAGATGCTGATATGTGCAGAAACAGTCTGCAGCTTAAAGGTGTCTACGGACATTGAGATACAAGATAACATCGTTTAAACAAACAAAAACAGAAAAGAGGCAGAAGACGTGAGAGGAAGAAATACAATGTAGCAAGGATGCATGGGAGAACAGGCTATGACACATGGATGACACATTCATATTTAACCTCGCTTTCAAACAAAAAAAGAAAACCACACGCTTACCATGATGATATATATCACAAACGATCATGTGATGAGAAACATGCTTGTTCACAGTCCATCAGCTGTTAGAGTTAATTTTACCATTTACACATGAGCAAAGTCACACAGACCCAAATCGCTTTGCATCTACCACTCCCACAAAGGCTCATGGGAGATGCTTCTATAGTCATATGATGACATGCTACAGATAAAAAAGCAGTTGATTGCCTGGGTATGAGTCATGAAGAAAACAAGAGCTTAACATTACCGACTTTAAGCCCCCACTCATTTGCCTTTATTCAACAGGTGCTAAATGGTGTGAATCTTTGAAGGATTAGTTCATTTTTAGAATAAACATTTCCTGATAATTTACTCACCCCCATGTCATCCAAGATGCTCATGTCTTTCTTTCTTTAGTTGAAAAGAAATAGTTTTTTGAGGAAAACATTTTAGCATTTTTCTCCATATAGTGGACTTATATGGGGATCAACGGTTTGAAGGTCCAAAGTGCAGTTTCAGTGCAGCTTCAAAAGACTCTACACGATGACAGCCAAAAAATAAGGGTCTTATCTAGCAAAACGATTGGTCATTTTCTTAAAAAAAAAAAAATCAAATTTGTATACTTTTTAACCACAAATGCTCACCTTGCACTAGTTTGATGCTGCATTGAAACTGCAGTTTGGACCTTTTCATCCCCATTTTTAATCCACCACATGGAGAAAAATCCTGAAATGTTTCCCTCAAAAACTTTAATTTCTTTTCGACCGAAGAAAGAAAGACATGAACATCTTGGATGACACAGAGGTAAGTAAATTATCAGGGATCATTTTTTATTCTGAAAGTGAACAACTCCTTTAATTTGTGCAATATTTGAAACTAATTTAGAAACGCCACAGTGCGCATGAGAGTCTGCCACTGACAGATAAAAGTAAACCAGTTATAAATAACATCTTATGAGCTGTTCAAATCATCAGGGCTCTGAAATTAGTATTTTTGAGCATATGCAAGCACTTATTTGACATGAAACATTTCATTATTTCATTTGAGCATTTCGTCTTGCTTGTGTTTATGGCATCGCTTGAAGAGATGAAAAGGCTGTCATCATTTACTCACCCTCAAACTTAACAGTATTTTAAAGGAGAAATCCACTTCCAGAACAACAATTTACAGATAATGTACTCACCCCTTTGTCATCCAAGATGTTCATGTCTTTTTTTCGTGAAGAAATTGTATTTTTTGAGGAAAACATTTCAGCATTTTTCTCCATATAATGGACTGCTATGGTGCCCCGATTTTGAACTTCCAAAAAGCAGTTTAAATGCGGCTTCAAGCGATCCCAAATGCGGTTGTAAACGATCCCAGCTGAGAAAAAAGGGTCTTATTTAGAGAAACGACTGGTTATTTTCATTAAAAAAATACAATTTAAATACTTTTTAATCTCAAATGCTCGTCTTGTCTTGCTCTCCCTGAACTCTGTGTATTCTGGCTCAAGACAGTTAGGATATGTTGAAAAACCTAGACCGTATTTCAAAATAATCCTACATTGCTGCAGAAGTTTCGACCCAGTCTTTGCAAAGTGAACATGCAAAGAAGATCAAACACCCTTAACAAAAAAGGTAAAACAGCGATATAGGGCGATTTTGAAGTTGAGGGAGAAAATACGGTCTGAGTTTTTCGACATACCCTAACTGTCTTGAGCTAGAATACACAGAGTTCAGGGAGAATAAGACCAGACAAGCGTTTGACATTAAAAAGTATATCAATTGTATTATTTTTATTAAAATAATAGATTGTTTCGCTAGATAAGACCCTTCTTCCTCGGCTGGGATCGTTTACAACCGCATTTGGGATCGTTTGAAGCCGCATTTAAACTGCATTTTGGAAGTTCAAACTCGGGCACCATATCAGTCCATTATATGGAGAAAAATCCTGAAATGTTTTCCTCAAAAAACATAATTTCTTTACAACTGAAGAAAGAAACACATGAAACATCTTGGATGACAAGAAGGTGAGTACATTATTTGTAAATTATTATTCTGGAAGTGGACTTCTCCTTTAATGTTTAAAACTATTTTTATCCATACAGCGAAAGTCAGTGGGGTTTTGGACTGAAGAAATTGTAGCAGCTTTAACATGCTGAAAAAAATATTTCATTCTAAAAACAAAAAAGTCCATTCATTTATCATAACAGAGGTGCCTGCAGGCAGTGCTAGTCAGGCACAAAATTGGTTACAAACTTCATTCATTGATGACTTAACCCTCAATATTTATATACAGTATCACCATATAATATTTGGACACTTAAAATGTCTGAACGTCGTTGGGTTTGAGACAAAATATCACACTAAGTAGTGTTTGCATCTTGCAAGTAATTAAGTCATTTTTGAATACTTTAATATTTGACAACCAGAAAGTGTCCAAAAACATTTGTCCTGTCCTAATTTTAAAAACTTTTTGTAAAATGGTTTGCTTTAAAAGTGTGCTTGTGTTATATATCTAACATAAATTCAACTTAATTTGATATTCTGTAAAAAAAAAAACATCATACATTTTGTCCAAATATTATTGGGGCCACTGTATATGAGGCATATAACGCGCAGCGGGGAAGCTGAGCATCCTGTGGGAATGCATGAGATGGGCCGTTATTCAACAGTCTGTCAAAACAGAAACAGGCATATGACAACATTCTTGTAAAAACAACTACAACAGAAGAAACAAGACGATGCGCTCTTTAAATGAAGAAAACATAGACATCCACCATATCAGAAGATTAGTGTCGTAGAAAACCTGAGAACTTAATATTACGCATATCTATTACTTAAAGACCTGATTTTTTTTCTCCTATAAAAAGTATAATTTTCTGTACAGTGCTATATGAACAAAGCCAACTGATTTGTAGCCTTTTCATAAATGTTTATGAACAGGCACGCGTCATTTCAACCACCATATGGCAGGAAATTGTGGTCGTGCAGAATTTTGGTTTAGAAAAAATAGAACCACTGTCAGCAATAATTAATAAAACATAAAATTATTTTTTATGAGCCCATTAAATAATTTCAAGAGTTTGTTTTTCGTATTTCAAATGAACCTGTTTGTAGACATTTATAAAAGACCCTCCGAATCAAATTTGTCAGAAGAATCTTATTTGAAGAGTATAACCGATTCTGACAGCCACGAACGTCAAATCTTTTTTTTTTTTGAGTGGTAACACTGATATTTCAAATATTAAAGATATATCATCTGAAAAATACAATTGAAGTCTCTGCCTGTACACTTACAAATCCATTAGACTGTAAATAAAGTGCCACAATTCTTGGCCTGCATAGATTGCAGTATGCTGTATTGCACTTTCCACCATAGCGTAACCGCAAGAGCCAGCTGAAGTCTTGAGTTCCTCCTCCTCCTTGTCTTTTTCACAATCCTCATTCGGCCCATTCAGATTGTGTGACTTCTCCAAACACAATGTACATTTTGAACAATCAGCCAACCGCCATGCCAAAGCAAGTAATATACATATATTTCCAGCAATCTTGGAATAAAGGCAACATAAAATGGATATTCTCTTTTAGGTGACAGGAAAAACATGTCGGCCAGATGATAATACAGAACTCAAAAGAGCACAAAATATTCTTGAATACTCAGTAGAACCAGACAAATGTGAGTTGCTGTTAAGAAATGACTCAAAGGTCAGGCATCTGAATGACACAGATATGGTGAAATATGAATAATAATGAAACAACTCATGTGAAAAATTAAAACTGTAGTGGCATTTACACTACTGTACTCTCGTCAAATGAAAAAAATGATTAAGTTTGATTTCTGTGTGTAAATGAAAACTGTGTTTTGGTCCTTTTACAAGTAAATATAGCATTACTATGTGGACAGGGTTTTTGAGTTTTAACAGGGAAATATGTGAACAACATTAGGTTTTAATGACCAGAACCACTCATTTGATGGTTAAATTACTCTAATACCACTATGTAGACTATCTTTTCTTAAATTGAGTATGTAAAGATAAGTTAAGACATACATACCTGCTGTACCCATGTGTTTGTATGATATATGTTTACCTAAAACTTTCTTTTTGACATCTAACTCTATCCTGGCATCGCTATCGCGATGCGTAATATTCAATATATAATTTGCATTTACATCTACTGTATATTATCTGATTACTATTCTCATTTGGCAACTACAGGTGTATATGCGACTCTGATATCAAGAATAAAGTGGTGCATTTCATCTGGTCATTAAATTGAGATTTTGATGCTGCTAATTTGAGTACCAAACCAGAAAATAAATAAAATTCCAAAATAAATATGTGACATTATAGACCATTCCTAAATCTTAAAACAAACACATCTGCATTAGGTACACATTGCATTTCTACAGAAAGTCATGATATGTTTCAATACGTCGCTACTTTGCAGCTCACTTTTCACAGTCTTTGATGAAAATTCCCTCATTAAAACGGAAAAAAGGCTAACGAAAACCCTTTGACATCTACTATGCCCTCTGTGGCTATGTGCATTGTCATTGCTGTAGTCTGTATATTTACCGTGGAGTGCTCTCAGCAAACTAAGCACCGTAAAACAGCTTTGTTAATATGCATGCTCTTGTAGATCTGTCCCCCTACGGTTCTGACTGTCTCTATAAAATAATTAACAAGTGAAAAGGTAAAATGTACAGGTAGGTCAACAATGTCCTCATTGTTGGTTAAATACATTCTAAACAAGCCTCTCGTTTGTGCCCGCGTCCTCCATGTCTCGTCTGCAAGAAACTGCAGTCTCGTTTGCGTTATTGACAATGACACAATTACAAGGGACTTTTCATGCCATGCAAAAATATCTTTCAGACCACATCTGCGTGCCCTTTTCTCCACCAGTGCGCTCCACTCTGTCCGAATGTCAAGCCAGAGTCACATACCGGTTTCGCAAGATGGCGAGAGATTGCCATCGCCTGGCATTAGATGAATCTCCGGCGTAAACATGTGGTTCTCTACCTTGTGTTCACTTTGGTTAGAGTCTGGCTTTTCTTCCCCACTACCACCGACTACCACTTGAGTGCAGTTCTGGGCTGCTAGTTTGGGTGAGGAGATGGCTGCTGAAGCCACTTCCATTTGGTTCTGTTCCTCGTGGTAATCCTGTTCCTCCAGGTTCCTCCCCAGAAGCAGCGCCGTCTCCCCAGGATGGTACCTGCCAGCTAGCATCTTCGGAGAAAGAACCAAGCCTTTCACTGGGATGCTACCCAGCATTTCCGAATCTGAACAAAGAGGAGAGCACTCTCCCTCCGGGGAGTCATCTTCCAGAAGACTATTGTTGATATCCTGTGGAGAAGATGTGTTGGGCGGTGTCAGAGGAGCATCTTCTGGCGTTTCTATGAAGTTGACTTTGAGGCCTTTTGTCTTCTGATTCGTGCCTCGAATGGAGCTTCTAATGTTCTCTATGACCTCATTGAAGTTTTCACCATCCGGTCGCTTGTTAATGTCTCGATTGAGAGTCTCAGAGTTCTCCTCGGGACTCATATCAGAGGGCGTCAGCTGGCCGAGGAGAAGGTGCGGAGGTTGCCTTTGCTGAATCTGCTCTGCTGTATAAGAAGGGGTGGACGTCTTCTCACCTTGTCCAAATTCAGCGGTGCAACTCGCAAAGCTGTCAACGCTTGATATGCTTCTAATATCGGTGATGGCTCTTTCCTTGGGCTGCCGTTCGGTGGCCGTCGGGACTTCCTTCATCTCGAACTCTACCTCATGGTTTGACACAGCTGCAGGTTCTGTGCTGTTGATTGCGTTGAGATCCGAAAAGGACTGTGTCTTTGTCATCTGATTATACATTTCCTCCAGTTTCTGAGCATTCAGATGTTGTGGACTTGGCGTTCTGACATATTCCCGTGAGCCGTTTGGCCCACTGTCGGGAAACTTCTTGTCAAAGGATCTGAGGCTGGTATCTGAGGATGTGCGCTGTGGAACTCCCCATCGACTTGGAGAAAGGTGGTTGTCCATTGGCCGTTTATCGTCGTTTTTGTCCACGGCGACATCCATTAGCTCCATACTTCGTGCAAAGGCATCTTTCAGGTTCATTGAGACAATGCTGCCATTTCTCTTGGCTCGCTCTAAGGCCTCTCTTCTCTTGATGGCTTTCTCCTGACGTTTCTGCTCCTTGTAGAACTCGGAGAAGTTATTCACAATAATAGGGATGGGTAAGGCAATGACCAGCACACCAGCAATGCAGCAAAGTCCTCCGACTATTTTGCCAAGCAGAGTCTGTGGGTAAATATCTCCATAGCCCACTGTAGTCATAGTGATTGTAGCCCACCAAAACGAAGCTGGGATGCTGGTGAATTTGGTTGCATCCTCGTCCTTCTCTGCAAAGAAGACCAAACTTGAGAATATCATAATTCCCATGGCTAAGAACAATATGAGTAAGCCGAGCTCATTGTAGCTGCGCCTGAGGGTGAATCCGAGAGATTGCAGTCCTGTTGAATGTCTCGCCAACTTCAGAATCCTCAATATTCTCATGATGCGGAATATCTGCACTACCCTCCTCACGTTCTGGAACTGCAGCACGCTTTTGTTAGACTCGGTCAGAAAAATAGTAACGTAGTAGGGTAATATAGCTAATAAGTCAATGACATTTAGCGGCCCTTTGAAGAATTTCCACTTATTTGGAGATGACAGGAAGCGCAGGAGATACTCCATTGTAAACCATGCAATGCACACGGCTTCAACGTGAGCGAGTTGAGGATTGTCATTGGCTTGGCCAAATTCGTCTGTCACTTGGAGTTCGGGCAAGGTGTTAAGGGAAAGTGCAACAGTTGAAAGAACAATGAACAGAATGGATATGATGGCCAATATCTGCAAGAGAAAGAAAAAAAAATGCACGTCAGTATGATTTTTTTTCTTTAACACTCTTGGTTTATTATGCAAAATGTACAAAAGATGTATTTAGTTCAATTGTGTATTTGGTTATGCAATGAAAGCACAAGAACACAAAGCCTTCCTGTCTACTTTATACATACACATAATCTTATTTTCTTAAAATAATGTTTTAAAGGATTACTCCACCCTAAAATGAACATTTTGTCATTAATCATTTACCCCTATGTCGTTCCAAACCCATAAAAGCTTTGTTCATCTTCGGAACACAATTTGAGATATTTTGAATGAATACTGGGAGGTTTGTGACTGCCCCATTGACTGCCAAGTAAATACCATTGTCAAGACCCAGAAGAGTATGAAAGGCATTGTTAAAATGGTCCATCAGTGGTTCAATCTGAATGTTATGAAGCGAAGAGAATACTTTTTGTACGCAAAGAAAATAAAAATAACGACTTTATTCAACAGTTGTGTCAGCTGCACCACATGTATATGTTTACGCTTTGATTTGAATGAAAACAGTGTATATGTGTCGTTCGGCCGACACAAAACAGCGTACGCAGTTTGCGCCCAGCGGATAAATGGGGATACGGTGACACAGATGAGGCGAATTTTGGAGAATATCCACTGGACGCAAACTGCGTGCGCTGTTCTGTGTCAGCTGCACCACACGGAAATGTTTTCTACTGTCACAACTGGTTAAAAGGCAGACAACGGTAGGTTCAGTAGGAGCTTCTTTATTTGCAACACAACTGAGAGTAACTTCCCAAATGTCAAAATCAAACATAGGCATAAACACTGAAGCTCAATGCTTGTAGGTTAAACAGTCTTATCTTATGTCCATAGGTAATCCAGGACGGCGTGAGGAGAAACGAACACGTTGGTAAATTCCAGGTAGGTAATCTAACGCAGAGAAATCCGGGTGCAACCTTGAGACCAGCCAGCGAGGGAATGAGGTGAGTGAGTATTTATGTGTGCAGGTAAGTGGATGCAGGTGTGAGCAATCAGTAATCGGGTGACTGTGAGCGTGTGGGGGAGGCTGGCGTGGTTGGTGAGGCGGGTGTGGCTGGTGACTCTGTGACATCTACATTGTTTATGCTTTGATTTGAATGAAAACAGCGTATCCGTGTGGTGTGGCTGACACAAAACAGCGGATATTCTCCCAAATGCCGCTACGGTGATACAGATGAGATTGTTGAATAAAGTTGTTATTTTTATTTTCTTTGCGTACAAAAAGTATTCTCATCGCTTCATGAAATTCAGATTGAACCACTGATGGCAGATGGACTATTTTAATGATGCCTTTCATACTTTTCTGGGTCTTGACAGTGCTATGTACTTGGCAGTCAATGGGACAGTCACAAACCTCCCGGGTTTTCATCCAAAATATCTTAAATTGTGAGAAGAACAAAGCTTCTACAGGTTTGGAACGACATGGGGGTAAGAATCCATTTTAATAAAAGGCAATCCACTTTAGTGGACAATTAAATAGAAAGTTATTACTTTCTATTTAATCTTCTACTAAAATTTGATTTGATTTTAAGCATCCATTTGTTTTGCAATTTAATATTGTTGGCACCAAGATGAAATCGTAAAAAAATAGTCTTTAGACTTTATTTGTCTTGATTGTGGCCTCTTCTCATCAGCTTTATTTATCTCAAGCCTCAAGATTAATTGGTCCTAGAACAGCGCTGGAAAATGTGATAACATAAAAACACAGTAAATCCATTTTGTTAGGATAAGAGGAGTCAGATTTGGTGTGTGTTTTGTTGCAGGACCGGAAACCATAAAAATAAGGGCATAAATAAAACCAGTACAAAAATAGCATCCCATTTTCTTTGATTACCTGTGTTGAAGGGGACCTCAATGAATGAGCGAGCATATGACATGAATATCAAACAAGAGCATGAATGAAGTGACACAGCTCTCTGCCCGTAAATGGCTTCAGTAAATTAATGAGTGGAAGGATCAGCATGAGCAGACCTTCCTGCCCCTATTGACCAAAGCAGGTTGAGCTTTTCTGAGCAGATCGAAGACAACAGCCATGCCTTCAGCCACAACATACACCACCGGTCCCCTTCCTTAAGCTGTTTGAAATAATGGCCTTGCTTTGTTTTATTACATCTAGTTTAAAAAAGATGCCTAAGGATTGCATTTTTAAAGTCCCTGGCAAATTCTTTCTCTCAATGATTGTGTTTTCCATTCTTTATTGTCTGGCAATCCAGTAAAAGAGGGATTTGGTCATACGCAACTTGTCACATGGACACGCCACCTGATGTACTACAATAATGCCTGTTCTTTATCTAGTATTCCTTTGTAATCTCCTGCATCTTCAGATGTTTAGCGTGATTGTGGCGACGTACAGACAAAAACTCCCAGAGCTCAGCTACAGAACGAGCAGCGAATTCAAATGATGTTATATGATTAAACATCTCTAGAATTTCTGGCTCCTTTTGCATAATTCAAAATGGTAAATCAGTTACTTAAGTGTCTCATATATCTAATATATCTTCCTTTACAAATATTGATTCCTGGCCAATGTAAAACCGCATGCTAATGCTCCATTTCCTGTGGTGTACCATGACTGTATTACATAAGCCAGTGCCATGTACAGCTGTGAAACTGCAGGAGACAGTTTTATCTACAAGTAACATGTACTTGCTTGCTACTGTATTTGAAAAAAAAAATCCACAATATTTCCTGCTCTCCTCTTCTAATCCAAAACAAAATTTGATAAATGTCTTATTAATCTGTAGAGGTCAAAATAGCAGCAGATAAAAGGTGACTATTATTCTGATGGCGGTCGAGGGAAGGTCTCCAGGAATATTAGGGCTAATGAATCAAATCTTCCATGACAGACCCACAGCCTTTTATAAATGAGAGTAGGATTGATATTTATTAGGAGAGACGTCTCTCAATCATCTCTAGCGCAGTTTAGGTGATTCTGAAGGGTGCATAACTTCCTCTGACCTTGGTGTGTCTGAGGAGTGAACACTGTCCTTTTCTTTGTGAAAATGAATAGTGGCCGTGTTACTAATGCAATCAACAGCACGTTTTCCTTTAGGTAATTTAATTACAGGTTTGGAACGACAAAGGTGAGTAATTAATGACATAGTTTTAATTTTTGTTTTGGGTGAACTATACCTTAAAGGAGAAGTCTACTTCCAGAACAAAAATGTACAGATAATGTAGTCACCCCCTTGTCATTCAAGATGTTCATGTCTTTTTTTCTTCAGCCATAAAGAAATTATGTTTTTTGAGTTAAACATTACAGGATTTTTATGCTATGGTGCTCCAAGTTTGAACTTCCAAAATGCAGTTTTAATGCAGCTTCAAACGATCCCAAATGCAGTTGTAAATGATGGAAGCCGAGGAAGAAGGGTCTTATCTAGCGTAACGATTGGTTATTTTCATAATAAAAAATTTTTTTTTAATCTCAAACGCTCATCTTGTCTTGCTCTCCCTGAACTCTGTGTATTCTGGCTCATGACAGTTAGGGTATGTTGAAAAACTCTAATCGTATTTTCTCTCTCTGCTTCAAAAATCATTTCAAAATCATCCTACGTCCCTGCAGATGATCAAACACCCTCAACCCAAAAGGTAAAACAGCGATATAAGACGATTGAGAACATGAGATGGGAATTTTTCGACATACCTTAACTATCGTAAACCAAAAAAAAAAGACAGTTCAGGCAGAGTGAGACAAGACGAGCATTTGACATTAAAAAGTATTTAAATTGTTCTATTTTTATGAAAATAACCAATTGTTTCTCTAGATAAGACCCTTCCTACTCGGCTGGCATTTAAACTGCATTCTGAAAGTTCAAAATCGAGGCACCATATCAGTCCATTTTATGGAGAAAAATCCTGAAATGTTTCCCTCAAAAAACATTATTTCTTTACGACTGAAGAAAGAAAGACATCAACATCTTGGATGACAAGGGGTGAGTACATTATCTGACAATTTTTGTTCTGGAAGTGGACTTCTCCTTTAAAGCATGAGAACATATTGAACACAGTGTTTTTACCATTAAATAACTGACCTTGAAATGTGAATTAAGGCAAAATTAAAATATTATGTGGAAAATATTATTTTAGATGCTAGGAGGTCTGGGTATTCAATATGGAAGCCTGTTTTTGACCCAGGTACAGCTAGCAATGTTGCCTGCTTCTGTCTGTCCATTAACGTCATTGCCTTGGAGGACACACATTGCCTGCAGTTGTTTTGTCTGCTGCGAAAGCTCATCCAGCAGCTTCCAGTAAATCTATACAATGTGTTACGCGAGCTTTGGGATTAAATGTTTTGTCCTGTGGTGCAAAGATGAGTGTAACAAAAAGGGGAAAAAATATCTCTGAAAAGACCTGGCATGGGGGCAGCGTTAACAAAATTACGGAAGACAATGGTGTTAATGAAGGTTTTTAATTACAACTAAAATTTCAATTTAGTCACATTAAAAATCTTTGTTTTTCCCAAAATGTAAAATTCATCTGAGGGGAAAAAAAAAAGACTCAATAAAAGTGCAAAAATTAAGTGCAAACACAAACAAAATTGAATTAAATATTCTACATATTATTCTACATGAAACATTTGACATATTCAAACATTTTTAGTGCTGTCAAATCAAATAATCACAATTAATCGCAATTAATCACATCCAAAATAAAAATTAGTGTTAATATATGTGTGTTTCTGGTGTATTTATATATGTAACCACTATATTTATATTTACCAGTGAATAAAAAATAAAAAAGGTAATTGTGACTTTTTAATCTCACAATTTTGACGTTTTTCTCACAACTGTGAGTTTACATCTCAATTCTGAGAAATAAAAGCACAATTCTGAGAAACAAATTCAGAATTATTTGATATAAACTCACGATTGCCTTTTTCCCTCAGGGTTGGGGGATAAAACTCGTAAAAACTCACAGTTGCAAGGAAAAAATCTGAATTGCAAGATACAAACTTGCATTTGTGAAAAAAAAAAAAGAATTGAGATTTTGTCTTGCAATTCTGACCTTATTTTATTTTTTTGCGGTTTTGAGTTTATATCACGCAATTCTGACTTTATATCTCGCAATTGCGGGTTTATATGTTGCAATTCGGAGAAAAAGATCAGAATTGCGAGAGAAAAACTAACAATTGGCTTTTTTTCTGGCAATTGTGAGTTTATCTCTCGCTATATATATATATATATATATTTTTTTTTTTTTTTTTTTTTAAATTGATTAAATTAGAAAACAGTTCAAATGTAATAGTATTTCTCTTTTTACTGTATTTTTCATTTTACTGCTCCCCAAACTTTTGAACAGTATAGAATATTTTAAAAATATGCTTTGGTCCCACAAAAGAGGCTTATCATTCCTTGTCCCCTCTGTGTTGATTTCTACTGTTTTGTTCTTGCACGGTTAATGCAAAGTATACTGCATATCCGCAGTGGTGAGTGATAGTGATGTCATACAGGGAGCGGCTTAAGTGCCGGCTCGTTCAAACCACTGAATCTGTCCAACATTACAAGCCGACCGCATACATGGTTAAACCATAATATAAGGCATGTTCAAGACCAAAGATCTGGCCATGAAATGAGCTAATGCCTTTTATCTCAGTCCACAGAGTTCCTGCTGTTCTACATTTTGTAAAGCAAGTGCGTTTGTGCAGGAAGTTTTATAATGAGCACTCGGTGGAAACCTATTAGCAGCATGTCCCATCAGTCAGGCATGGATTTTCTGAAGCAGTGTGAATTCATGGTGTTCCTAGGACACTGAGTGCTGTCTCACTTCTACTCTCCTGAGCAACTTCAATCCCGTTCCGGATTACAGCAATAGCGGCATGTCCTTTATCTGCACTGCATGTACTTGCAATGTGTTGTAAAATTTATTTAGCTACTAAGGTCATAAATATAATGTAACCTAGCTCTTTCTATTAATCAGTCACATGCTTGCACCTCCCAAAACATCTGGAAATTACATATACTCACAGGCAACATTACAGAGAGTGGGGTCAAATGAATACGGACCAAAGTGTCTGACCTTATTTCCGTCAATCCTATAGAGGTGGTCTGCATTAACTTAAATGTGGGAGTTAGGAGATAAGTTACGACGTGCATCCATGTATGCTTCGTGGATTCATTGGTATAATCTCTTTAGGAAGGACCCCATGGTCCTCGCTTTCTGACCCAGGAACAGCTTGCGAGGTTGATCGCTTCTGTCTGTCCATTAACGTCATTGCCTAGGAAGACACACATTGCCTGTAGTTGTTTTGTCTGCTGCAAAACCTCATCCAACAGCGTCCAATAAATCTATAAAATGTGTTACGCAAGCTTTGGGATTAAATGTTTTGCCCTGTAGTGCAAAGATGAGTGTAACAACAAATAGAAAAAAGATCTAGCATGGCAGCATTTCTAAGAAAGTTAACGAAAAATTTTAAATTGCAAACAAAATTTAAATGTAGTCGCAATAAAACCTTTGTTTGACCCAAAATGTAAATTTTGTATGAGTAAAATATATTTTTAATCTTCAAGTTTAAATGCAAAAGTAGGGCTGCAAAACGATTAATTGCGATTAATCGCATTAAAAAAAAAGTTTGTTTACATACTACATGTGTGTGTACTGTGCATATTTATTATTTATATATAAATACACACACATACAGTATATATTAAGAAAAAATGTTACATTTATATAAAAATATAAAAAAAAATATATATATATATATATATATTATATATTATATATATATTAATAAAATATAAAAAAATATTTATATTTAAATAATAATATAAAATTATATAATATAAATTACATACAAGTATAAATATATATATATATATATATATATATACAAATATATTTTTTAAATATATATACATATGTGTGTGTATTTATGTACATAAACATACACAGTACACACACATATAGTATGTAAACAAACTTTTATTTTGAATGCGATTAATCGGTTTAGCAACCCTAATATTTAAACATTTTAGTGCTGTCAAATCGATTAATCACGATTAATCGCATCCAAAATAGAAGTTTGTTTTTAATTTGTGTTTTAGTTTGTTTTTGTGTAAATATACACAGTACACACATATATAGTATATGAACACAAACTTCTATTTTGAATGCGATTTATCACGATTAATCAATTTGACAGCACTAAACATTTTCATATTGAGAATTCTAATTAAATAGTATTACATATTAAGAATTAAGAGTCAATGAACATTTTATTAGGGCTTGAGCAATGCAGTGCGAGGACCCTATTGGAATTGCTCCGTTTATGTTCTCATTTACATTTTTACTTTAGACAAGCTCAAAATTAAATTAAATAATGAAGTACAAACTATTTCAACATTTTTCATATTAATTTGCATATTAATTAATTTAGTCTGAGTAAAATCTAATTTTAGATGATAAAAGTAAGATTTTAGAGATTTAAGTCCAAAAATTACACCAAATATTCAGACCTTTAATGAATATTTGAAACATTAAAACTAAAACTTAAAACTAAATTAAAACTAAAATTCGTAAATATGACAAAAAAAGAATATTTTTTGTCAAAAGACAAAACATATCTATCTATCTTTCTATCTATACTATGCTATTTTATATATATATATATATATATATATTTTTTTTTTTTCCCTGAAAAAAAACAAATAATCAAAGGGCTATGGATATTCCTAGGCTGTCTGATGTTGCTCAGACTGGTTTGTGTCATTGAAATATGAATGACAAGAGGAAATGCATAAAAGTAATTCCACTTCAACCTCTGCTTATGTGGACATAAGTCTCACTGACTGATCTGACAAGCTCAAGAGCCTTTGGTCCCACCAAACCCAGAGCTGAGCAAGCAGCTTTGAACATCGTATCTTTTCCCAATCCAGATCTTTCCATGTAAAGATGTTCAATAAGAAGGATGTTGTGGAAAAAAAAAACCCAGCCAAACCCACTAAAGCATGCAACATCTACTTGCTTTACGGTCCCAAGGTTGTTGCCACCTTTTCCATCCAGCCCTATGAATATATTTTTCCACAGGGACTCTAACTTCCGTTCAGCCACCTGTCACCTGGGACAGGTTAGTAATTTCTTGTCTTTCTGCACTGTGGTTGGGCATCACCTGCACGGCGTGCAAGAAAAATGACCTGGGCCACACCAGTCTGTCTGTCAACCAAGAGAGGTTATTGATTGAGTACACATCACATTATGGACACTGCAAAGAGCAAGCGCTGCCAAGCCGTATTGATCGGCCACTTTGTACATTATCATGCCTGATGCACCTTGAAGTGGGACAGTTTGCTGTCCTGTGTCATCAATACGCACTCCAAAGATTGGGTTACTTCTTAAGCATGGGATCAATTGCTGTCATTATGACTGGGGAAATGCTGAAGGATCACATTTATTTTGATACTCAAATATTGTTATATTGAGTCAGATTATCTGCTAAAAGGAATATAAAATATATGGCGCTTGCTATTCCAGGTAAAAGACAATGTCCTACCTGAGAGTGGCATTGTAAAGCTTTATATACAGAGGTCAAAAGTTTACATACACCTTGCGGAATCAGCAAAATGTTAATTAATTTACCAAAATAAGAGGGATTATACAAAATGCATGTTATTTTTTATTTAGTACTGGCCTTAAAGGGGTCATCGGATGCCCATTTTCCACAAGTTGATATGATTCTTTAGGGTCTTAATGAAAAGTCTCTAATATACTTTGATTAAAAATTCTCAATGGTTTTGTAAAACAACACCCTTTTTACCTTGCCAAAATGAGCTCAGCAAAAATCATCTCATTCTAAGGGGTTGTTCCTTTAAATGCAAATGAGCTCTGCTCACCCCGCCCCTCTCTTCTCTCTGTGAAAAGACGGTCTTATTTACATTAGCCGCATTTAGCCGCGTTTAGCCGCTAAACTTCCTAACTACCACGTTATAAGGAAAGGCGATCGCAAAGATTCATAAAAAAAACCCCTTATACTCACTTTTGCTGTAAGTGAAGCTGGATCTTGAATGATTCGCGCGAACATAGACGGATATATGTAGATCGGGAGGTGCATTCCCTTCACAAACAAACATAATCTACTGCATCTTCAGCGGCTCAGATGTCGGGAGTAGATGACGACCACTATGTTCACTATTACATCCAGCAACACAACACCTCAATCGGAGATATTCTTGTCTAACTTGCATCCCTGCTCCGGCATCGAAACAAAGAGGGCGGACTGTGACAGCTGATCCGAGGTAAATCGCTCGTGTCAATCAACTATTGTGGGAGTGGCCTCTGTCGGTGTGACGGCACACTGACAGGCATCTGAGAACGGCTCGATTTGAAAAAGGGAATATTATTTTTACAGATTAATTAAAAACCACTGCATGGATTTTTATCATTATAGGGTAGATTTGTACATACACTGCCAACACACATTATTGTTCAAACAACATGAAAAAGTGAACTTAGCATCTGATGACCCCTTTAATAAGATATTTCACATAAAAGATATTTAAATATAGTCCACATGAGAGTTTTTTGTTTTTTTGTGATAGTTGCTCAGAAGTCACTTGTTTGTCCTGAATGGTTAAACTGCCCGCTGTTCTTCAGAGGAATCCTTTAGATCCCACAAATTTTGTGTTTTTCAGCATTTTTGTGTATTTGAACCCTTTTCAAGGACTGTATGATTTTGAGATCCATCTTTTCACACTGAGGACAACTAAGGGACTAATACGCAACTATTACAGAAGGTTCAAACACTCACTTATGCTCCAGAAAGAAGAACTGTGCATTAAGAGTCGTGTTTTTTTTTTGTAAAAATTCAACTTTTTGAATTTGAAGATCAGGGTAAATTTAGCCTATTTTTTCTTCTAGGAAACATGTAGGTATCTTCTGTAGCTTCTGAAGGGCAGTACTAAATAAAAGAAATATGATATTTTGGCAAAATAAGAATTTACAAATTTTCATTCTGATCATAAGTTTTCACCCCCGGCTCTTAATTCATCGTTTTTCCATTTGAAGCCTCGGTGAGCATTTGAACCTTCTGTAATAGTTGCATTTGAGTCCCTCAGTTGTCCTCAGTGTGAAAAGATGGATCTCAAAATCATACAGTCATTGTTGGAATAGATTAAAATACACAAAAATGCTGATGAACTAAAGAATTTGTGAGACATAAAGGATTTTTCTGAAGAACAGCGGGCAGTTTAACTGTTCAGGACTATCACTATCACTAACAGGCAAGCCCAAGCCAGAGGAGAAAAAGTAATGCAAAAGTAATTAACACATTACTTTCCATAAAAAAAGTAATTAAGCAACACAGTTTTTTTTTAGGGAGTAACACAGTATTGTAATGCATTACTCATCGTCACTGAATCACTGATTTTATTTATTCAAAACAGATTTATTTAGCAATGAAACAAGCAACTTACAGAACTTGGAACCTCATACTAGTACGCTAAGTATGTTAAAATATGAGATGGAAGAAAAAATATCTTCAAGAAACTGTTTTCTTGCAAAATGTCTTCCAAAAATATTGTGTTCTACCAAGAAACTTTGCGTTCTCTCGCAAAACTATTGCATTCCCCTGAGAAATGTTGCGTTTGCTCACAAAACATTTGCATTCTCTAGCAAAACTATTGCGAACATATGCATTCCCTCAAAAAAGCACTGTACAGGAACTTGCAGATACAGTGCTGTGAGTATTTAAAGGGGTGGTTGACTGAGTTTTTTTCTAGGCTTGATTGTGTTTATGGGATAACGTGTTAATGCTTCGATTTAAAAAAAAATAATAAAATATATATATATATATATATATATATATATTTTCATATAATTTACCTTTATTTTACACTGCTCTGTCTTTTCTCTGATAAACGATCGGATGATTTCCGGGTTTTGTGAAGCCCTCCCTCAGAAATACACAATGGGCTTAGATTGGTTTGCTGGCCCAGTGTGTTGTGATTCGCTAAACTGCTAGAGTGCGTTCATAAACATTTTTGTAGGGAATAAACTGCATTGAACTTTCAGCCTTGCATCTTTGCAGATACTGAATATGCTTAAACAGCAACATTACACACTAACTAAAGTTAAAAAAGTGAAATCACAATCAACTACCCCTTAATAGCATATATAATAACCTGTAGTAGATCTATAGGTGGAGCTGGGGAAGGCGGAGTGTTCACTAGAGCTGCAAAATGCTCTAGTGCAGGGATAAGCAACGTTGGTCCTGGAGTGCCGATGTCCTGCGGAGTTTAGCTCCAAGCCTGAAAAAAACTCCACGACTGACATTGCCTATCCCTGCTCTAGTGAATGTTAACCAGCCATTTATCTGTAGAGCAGCAAGCTCATTAACTGCGTATGTAACATGAACCAATCAGCTTGTGCCAAGTACTTTAACGCTATGAATGTCATCACAATTCGTGTTAACGACCCATCAGCCTGCACCATCTAGAGTTTCATAACTTGGCATTTGTTCTTTTCGCACTGTGTTGTTTCTATCATAAAAGTTCTGAGGACAATTTAAAAGTTTTCCAAGAGCATGCAAAAGCATTGAAATATTTTTTCCCTCCTACCTCATTTTTTTTTTTTACCATCACCATGTCCCTTTAGGGTCTCCATACTCATTAAATGGAAATACTCTGAGTTTTTGTTTCCCACATTACTTGTTATGCAGTTTATTTCTTATTTATCACTCTAGTCATGGCATACCCTTGAAGTAAGTGTTCAGCTGTCAAGGAATGTGAATGAGAGGAGCTGCCAGCACCTTTTAAATATGACCTCCGTATCTAAAGTTAGCAGTTTATAAGCATTGATTTATCCCGACGAGTCTTGGCTGTTTAAAATGTGGTGAATAATATTAAACGAATGGGCTTCAGGGGGTCAGTATTTGTTTGACTGCCATGGCAAATCAGAGTAAACTGATTGGCACTGGCTACAGAGAACTCTGCTCGGGCCCATCCCGGGCTCATCTCCACAATGTTGAGACCCCTGAGACTTTATTGACTGTGCTATGAAAATTTTGGTTGTACGAGATCCAAGGTTTTAAAGATTTTGGGAGCTAAGCCAATCCCATTCGATCTCAGCTTCAAGAGAAATGACCACTGATCCGTAAATGCAGGAGAAAAACCAGAGAAAAATAAAGTCAGGAGTGTCCCACAAATGATTTTTCATAATGCAGAGATATGCTCCACTGAATGCTTGGTCTACAAATTACAGCACTTCCTCAAAGTCCTGACAACTCTACTGTGGATTCCCTGAATGCAAAAGAGGAATCCATCGAAGTACTTGATTAAATTCAGTCCTTTGTGTGTCATGCTCTGGCTGTTTTCAATTAATGATGCAAATGAAGACAACCTTTAGCCTTCTCATTTTCTTTTAACAATTCCTAATATGATCAATAATGAGGGTCGACATGCTTTACTGAATATTTCATCACCACTCAGAATGTTCTTCTAAATGAGGCGCTTAATCTAAAATTCACTAATACAGACATCGCTTATCACTTTGGAGACACAAGGAAAAGACAGAAGTGCAAACAAAACATCTTGTTTTTTTAAAATCAATTTGACAAATGACTGCCATGTATAATTGATGCACTCTTGTAAAAGGTTGCGGGGAAACCCTGGAGCCACAGCTTCTAGTCTAATGACTTTCCAATGGGTAAATCTAATCAGACTGAAAGTGCTAGCTATTAGCTCTCATTGACTCGCCTAGCTCCTCACAGCACCGCTGGCATTGTCTCGTTCTAAACCTCGGCCTGTTGTATCTTGACGGTTGACGTCTTCTCTACAATGTCTGTCCTTCTGTCTTTGACAGATGCCAATATTATTGATACAGCTTTTCTTAAAGCTTTAGGCTCAAGGAGAACAGTCTAGCTTCAATGCAAGCCAATGCTTTGAATGCACCCGTAAATACCCTTGTAAATGTTGTACAGGAGGCTCTGTGAGTGGGTGTGGGGGAGTGGAAGAAAGCTCCCTGTCATAGATGAGCCAAAAATTCGAGAAAGCTCTTATAGGGGTCATCGGATGCCCATTTTCAACAAGTTGATATGATTCTTTTGGGTCGTAATGAAAAGTCTATAATATACTTTAGTTAAAAATTCTCAATGGTAGTGTAAAACAACACCCTTTTTACCTTGTCAGAATGTGCTCTGCAAAAATCATCCCATTCTGATGGATTGTTCCTTTAAATGTTAATGAGCTCTGCTCGCCCCGCCCCTCTCTACTGTCTGTGGAGTGACGAGCCTGTTTACTTTTGCCACATTTAGCAAGTTTAGCCACGAAACATGCTAACTAGCACGTTATTAGGAAAGGTGATTGCAGAGATTCATAAAAGGTCGAACTGTTACAGCTGATTTAAGGCGGGTCTGAGGTAAGACGCTCACGTCAATCAACTATCGTGGGAGTGGCCTCTGTCTCCAACAGACATCTGAGAACGGCTCGATTTGAAAAAGGGGATATTATTTTTACAGATTAATTAAAAACCACTGCATGGATTTTTATCATTATAGGGTAGATTTGTACATACACTGCCAACACACATTAATGTTCAAACAACGTAAAAGTGAAGTTTGCATCCGATGACTCCTTTAATTGAGCAGCAGTGTTCCACGATGTACCTGGTAATCTATACAGTTCTCATTTCAAATTTTTATCCACAATAAATAAATAAATAAAAATGAATAAGGCATGCCTGGGTGATATAGCTTAAACCGTTTCATTATTTTATTAATTGAATTACAAATATATTTTATAATTTTGACTATATTTGATTTACAGCATCTCATTATGTTTCTGTATTTCATTTAAAAAGTTTTTTAGAAGAAACATAATTTCAGTCAAATAGCCACTTTAGCCAAGTAGACTTAAAATTGTTTAATGCAAGTGTTGTTATTTAATGAAAACTAAACTATTACAAAAAATCTTCAGTAACTGTTTTAAGGCTGAAACAAAAATACAAATATTAATAATAAATTCAAACTTTACAAACTTTTACATTTTAAAAAATAGAAATGTTGCCTTCACAACTAACTGAAATAAAGCTATATAAAATATATTTAAAAAATATAAAAATGACAAAAAATTACTACAAACTAAAATGAAAACTGAAATTGCAAAAACAAAATCAAATTAAAAATATTAATACAGTTTACACTATCTGATTTGAAGCTAAAACAAAACAAAAAAATATTAATGATAAACTCAAACCTTAAAAATAACATTACAAATAAAAAAATAGAAATGTTGTTTTAGCAGCTAACTGAAGTTAACTGTTTTATAGCAGCCATATCACCCTGCAGCCCAAGACTGGTTGCCCACTGAAGCTAAGCAGGGTTGAGCCTGGTCAGTACCTGGATGGGAGACCTCCTGAGAAAACTAGGTTGCTGCTGGAAGAGGTGTTAGTGAGGCCAGCAGGGGGTGCTCATCCTGTGGTCTGTGTGGGTCCTAATGCCCCAGTGTAGTGATGGGGACACTATACTGTCAAAAAAAAAGAGCACCGTCCTTCGGATGAGACGTTAAACCGAGGTCCTGACTCTCTGTGGTCATTAAAAATCCCAGGATGTCTTTCGAAAAAAGAGTAGGGGTGTAACCCCGGCATCCTGGCCAAATTTGCCCATTGGCCTCTGCCCATCATGGCCTCCTAATCATCCCCATATTCTGATTGGCTTCATCACTTACATCTCCTCTCCACCAATAAGCTGGTGTGTGGTGGGCGTTCTGGCGCAATATGGCTGCCGTCGCATCATCCAGGTGGATGCTGCGCACTGGTGGTGGTTGAGGAGATTCACCCTTCTATGTAAAGCGCTTTGAGTGCCCAGAAAAGCGCTATATAAATGTAAGGAATTAGGAATTATAAGTATGTTCAAGTTTAAGTACTAAAATCACTAACACTAAAACTGAAATAAAAATAAATCTACATATATTAAAAATAAAAATAAATGTTTATGTCAACATTACTAGAACAAACTAAAATGAAAACACAAATGATAAAAATAAAATCAAATTCAAAATAGTAATAGCGTTTACAGTAACTGATTTAAAGCTGAAACAAAAAATACAAACATTATTGAAATAAGTTCAAGTACTAAAATTACTAAAACTAAAATAAAAATAAAGCTATGAAATAAAATAAAAATGACAAGAATGTATTCCAACATAACTAAAACAACAGAAATTATAAAAATAAAATGAAATTCAAAATATCAATAAGTATTAATAGTATAGGAATAATATTAGTACAAAGTAAGAAATCAATAAAAATCCATTTAAGGCAAGTTATCCAATGAATGCAAGCCATAATGTAACTGAATCATTCATTTTTTTATATGATACATATCACCCAGCACTTATTGCATTTTTAATAAATCATTCAAAGAACACATTGAATTTTCTCTGCTAAAAAACAAAAATGCTTATGCATTGTTACCCGAAAGGAAAAGTGTTTTTGTATTTATGATGTCTACAGGACACCTTCAAGACTGAAACACACAACAGGCCTGAGCATCCATCCTTTTAAACATGCACACCATACTTCCAATATTACTTGCAGTAATTTAAGCTCCTTATATTCAAAGGAAGGCACTCAGCATTTTGGAGGCTCTTTTTGTCTCGTAACTATGCAACGGGACTCTCGGGGTTCAATCAATCTATACCTTAAAATGTGAGGCTCAGTTCATGAGCAGCATCTCCAGCTGTGTGGGCTGATAGGACATGAAAGGAACCGTAATGAATAACAGATTCACTCCCACTCTCTGGTCATCCTTTCTTTCTTGCTTTCTTTGGGACATTTTGCAAGCTATCAGCATTTCAGAGTTGTGCAGCTAAGAGCTGCAAGCCACTGCTTTGTGGGAAGAGAGGCCCATGTAAGTTTAACTAATTGGTGTTTCTATTCACTGTGAAGCATTTTCAGAGATGGATGACTTGAGGTTTCCCTCTCTCACATTACACACGCTCTTCTCTGGTGCTTTTCCAAGTAATGATAGCCTCTTAAATACCATCTCTTGCAGTCTGCCATCTGTTCTCTGGACTTATTTGAGGTCTGTTGCTGAATTTTGCATATTTCTAATTGCTTCACGACTTGCAAGAACCATGTCACCTACAGGAAGCGGACATAATCTAGTGTACATCTGTACAAATGCACAAAACTAATGAGGCAGACAGGAAAACTATGGACCTGAGGACTAATTATGGAAAATTACTGATACAGTGTAATTACTGAATTACTGAAAGAATAACAAGCAGGATCACAAAGAATCTTTTCTACAAAATCACATTTGCTTATTAAATATTTTGGTGCTAGGTGCTAGATCTCCAGGAGCAGGGGTGGAGACCCCTGTTAAAGACATTTGTCGCTACAGAATTTTACAACAAAACTCAAAATGGCCAATCCCCAAAAAGGCCAACATAGGAAGATTCTTGATCTTATGGTTTTTGGCCAAACTGATCAAAAGTTACAAGCAGAAATGTAAATTTTTAAATATCTTTTGTCCAGTAGATGGCTACGAAACTACCCATGTGTCCTCCAGTCATGCTTGGTATAACATCTACCAAGTTTAGTTTGAATCCGCTAAAGTGTTGCAAAGATATAGTGTCATGTCCAGTTTCGCGTAATTTGGTCAAATTTGTTAACATGCTTTACGAAAACGTTTCGGTATACCAGAAAGCTTTTGATAACTTTTGGCCAGCATTGTCTAAAGATGATCTGAGCCAATTTTGGTGCAAATCAGACAAATCTTCTAGGAGTTTGAAAAAGTTTAAATTTGCAAAAAAATAAAAATGACAAAAGTTTATAACATGTCCAGTTTGCGTGAATTTCGTCAAATTTGTTAACGTGCTTTACAAAAACGTTTTGGTATATCAGAAAGCTTTTGAAAACTTTTGGCCAGCATTGCCAGCTGATTTTGGTGAAAATCAAACAAACCTTCAGAATGAGTTTGAAAAAGTAGATTTTCCACAAAATTCACAATTGTGAAAAAATCTTGACTTGTAGAAATTAAAATTTTGGTATGCATTCAGCATGAGCCAAGGAATTAGAGGAATATTAATGATAAACTTAAACTTTAAACACTTTTACTTTTTTTTAGAAAATAAAAAATGTTGCTTTGGCAGCTAAATAAAATAAGTTCAGTTTCAAGTACTAAACTTACTAATGCTAAAACTGAAATAAAAAAAAAGGTATATAGAAATATAATAAAAACAAAAATGACAAAAGTTTATATCATGTCCAGTTTGCATGAATTTTGTCAAATTCGTTTAATGCGCTTTATGAAAACGTTTTGGTATATCAGAAAGCTTTGGATAACTCTTGGCCAACATTGTCTAACGATGATCTGAGCCAAAATTGGTGCAAATCAGACAAACCTTTTAGGAGTTTGAAAAAGTAGTTTTACCGCAAAATTTAAAATTGCGAAAAAATAAAAATGAAAAAAAATTATATCATGTCTAGTTTGCGTGAATTTCGTCAAATTCATTAATGCGCTTTACGAAAACATTTTGGTATATCAGAGAGCTTTTGGACAGCATTGCAAGCTGATTTTGGTGAAAATCAAACAAACCTTCAGGACAAGTCTGAAAAAGTTGATTTTTGGCAAAATTGCGAAAAAATCTTGACCCATTGAAATTTAAATTTTGGTATGCATTCAGCCTGAGCCAAGGATTCAGAGGAATATTAATAATAAACTCAAACTTTAAAAACTTTTGCATTTTAAAAATACAAATGTTGCTTTGGCAGCTAAATAAAATAGCTTCAGGTTAAAGTGCTAAACTTACTAACTCTAAAACTGAAATCAAAATAAAGGTATACAGAAATATATTAAAAATACAAATGAGAAAAGTTTATACCAACACTACTAAAACAAACTAAAATGAATACTGAAATTATGAAAATAAAATCAAATTTAAAATAGTAATATAATTTACAGTAACTGATTTAAAGCTGAAACAAAAAACCCAAATATTAGTGATAAACTCAAATGTTAAAAAAAAACATTTAAAAAAAATATATATAGAAATGTTGCCTTGGTTGCTAACTGAAATAAGTTACTAAAACTAAAACTGAAAACAGCTATATAGAAATATATAAAGAATAAAAATGACAAAAGTTTATCTTATGTCCAGTTTTGTGTGAAGTTCGTCAAATTCGTTAATGCACTTTACGGAAACATTTTGGTATATCAGAAAGCTTTTGATAACTTTCGACCAGCATTGTCTTAAGATCATCTGAGCCAATTTTGATGCAAATCAGACAAACCTTTTATGACGAGTTTGAAAAAGTAGATTTTTCGCAAAATTCAAAACTGCGAAAGATCTTGACCCGTAGAAATTTAAATTAGTATGCATTCAGCATGAGCCAAGGAATCAGAGCAATTTTACTTCTAGTTCTTATGGTTCAAAAGTTATTAGCAGAAATGAGTGCAAATTTGGCCTATAGGTGGCGCTAGAGAGTTGGAGCTAGAGACTCCAAATTTCCTTTGGTTAATATTGAGACTGTCCTCTTTCTGTGTGCCAAATGTCATAACTTTCCTTCAAACAGTTCTGTTGGCTGCCATAGACTCCCAGAGCGGAAGAAAAGGATTGGCCTCTAATAATAATAATCATAATAGAGAAATAATTACCTGAATGCAGCAATTGTAAATGCAAAAAGCTTAGAGTGAGTAATGTTTTTTTGAGGGAAAAATTCATATTTTTTCAGCCAAAACACATTTAATTGATCAAAAGTGACAGATTCTGCCAAATTGTCACATTTCCAGAAAAATTATTAGGTTTTATGTGTTTCTTGAGCAGGAAATTAGCATATAAGAATGATTTCTGGAGTAATGATGATTGGGGTAATGAGGCTACAACTTCAGCTTTGCCATCAAAGAAATAAATTACATTTTAAAATATATACACAGAAAAATGTTATTTTGAATTGTCATAATATTTAACAATGTTACTGTTTTTTTCTGTATTTTTGACCAAAAATGCAGCCTTGGTGAGCATAAAAAACTACTTTTAAAAACATAAATCTTACTGACCCAAGCCTTTACAATAAATGTAGTTTAAATTTAGGGTTTAAATTTACAATAATATTATCGATATCTAGAAGAGCTTTGGCAATATTTCAGAAATGATACCTCTGTGATAGCAGCACAAGAATAGCAAAAAAACAAGAAAACTGAGTTAATATAGATTTGAACTTCAGTGCAGATCAGTGTGTGGTCCAGGCATGTGAGTTAATAATCATTAGTGTCCAAATGCATCAAGGGATTTTAATGCGCAGTACTGTCATTTACAATTACACTTAGCACCTACTACTGTATGCGGAGAGACTGAGAGGTTATTTCTACAGCTTAACTGAACCTGCAGGAGGAGCTGAGGAGGAATGCAAAGTAATGCAGAGAGAATCTCACATCCTTTTCCTGAGATGTGCGATTAAGATGTCGACAGTTCTGGAAATGACATGATCAGCTGTAATGGAATCCGGCTCTGTTTATTTCCTCTCTCATATATATATGTCTCAGTTCTGCCCTGTGTCATTGTATCCCATCATCTTCAGTGCAGTCATTGTTGCAAAACGTCCTTGTGACATTTATGACAGATTTGCCTGTGAATATGGAGCTTGCAGGTTTTTATATGAACATTGATTAAATCATGTCGCTCTCAATTGTCCTCTCACTTTCACTTTTGTACGCCACTTTTTCTTACTTCCAGAGAGTAAATGACACTTTGGGTTTGAACAGTCACCCTATTCATCAAACACTACAGGACTGAACAAATAACTTTTTTTGTTTTTTTTGCATTTTTGTATGGAAGTGTACAGTATTTGCATTAAATAAAAATGTATTTTTTGTAACTTCACATTATCTTACAATTGTGATCACAATTTTCACATGACTGTAGTTCTTGTTTTATATATATATATATATATATATATACACACACACACACACACACACAGTTGAAGTCAAAAGTTTACACACACCTTGCAGAATCTGCAAAATGTTAATTATTTTACCAAGATAAGAAGGATCACACAAAATGCATGTTATTTTTTAGTACTGACCTGAATAGGATATTTCACATAAAGACATTTACATATAATCCAGAAGAGAAAATAACAGATGAATCTATAAAAAGACCCCGTTCAAAAGTTTACGTACACTTGATTCTTAATAGTTGTTCATGAGACCCTCGTTTGTCCTGAACAGTTTTCTTCAGAAAAATCCTTCAGGTCCCACAAATTCTTTGATTTTGCAGCATTTTTGTGTATTTATTCACATTGAGGACAACTGAGGGACTCTTGCAACTATTATATGCAACTATTACAGAAGGTTAAAATGCTCACTGCTACTTCAGAAAGAAACAATGCATTAAAAGCAGGGGCGTGAAATTGTTTTGAATTTGAAGATCAGGGTAAATTAAGCTGATTTTGTCTTCTGGAAAACATGTAAGTATCTTCTGTAGCCTCTGAAGGGCAGTACTAAATGAAAAAAAAAAAGATATTAAGGAAAAATAATAAAAATGTACACATCTTCATTCAGTTCAAAAGTTTTCACCCCCTGGCTCCTAATGCATGATTTTTATTTCTAAAGCATCAGTGAGTGTTTAAACCTTCTGTAATAGTTGCATATTAGTTCCTCAGTTGTCCTCAATGTGAAAAGATGGATCTCAAAATCATACAGTTATTGTTGGAAAGAGTCCAAATACTCAAAAATGTTGAAAAACCAAAGAATTTGTGGGATCTAAAGGATTTTTCTGAAGAACAGCAGGCAGTTTAACTGTTCAGGACAAACAAGGGGCTCATGAACAACTATCACTAAAAAAATGGCTGTGGATCATTCAGGTAACAACACAGTATTAAGAATCAACTGTATGTAAACTTTTAAAAGGGGTAATTGTTATAAATTCAACTATTTTCTCTTGTGGACTATATGTAAACAATTTTATGTGAAATATCTTACTCAGGTCAGTATTAAATAAAAAACAACATGCATTTTTTATGATCTCTCTTATTTTGGTGAAACAATTAACATTTTGCAGATTTTGCAAAGTGTATGTAAACTTATGACTTAAACTGTATATAAAAGACTCTTTAATTAACAGAAATTTAATGAACATTTAATAAAAATTTAATGAGCATTTATTTGAAATAGAAAGTTTTGTAACATAATAAATGTCTTCACTGTCACTTTTGATCAATTTAACGTCCATTCTGAATAATAGTATTTATTTCTTTCTCTCTCACACTACAGTAATGGCTGCTGGAAATTCAGCGTTGCCATCAAAGAAATAAATTACATTTTAATATATATTCAAATAGAAAACAGTTATTTAACATTGTAATTATATTTCACAATATTCCTATTTTTCCTGTATTTTTGATCAAATAAATGCAGCTTTGGTGAGCATACCATATTTAAAAATCGTAGTTCCAAACTTTTAGCCTTAAAAAAAAAAAAGGAAAACAGACAACAGACACAGAAGAATATAAAATGCAACTGGATACCAAAACTGTTAAGCACTAAAATTTATGACTGCATCTCTCTAGTTGGCCACGTTTGCTGATCGCTGGCTGCATTGATTGTGAAATGTAATTTCATTTTATCAGTCCCCGTTGCAGCTAATATAGCAATTAGTCTAAGGTTCCTATTGATATTTCATATCCTAATATCAGATACAAGCATTTAATGTCAAGAGAATTTAACATCTCATTCCCTTTGCAGAGTTAGAGTATAAGAGGTGGAGGGATAAAATATTGGATATAAGTATGGACAAAATAAAGATGCAGATGCTAATATTCATGAGAAATACAACACACTTAAAGAGGCAGTTCACCCAAAAATGAACATTAGTCATTAGTTACCCTCCTTCATGTCGTAACAAACCCGTAAGACCTTCGTTCATCTTCAGGACGCAAATTAAGATATTTTTGATGAAATCTGAGAGCTTAGAGCACACAAAAAGTATTCTTGTAGCTTCATAAATTTACGGTTGAACCACTGATGTCATATGGGCTATTTTAACAATGTCTTTAATACCTTTCTGGGCCTTGAACATGTCAGAAAGCTGTTGGATTTCATCAAAAATATCTTAATTTGTGTTCAAATTAAGGTCTTACGGGTTTGGAACAGCATAAAAGGATTTAATAACAGAATTTTCATTTTTGGGTGAACTATCTCTTTAAAATTGAGCCGTCCCAAATAAGAAGGTCTGTATTATCTATATATGTGCATGTAGCTATTTGTTAACGTTGCTATTCATCTCAATAGCAGCTGTTCGCTGAACCGATTTCCTGAACTTAAATTAGCTTAAATAACTTGCTCTGGTGTCTCTTGCTGCCGGTGTATAACAGAAAGCGCTCATTCACTTAATAGGTAGTTTAATAAAAGCACCCTCAGATAAAGAGACGAATTCCTGCTTTGGCTCTCTTTTTTCTCAGTATGACGCTCTTTGAATAGCTGTCCTTCAAGCTGAATTATGTATGCAGAAGATTGTTTGCCCTTTGAGAATACACTGCACGGAAGAATGACTTGTCTCATCATTTTCTAGTAAAGTTGTTTTAGGCACGCTGGTAGTTCTATTCACCACCGTCTTCCTGAGAGGTAACATTGAATGTCAGTAGGTTGACATCTTTCATATCATACCTCAAGCATTATGCGGGTTATTTCAGATGCGGGCGATTCAGTCAGTTGTCAAATTGAGGCGTTACAGTCATTTGAAAACTCACATACTCACGACACAAGTGAGTGTCAAGTGAGAGGTGGCCACAGTTGTAAAGTCTTAAAGTGAGATGTCTGACAGAAATAACATTGGGAATACCTTCCAGTTCGTTCTACGGGGTGGTCGCAGTCCACGACGCCACCTAGTACGTGTGAAAAAGGCCAGGCCAAAGGTTCATGTGAGTCCACATACTGTTAAAATGACTGGAATGTCACACGTCTGGTCACTGGCGGAGTTACTGTATGTATGCCAGGGTTGTTAAAGGTTGTTCACTTTGAACCTGCAGACGGATCATTACCATTCAGACTTTGGAACTGAATGAGTTGCACATTGTATAAAATCACCTTCATGATCTTTTTCTCAAAAGATGTAACAGGTTTTTGACAAAATGTCAAAGCTGGTCTTTTACATAAAAAAGGATCAGAGGAAGTATTTAAAAATCAAATCAAATAAAAAAATTAAAATTTCTTTTTCTTTCTTTCTTTCTTTCTTATTATTTTTTAATGAAACTTACCAACATTTAAGTGTTGACAAATAAATAAATATCATTTTTAATGGAATAATTAAATGAATAATATTAAAATTATTTACAAGTAAATATTTATTTATTTAATTGAACTTACCAACATTCCCCAACACCCACACACACACACACATATTATATATATAAATATATATAATTAAAAAAAAAAAAAAATATATATATATATATATACACACACACACAAAATATTCAAGTGGTGACAAAAAATATATAAATACTCTGTAATACTGTGGCCACAGATAACAAATAAAATGAAGAAATTATTTATTTATTGATTTATTTATTTATTTATTTAATGGAGCTTACCAACATTCAAGTGTGGATAAATTAATTAATTAATTAATTAATTAATTAAAAATAAATAATATGTATTTGTATTTGTTTATTATTTTTATTGAAACTTAAATAAAAAATAATGTTAAAATAAATAATATTTAGAAATAGATATTATTTAATTATTTATTTTATATAACAAAAATATGACAAATAAATGGGCATTTTTAACATGGTTTATTTTATTAATATTTAAAATTGTAGTTAAATGTCAATATAAATAAATCAATAAAAACTCTATTTAAATGCAATATATAAATTGCATTATTATAAATCATTTACAAACTGTTTTATCTAATCTCTTCAGTGGATTTCTTTAACTCAATAGACAAATGGACTAAAAAAAAAAAACCTTAAATGCAATAAAAGGATTTTAAAATGATTTATCAAATATATCGATGTATTTGTCGGTTTAAAAGATTTATTCATTTCTTTTTTTTTATTTTTACATTGAATTAAATAGTTTTAAGTTTATCAGTTTGATAAAGTGACTTATCTATTTACATTTTTAATTTTGATTTAATACATTGATAATTTATTGCTTAATTTTATTTTTCAGTGCCATTCATAGTCCTGCATACACACTGTAAAAAGAAAAAAAGTTCCAAAGCAATTAATAAAACAAAAATTATTTAAAAAAAAAGTATTTAAAAAAAAAAATAGTATTACAATAATATTCAATTCATTGTGTTACTTGCCATTTTTTTTGTTAATTATGAAATTTACTACTAATTTCTGAATAAAAACTGTATCTACACCATATATTTTTTGATGCACTTGCTGTGAGTTTCATTTGTACTCGTACTTGGTTGTACTTGGTTTATGAAAAGAAAACTGTATACAGGGCAGAGGAAAAAATAGATGCATGACACCTCAGATTATATGCATTTACTTACAAAGCACATCTCCCTAAAATGAGTGAAATATGTTTATACGATAAGAGCCAAGCCTTCGTGAACTTCCTCTTATCTTTGAAATGAGTTTCATGGGATGACACACCGTAAGCATTATTTTACTGGGCCGGTGAATAGTGTATGTCCCCACCGGGAATAGAAAAGAGCAGTTGTATAGCCACTTTTAATCAAGTTTAAATGGGATCCGTTTAAATGATGTTCTCATGAATAAATTTATTAAGCTGTGAACTCAGCAGTCAGTTCCAAATTAATTAACATACGCAGGAAAAACAAGCCGATTCTTATCTGGCGATACAATTCACACGCTCATTTGAGTGCCTGCGCCTTAGTTAGCTGTAACAGATTGAAATGATGCTTACGGAGGTAGAATCAACAACATTCTGGAGGACATTAGAGCGGAAGGGTCATTTTCACTTGAAACGAGTTTTGAACGCCTCTTGTAAAGCGTGCGTATAATGAAAAGCTCTTGGTTTGCATTAACCTGACAGCCAGATAAGGACATGAATTCTTGAGACAAAGGTGTCCCCGCATTGTGGTGGTGATAGTGTATGCCATCGCCATGACAACGGACAAATGGATCCCCATTCACGGATGGTGTTGTGAGGGAAACAGGCAGCGATCTGCATAGAAAAGACGCACGTTTCTTTCAGCGAGATCAATGGCCTGTTCTGAGGGGGTGTTTCTTCTGCAGTAAAACCAATGTGACATGACTCCAGCTATTACTGCTTAATGGAATAGTTCCCTTAAAAATGAAAATACTGTTTATTTACAACTCCCCTCTTTTTCATTATGAAGAAAAATAAATGAATGAAAGTATCATCTATGTATTTCCAGGTTTTGTATTCACCTTATTTTGTAAAGGAGAAGTCCACTTCCAGAACAACAATTCACAAATAATTTACTCACCCCCTTGTCATCCAAGATGTTTATGTCTTTCTGTCTTCAGTCGTGAAGAAATTGTGGTTTTTGAGGAAAACATTTCAGCATTTTTCTCCATATAATGGACTTCATTGGTGCCCCGATTTTGAACTTCCAAAATGTAGTTTGTAGCTTCAAAGGGCTCTAAATGATCCCAGCTGAGGAACGCGGGTCTTATCTAGTGAAACGATCTGTCATTTTTTTGGAAAATAAAAATGTTTATACTTTTTAAGCACAAAAGCTCGTGTAGCACAGGCTCTGGGATGCGTTCACGACGCTATGTACTATTGAATCACATCGAAAGGTCACGCGGATTGTAGGCAGAACTACAGACTCAGTGTTTACAAAGCGAACGCGCAAAGACTAAGAAGGTGCAAGTAAGTTTGTAAATGCTGTTTACAAACAAAAAGGTACAACAATGTCCTCCTCTTAAGTTGTGGGAGAAAATAAGATGAAGTGTTTCACCATACTCAGTACACATACGATGAACTTACGCGTAATTCGTAGTAGTGATGGGAAGTTCGGATCATTTTATCGACTCGGACCTTTGAGTCTCGTTCAGCAAAATGAATTAATCTTTTTTCAAGTCATTTCATTCATTTTAGCAAAATATAATTAAAATGTTACGTGTTACTTCCCTAACACATCTACTGCTTACTCAAATGTTGATCACACTACAAACAAGACAAAACTATAATGCTATAAGAAACAGAAAAGATGAATTCATTGTTTACCTGGGTCTTTAGTTTATGATTATCTCACCTCAACTCTTATCTGACAAGTTTTCGGGTTTGAGTCGTTCGTTCATCACTTGACAGCCCCATAAGATGAGCGAACGACTGGAAAAACCAGAAGACTCAAAACAGGTGAACTAATTCCAGTATAGAACCTAATAGGATGTTGCGAATGTGTGACTGAACGAATCACTTCCCGAAACGACTCGTTCTTCCCGAGTCACATTAAAGATTCGTTCAAAATTAAAGAATCGTTCAAGAAAGACCCATTACTAATTCATAGCATCATGGATGCGCATCCCAAAAACTGTGCTACACAAGCTTTTGTGTCTGAAAAGTATATTAATTTTTATTTTTCGAAAAAATTACAGATCGTTTCGCTAGATAAGACCTCGTTTCGAGCCCCTTGAAGCTGCATTTAAACTACATTTTGGAAGTTCAAAATCAGGGCACCAATCAAGTCCATTATATGGAGAAAAAACCTGAAATGCTTTCCTCAAAAACCATAATTTCTTTTACGACTGAAGACAGAAATCTTGGATGACAAGGGGGTGAGTAAATTATTTGTAAATTGTTGTTCTGAAAGTGGAGTTCCCCCTTTAATGTGAAAGTCAAATTTTACAATACAAAAGCCAGTACAAAAACAACTTGTTATGCTGCTTAAAACTGCAAAGTGATTTCTTTTTCATAGTATTAGGGGTTAAACCGCGTAGCTCTGAAACCTTATTGTAATTGATATAATGGTCACAGATCAGGGATCTCTCTGTGAAACTGATCGTACAGACCAAACCATAAGTTGTAAAGACTTGAAACTTTGAAGGATGGTAGTACTCACACCACCTACAACGTGACCAAGGCTCACCCCAATCAGCCTGACGGGGGCGCTGCAGTGATCAAATGAACCAAACCAGAGCAAAAAGATTCTCTGGAGAGTGAATATCAGTACTTATCAAAAAAGAGTTGAACAACGCAGAGCCACTTTTAGTAAAATGCCTTTAACTCCTGAAAGCAATAAGGTATCGTTGCCAAACTCGTGTACTTACGTAAGAGCTCAATCTAAGGTCACAGAAAAAAAAATCACAGAGCTTGATCACTTGGTGGTGCTATAAGAGGGAAAAAACCCCATAAAAATGGCTATAACCAAAGACTACAGAATACCCAAGACTTGTCACTCGTATAGTTTTGAATGGGGAAAGATGCAACCCTCATTATGGCCGCGAAGCCCCGCCTTCTTAATGAAAGAGCCAATCGTTTATTAGTAAAGTCAGTGTGTCACTGCATGCGCACTGGCTGATCTAGCCTGAAAAATATTGGAGCAAAAAAACTATATTTATGAGGCAGTTCTTGTCAGATTTCATTGGTGATTTCATTATGAAATTTAATCGCTTGGTGAACAGTTTTGGAGAATTTGATGTTTCCCCATTCAAATACATAGGAGCTGCACTTGCCAGCCCGAGAGGCGTTTCAAAGATGGCCACCGAGTGAAATGACTTGCCTTAAAGGGACTTTGATAACTGTGCAATCCTTTGTCCTGTCAACATGAAAATCGGTCTTGGTCCAAAGCACCATAAGTGTGCACAAGGACATTTGTTTGTAGTGCACTTTTAGTAGCAAGTAATTCTAAAGTATTTAAAAAATATACATTAAACAGATACATCTAAATATAAATATGAACAAATGTGGCTTTAAAATAAATATGCATTGTTCAATCTTTTGATCTTTCTTTCAAAAAATTAACTAAATATTAACCTACCACTGAAGTAAAACAATGAAAAGTGAGGGGAAAATCTCATTATGAAATAAATGTTTTTCTCTAGTTCACGTTGGCCACAAATATTGGCACACAATTATTGCAACGTCCTTTTCCCAAGATAACAAATCATGAGTTTTCACCTATAATGCCTGATGAGTTTGAAGAATACCTGACAAGAGATCAGAGACCATTCCTTCATCCAGAATCTCTCCAGATCCTTCAGATTCCCAGCTCCATGTTGGTGCTTCTTTGTTTCAGTTCACCCTATTCATTTTCTGTAGGGTTCGGGCTAGGGAACTGGGATGGCCATGGCAGAAATTTCATTTTGTGCTCAGTGACACATTTTTGTGTTGATTTTGATGTTTATTTTGGATGAAAGAATTAACCACAACCCATTATTAGATTTCTAAAAGAGGCAGTTAGGTTTAGATTTTTTTATCTGTTGGTATTTGCTAGAATCCATAATGCCATGTATCTAAAGATGTCCAGGACCTCTGGCAGAAAAATAGGCCTACAATATTAAAGATCCAGCAGTATATTTAACCGTGGACAGGGGGTACTTTTTGTCTTTGTTTTCACCACACTTATCTAGTGGGTCTGCTGCCAAAAAGCTCTTTTTTGAGTTTCATCTGACCATAGAATCCAGTCCCGTTTGAAGTTCCAGTCGTGTCTTGACAACTAAATATGCTGGAGTTTGTTTTTGGATGAGCGAGTAGGATTTTTCTTGAAATGTTCCCGTACCACATGTGGTTATGTAGCGGATGTTTGATTTTTCCTTAGGCTTTTTTGACCCCAAGACTCAACTAATTTCTGCAATTCTCCAGCTGTGATCCTTGGAATCATTGGCTACTTAAACTCTCCTCCTCACCGTGCATTAGGACAACCCTGTTGAAAAACCAGCATATGCTAGTTAGGTATGTTTTGAAGCATGGCAGCTGGTTTGAGGTGGTTTAAGCTGGTCCTTAGTTGGTCTTGAGCTGGTTATAAGCTGGTTACGAGCTGGTCCTCAGCAGGAGCTAGTTTAGAACCAGCTTAAGAACAGCAAATGACCTGCTTAAACCAACTCATAACCAGTTTATAACCAGCTCAGGACCAACTTAAACCAGCTCATGACCAACTAGGGACCAGCTGGTCCTGAGCTGGTTATCAGGGTTCGTACAAGTTGCTTAAAGTGCTTGAAGTACTTGAATTTGAATTTTTGAAAATTGGGCTTGGGCTTGGAAACCCTTGAAAATAGCAATATTTACTTGAAAAGTGCTTGAATTATTTATAGACAATGTATCTAAATAAATGTTTAATTTTGTCAGTAAGCACTTATCTTTTCACGCAAATTTCATGCAATTCAAAAAACATCATACTTTTTTTGCATATTTCAGTTAATGTCAGAAAATAATTGAGCTAAGCAAGTAGTACTGACCGTGTTGTGTAAAAAAAATTTTCCTGAAGACACGAAAGAGAGGAACAGATTGAGTCACTTACACTGGAACCGCTCCAATTGCGGCGACTTGGAGCGCGATTTAATTTCATTTAGATCATATCGGGTTTGTGAATCATTTTATGAACTGAATAATTCAAATGAAATGATTCACGATATGTGTTTTGAAGTCCTGATCTAAATCAAAAGATTTGTGATACACACAGAAAAAAAAAATCACGTAATCATTCTAAAATCCTGATCTGAAAAAGAAATGATTCGCGAACCTGAACTGAAGTCCTGCTCTGAATCAAACGCTCTGATGTTCTGATCTAAAGCAAAAGATTTGCGAACACACTCCGAAGTTCAGAATTTCACATCAGGACTCGGAACTTGGTTGGTTTGCCAATCATTTGATTCAGATCAGGACTTCAGTATGGGTTCGTGAATCATTCCTTTCAGATCAGGATTTCAGAGTGAATATTTTTTTCTGATTTTCTTTTCTTAAACAGTAGAAAACTTTTATTTTTGTCTATTTCTCTTTTTTAGAAATTGAAATAAGTGAAATCCCTGTTTGAAGTCCTTGAAAATCAAAAAAGTAGTGCTTGAAAAGTCCTTGAAAGTCCTGGAATTTCATTTTAGAGAATCTGTACGAACCCTGGGTTATAAACTGGCTGGTTATGAGCTGGTTTAAGCAGGTCGTGCGCTGGTCCTAAGCTGGTTCTAAACTAGCTCCTGCTGAGGACTTTATAACTAGCTCAGGAACAGCTTAAACCAGCTCATGATCAACGAAAGACCAGCCTAAACCAGCTTATACTAGCTGCCATACTTCAAAACATGGGGATATAGACACACGTCCTTTTCCAGGCAGATTTGTAACATTTTTAGTTGAGTGGAACTTCTTAATTATTGCCCTGATTGTAGAAATGGGGATTTTCAATGCTTTAGCTATTTTCTGAAAGCTACTTTCAATTTTGTGAAGCTCATCAAACTTGTTCTGCACATAAGAACTATTCTTTTTTTTTTTCCTCTCTCCTTGTGATGGATGATTAAGGGAATTTGGCCTTTGTGTTCCTCATATTTATAATCCTGTGGAACAGGAAATCACAGCTGGACAATTTCATGCACGTAGTCACCCTGGTGTGCTACAAAAATGTAAATATGAATGGGAATATACTTACATAGATATTTTGCTCGTAAGAATTTCTAGGGGTGCCAATAATTGTGGCCACCATGCATTGGACAAAAACATTTATTTCATAATGTGCGTTTCCCCTCACTTTCAATTGTTTTACTTCAATGATAGCTTAGGATTTTGTACAATTTTTGAATGAAAGATAAAAAAGATAAACAATGCAGATTCATTTTTCACAGCCGCCTTTGCTCACATTTACCAAGGGTGCCAATATTAGTGGAGGGCACTGTAATTTCATCGTACTATGGTGGTTAAACATCAAGTTTTTGTGGTTTTCACACCCCAGCCCAACCCAGCAAAACTGGCTTAACCAATAACGTGAGTTTAGGGCGGGGCAATCCGTTTGCCTGAATAATATTAGATTCATTTTCATTTCTATTTAGGGATGCTAGAGGCCCAGAAATTGCACTTTTGATTTTTTGTCATGCATCAGATATGTATAGTGAAATTAAGTCAAAGTTTAGCAGCATTATTTAATGCAAATGTGCAAAAACGTAACTAAGGATTAACTGAAATTACTAAGAGAGCTGCTGGGCGCCGCAGGGCAGGGAGCGCTGTCTGTTGCCATGGCTTTATGAGCTTCTGATGGGACGGCTGCCCTTGAGGGAGGTTGAATGCTGTGCCCTTTCTCTTCATGGGAGATTTACTTTAATTTACTGAAATAGGCATGAGCACACAGAACAATTTGGACATTTATGAGAGAAGTGTTATAATATAGTGCTGTCAGATTTCAGCAATACAATTTACTACATTAAAAACCCATGTAGACTTATTTAATGCTCGTGTTCCCCAGGGAGAAGGAGGAAGTGACATCAGATAAACTCAAAAGTTTCCATGCTGTGTGAACTACTAACAAGTATCAGATTATTTGACAACCTTTCCTGTAAGGAAAGAATGAGTAACGGGTTATAACCTCTTTTATCCTTACTAAAGATAGAATGGAAATCCTATTACACTTATCCCAAAATGTCCTCAGATAGAACTCTATGAATGCTCCTGTCATGATAGCAACTGTGACTCTCTCTTGCTCTCTTTACCTCTCTGACAGAGTCATTCACAAATCACATAAGTCTAACTATTACTTAACCACTATTACGACGGCTAGTGCCAGCAGACCTTTGTGTCAGCGCTCAGCAGCAGGGCGACCTCACTTGAGACACGTCTAGGGATCTAAGAATTGCTTGAGGCCAAATTAACAACCGCTGAAAAGCAGTAGGTTGCGGAGGGACCATTTATCTGTGTCCTTCACAACAAGGCCTCACTGCAAACTTGTTAGAGTTACAGAGAAAAGAGTTTCGCTTTTACTTTTACTGACATCAGCAGTCTCAACTGATTTTTGCAGGCTTGCAAACTTCGGCACTCAAGATATAAATAACGTTCTTTATCAAGTGATCCCTTACATAGATGATACAGAAGAATGTATTTTGAATTTTTTTGTCCATACATTGTTTTGGACCCCATTGACTTTAATTATATGGACAGAAATAGTTCAAATGTTCCTCAGATAAAAGAAAGCCCTACAGGTTTGGAACAACAGTGTGTAAATGATGACAAAACTATCTCTTTAACTTTATCGAGGATAACAGCTAAAGTAAACCATGATAAATATGATCAAATAGAAGTCATTGCAGACTCAAGAATTCAGTCTTAGGAAAAAAACAAACTTTTTCATGAAGATAAAAAAGGAATTTACATTATTAATAGAAACCCAGTGCCTTCACAGGGATGTTTGGTTTGTGTCACAGTTTAGTTTACTTGTATAAAAACTAATCTTACAACAATGAGAAGGTTGCTTCATGAAGCATTTAGTGTCTTAACTGCTTCATCTTAATAGCACTTCAGGTCAGTACTAAATAAAAAATAACATGCTTTTTGTATGATACCTCTTATTTTGGTAAAATAATTAACATTTTGGAGATTCTACAAGGTGTATGTTAACTTTTGACCTCAACTGTATGTTACTAACTATTAATATGCAATAATTAGGAATTTAATGTGGCAAAATCCACAGTTAATAGTGAGAACTGGACCTTAAAATAAAGTGCAACCCATAAAGGTAACAAAACAGCATTGGAGTTTACAAATTACCATTAAATATATGAGCCCTACAGGTTTGGAACAACACTGTGTAAATGATGACAACACTATCTCTTTAACTTTATTGTGGATAACAGCTGGAGTAAACTATGATACATATGATAAAATAGAAGTCATTGCAGACTCAAGAATTCAGTCAAGAAACTTTTTTCATGAAGATAAAGGAGGAATATAAATTATTAATAGAACCCAGTGCCTCCACAGGGATGTTTGGTTGGTGTCACAGTTTAGTGTACTTGTATAAAAACTAATCTTACAGCAGTAAGAAGTTTGCTTCATAAAGCGTTTAGTGTCTTAACTGCTCCATCTTAATGGCACTTCAGGTCAGTACTAAATAAAAAAGAACATGCTTTTTGTATGATTGATCTTATTTTGGTAAAATAATTAACATTTTGCAGATTCCGCAAGGTGTATGTAAACGTTTGACCTCAACTGTATCTAACTATTAATATCCAGTAATTAGGAGTTTAATGTGGCAAACATCACAGTTAATAGTGAGAACTGGCTCTTAAAATAAAGCGCAACCCATAAAGGTAATGAAACATCATTGGAGTTTACAAATTAGCATAAATTATATGGACAGAAACAGTTAAAATGTTCCCCGGATGAAAGAAAGCCCTACAGGTTTGGAACAACACTCTGTAAATGATGACAAAACTATCTCTTTAACTTTATCATGGATAACAGCTGGAGTAAACCATGATAAATATGATCAAATAGAAGTCATTGCAGACTCAAGAATTCAGTCAAGAAACTTTTTCAAGAAGATAAAGAAGGAATATACATTATTAATAGAACCCAGTGCCTCCACAGGGATGTTTGGTTGGTGTCACAGTTTAGTGTACTTGTATAAAAACTAATCTTACAACAATGAGAAGCATCTTAACTGCTCCATCTTAATGGCACTTCTTTTTATTTGTAATTCTAGCTTATAAAACCTACAGACTAAATGACACCGCATGACTCTTCAAAGGTTTCCCGTGTGTTCATTTAGTAAATTGTCTTATATGCAAATAGTAAATAGGAGCCATTAAATGCTCAACAGCATATTTTATTTTTGGATGCTACGTGAAGAGCTGTAACAGTGCTACAGAAAGAGTCATTATATGCACCTTAAAATTTAAGACCTCATGCCGTTTCATGAATTTCCTCTGTACTTTGTGCCAGGTTTCTGGCAAAATAGTCCCTTTTGGTTTCACAGTTGCAGAATGACGCATATTCGCACTAAATAAGCACATCTAGAAGTACACAACGTATCAGTGGTGGTATTATTTGTGGATAACTGGGAAAATTATTCATATTTTATTAATAGTTAAAATACAGCTGATCATTTTAATTGATAATTTATAGTCTATATGTGACCTCGGACCATAAAACCATAAGTAGCATGGGTATATTTGTAGCAATAGCCAACAATACATTGTATGGGTCAAAATTATAGATTTTTTTAATGCTAAAAATCATTAGGATATTAAGATCATGTTACATGAAGATACTTTGTTAATTGCCTACCGTAAATATATCAAAACTTTTTTGATTAGTAATATGCATTGCTAAGAACTTCATTTGGACAACTTCAAGGGCGATTTTTTCAATATTTAGATTTTTCTTTTTGCACCCTCAGATTCCAGATTTTCAAATAGTTGTTTCTCAGCCAAATCCTAACAAACCATACATCAATGGAAAGCTTATTTATTCAGCTTTCAGAAGATGTATAAATCTCAGTTTCCAAAAATGGACCCTTATGACTGGTTTTGTGGTCCAGGGTCACATATTTCATTGAGCATTTTTGTAGCATGCATACATGACTATAATATGAAGACATAATATTATGTATTAAAATATACATTGTAATATCAATATGCAATCCAGTCTCACAGCAATTTGTACATATTTTATGAGATTTTTGCCAAATCGTACGTATTTTAGTAGTTCCCCAATTCGTATGAATTCGTACAAATGATCCACTGGGGTCTAGAGTGCTGCAATACACAAAAATTCTAATACTCTAATACAATTATCTCTAATATAATTCTAAAAAACTAGGAAAAACATGTCAGCAAATTAAAAAGTGGTTAAAAGATGGTCAGGTTGCTTTTATGGATTGTAAAGTCCAAATTCTAAGCTTTTAAATTATATTTTATGTCAATTTAAAAGAGTTTAAATGCAAATCTGTTACCGGTTTTGGACAAAACAAGATATTGACTATCGTTTAATATCATCGGCCCAGAAATTTCCATATGGCTGCATTTGTAAGTACAACATTACCTTAAAACGACAACAAACAAACACAATGACAACAAAACCACTTAAAATGGTTCATCTCCTGTTAGCGCTGTAGGGATAGTGTTTGTTTTAGAGATGTCTGAGAATACTGATTGGGAAATTTGGCTTGTCTTACTGTAAATCTATCATAAAACTACAGTAGAAAACTGAAAAAAAAAAAAAACATTAAAGGGATAGTTCACTGAAAAATGTACATTCTGTCATTAATTACTCACCCTTATGTCGTTCCAAACCTGTAAGACCTTCGTTTGTCCTCAGGACACAAATTTAAGGTATTTTTGTTGAAATCCGAGAGCTTTCTGACCCTGCATAGACAGCAACACAACTGACATGTTCATGGCCAAGAAAGGTAGTAAGGACTTTGTTAAAATAGTCCATGTGACATCAGTGTCATGCGTCGTGGTACTCTTGTGAACACACGTCGAAGACTGACACGGAAGAGAAGAAGTTGTTGAATAAAGTTATCTTTGTTTCTTCGCGCATAAAAGGGATTCTTATAGCATCATAAGATTATGGTTGAAGCACTATTGGACTATTTTAATGATATTCTTATTATGATATTATTATGATATTAATGATCTTTCTGGACCTTGAACGTGTCAGTTGCATTGCTGTGTATACAGGGTCAGAAAACACTCGATTTCATCGAAAATATCTTAATTTGTCTTCCAAGGATGAACGAAAGTCTTATGGCTTTGGAACGACATGAGGGTGAGTAATAATGGCTGCATTTTCATTAATACAATGTATTTCCAGACTACACATTCTGTGAAGTGTGCTTGACTTGTGTTTATTTTCCCTTTATGAAGACGGCAGCCGTTGCATGTCTAAAAAAAAAAGGTTGCAGTCAATCAGGATTTCAGACGTCATTTGTTCTCTTGCAGTTCAGAGCTTTGACTCTGTTTATATGGATCTTAAGGGCTGCTGACGCAAATTCCAGACAGGCCGCAGCAGCTATAGAGCTCTGCCAGTATTCTTCCCATCTGAGCATAATATCTATGAATAGGATTTATATTATAAGACAGAGATGATCCACTCCACATATATGAAGGGGAGAAATCAAAACGCTTTACAGGGTAGCTGTAGCCCAGCAATTAAAAGAACCAATCGCCTTAGAATAGAAGCATCAGAATACTTAATACAGTGGTTGTAGGAAAGGAAGTCACACCTTAGAAGAGCAGTGTGTTTGCTTACGCTAGATAGAATGTGCATGTCAGCTGGACCAGTACAGAGTAACACTTGAAAATTGGTCAATTCTACATACTAAACATATTTAAAAGTAGGGTAGGGTAGTTAACACTTTAGTATAGGGACTAGTTTTCACTATTAGAGTGTGTATTACTAGCATATTGGCTGTTTATTAGTAGTTATAAAACATGTACTCTGGATGTCTATATTCTACATCCTTAATCCTACCCAATACCTAAACTTTACAACTACAGTTGAGATAAAAAGTTTACATACACCTTGCAGAATCTTCAAAATTTTCATTATTTTGTCAAAACAAGAGGGAGTATGCAAAATGCATATTATTTTTTATTTGGTACTTACCTGGGGTGCGTTTCCCGTACAACGACATAACTCGCTGAGTAACCTCCTTAGTTCGATGCATTGTTGTGGAAACGAACTAGCTAGTCACGACTGTTTCCCGAACGCAGTCGCATCTCCGTCGTTTGAACCACATTAGTTCAACAATGTAGGGCCGTTGTTAATGACGTCACCGAGTAATATTTTATGATTTTTAACTTATTAGAGATCTCTAAAATGCAGCTATATTAAACATGGCACCTGATGACTAATTTACTATTTTTCGTTCCATGTCATTTCGCTTTATTTGATGTTTGATTAATCGCGGGTTCCCTCTTACGTCATACTCCGGGGTTCCCGTAGGCATTTATGCGCATGCGCACTATTCAAAAACGTTGCTTGCAGTGGAAGCTTAAAAATACATAGATTAAAATGTATTTATATTTAGATTGAGTGAAAGATATAGATTGTACTGCATATTAGCTTGCTTATTGTGCCCAAGAGCATAATTTATTAAGCCCATATGTCTTACTAACAAGGAACTATGCTTCTAACCACAGGTCGAGAGCTGTAGTTCCAACCACGTAAGTTTGTGACGCTGTTTGCGAATGTTCGTTTGAACTATGGTTTCGGGAAACACTAAATCGTTGAACTATGTTGGTAACGACGGAACTTGCGACCATAGTTGGCTAACGATGCTTTTGGGAAACGCACCCCTGATTGAGATATTTCACATAAAAGATGTTTGGTTTTTCTGCATTTTTTGTGTATTTGAACACTTTCCAACAATGACTGCATGATTTTGAGATCCATCTTTTCACACTGAGGACAACTGAGGGCTCATATGCAACTATTACAGAAGGCCCAATGCTCCAGGAGGAAAAAACGATACATTAAGAGCCAGGGGGTGAAAACTTTTGAAAACAATGAAGATGTGTACTTTTTTTTTATTTTGCCAAAATATCATATTTTTTTCATTTAGTACTGTCCTTCAGAAGCTACAGAAGATACTTGCATGTTTCCCAGAAGACAAAATCAATTTACCCTGATCTTCAAATTCAAAAAGTTTTCACCCCCGGCTCCTAATGGATTGTGTTTCCTTCTGAAGCATCGGTGAGCGTTTGAATCTTCTGCAATAGTTCCATTTGAGTCTCTCAGTTGTCCTCAGTGTGAAAAGATGGATCTCAAAATCATACAGTCATTGTTGGAAAGGGTTCAAATACACAAAAATGTTCAGGACAAACAAGGGACTCATAAACAACTATCACTAAACAAAAAAACACAGCTGTGAACTATTAGGTAACAACACAGTGTTAAGAATCAAGCGTATGTAAACTTTTGAACGGGGTCATTTCAACTTCAAAATTCATTTCAAAATTTTTTCTTGTGGTCTATATGTAAACATCTTTTATGTGAAATATCTTATTCAGGTCAGTAATAAATAAAAAATAACATGCATTGTGTATGATCCCTCTTATTTTGGTAAAATTATTAACATTTTGCAGATTCTGCAATGTGTATGTAAACTTTTGACCTCAACTGTATCTTACTAACTATTAATATGCAGTAATTAGGAGTTTAATGTGGCAAATATAGCGAGAAATCAACCTTAAAGCACAACCCATAAAGTTAAAGAAACAGCAACAGTTTACAAATTAACATTAATCCTGTAACACTGTATAACATTTCCTCCCACTGTTTCTTTCTGTAGACAGAAATATGACAAATGAGCTGTGACAGAGAGTGGTCAATAAAAATCACAGGTCTTTTAGATCAGACCCATTATGTGATGTATCTAATGAACAACATTATAGTGCGCTTGCACTTAGGGGATGCTTTCTAGACATTATCGGATAATTCATCAACTGCAATTTATGTTGCCATTAAATATAATGGAGCTGTGGTCTAAAGAAATCAAATTTAAAATCAATAGAGATAACTGATTTCCATGTACCTTTAGTGTGGTACTAATTACTAAGCTTTAAAAAAAGCGACGTGGCCCCTTAAAACTAAAGAATGATACCTTTTTAGACAACTTCTTTGGACAGGACTGTAGGGGATTGATTTCAAACACAACCCCCACAAAAATAGTGTCAACTCTGCCTTCCTTCCTTCTCAGTAGTGATAAGATGACACCACTGAAACACAAATAGCGACAGCATCATCGCGCCGGGTGCAGTGGGGATTGTCCGGGGCATGCAGGAATGCCAACTGCGGTTGGGCGATCCCCATCCGGTGCCCTTCATTCTCACAAACACATCAATAAAACAGCAGCTGGGAGAGACAGTGTAACGCCTTGCCCAGTTAACACCAAGGGCGATAACAATAAAGATGCAGGCCTGCATGATATATTGAAATTATTGAACTATGTACATATCGCAATATTCATATTGCTGAAAAATTTGTAGATTAATTTATTTCTTCATCTGAACATTAAGCATTACATCATTTGCTCACCAGATCCTCTGCAGTGAATGGGTGCCGTCAGAGTGAGAGTCCCAACAGATGATTAAAACAGCACAAGCAATGCACACGTCTCCAGTCCATCAGTTAACATCTTGTAAAGTGAAAAGTGGCATGTTTGCAATGAACAAATTCATCATTTAATATCTTTTTGTTCAGCTAAATAAAAATTTGTTGGTGGATTTTGATGTGAGAGGACAACAGGGGGTGGACTTTTTCACTGGAGAAAACGTTATTATGGATTATAGATATTTTGACCAGTTTGGGTGGTTTAAATTAAAATGATGGATTTGTTTCTTACAAACACACAGCAAGATGTTAAATGATGGACTGGAGTTGTATGGATTACTTGTGAATTATTGTGATGTTTTTATCAGCTGTTTGGACTCATTCTGATGGCACCCATTCACTACAAAGGATCCATTGGTCAGCAAGTGATGAAATGCTAAATTTCTCCAAATCTGTTCCACTGAAAAAAAAAACTTGAACTTTTCCTTTAATTTATCACATATCATATTTATCTTGAGTATTGTGTAGAGTAGAGTTCACACCACAACTATAATGATAACAGTGCAGAGGAACAATATTGTTGTTTTTTTTATTATTATTATTATTTTTGACAACATACAAACATTGAAAGCCAATCAGAATCCATCCTGATTTTAAAAACTTAAAGGGATAGTTCACTTAAAAATGAAAATTACGTTATTAATTACTCAGCCTCATGTCGTTCCAAACCCGTAAGACCTTCGTTCATATTCGGAACACAAATATTTTTGATAAAATCCTAGAGCTTTCGGACCCTGCACAGACAATAATGCAACTGACACATTCAAGGCCCAGAAAGGTAGTAAGGACATCATTAAAATAGTCCATGTAATATCAGTGGTTCAACCTTAATTTTACGAAGCTACAAGAATACTTTTTATGCACAATTTTTTTCTTTTTTGTCGTTTTTTGGGCGAACTATCCCTTTAGTCATTCAACAACTCTGTTTCGCATTTAGTTATCGTTCTTGGTGTGAGTGGATCTTTCCAATGGCATAACCTGCATCAGGAAGATTTAATCAGACACGCTGTGTTGCAGCTATGCCTAGACTCACAGACCTCAGAGACAATGAGGTCTTCGGATGCTTGTGGAGAGTGTGTTGACATCAGAGGTCCGACAACAGTTGTCACAAGAACGGCCGACGTTTAACCTTGGCAGCCCTATTAGATGTTGTTCCAGAACAGATTTCACTCCAGTAGGAAAACAGACTTTCCCCTAACATACTATGGGAATAAGCACAGTGGTGACACGGCTCACAGAGGAGCATGCGTCTCCATTTGAGGTACATAAACAATGTGCTTTTCACATGTTTACATGAGCATGTGACAGCCTAGTTCTGTGAAATGGAGCGTGCTACTGAAAGGCCATATTTGGATCGTTGTATACTCGGCAGGGCAACCCTCACACACACACACACACACACACACACATCCACGAATACAAACCGCCTAGACCTTTGCAGTGCTGGCGGAGTAAACATACTACAAAGCAGTGTTATACAAGATGTTAGCAATGTAAATACTCCTAATTAAAACTTTTAACTCCAAAAAAGACTTTAGAAACTGCATAAGCTCATGAAATGTAACAATTATAAGCAGGGAATTTAAAAGTGTCACTAGATCAGATGTTGTGTCTGTCTAAACAGTGATTTTGTCAGGTTGGCTGCAACTTCCTCTCTCTGGTGAGATAGTTTCCATTAACATTCAGCATAATCAAACTCTAATATGAGATTTTTTAAAGGAGAAATTCACTTACAGAACAAGAAATGTACAGATAATTCACTCACCCCATAAAGAAATTGTTTTTTGAGGGATTTCTCTCCATATATTGGACTTCTATGGTGCCCGTGAGTTTGAACCTCCAAAATGCAGTTTAAATGTATCTTCAGAGGGCTCTAAACGATCCCAGCTGAGGAATAAGTGTCTTATCTAGTGTAACGATTGGTTATTTTCTAAAAAAAAAAAAATGTATATCCTGAAATGTTTTGCTCAAAAACATAATTTCTTTGCGACTGAAGAACGAAAGACATGAACATCTTGGATGACGAGGGGGTAAATTATCTGTAAATTTTGTTCTGGAAGTGAATTTCTCCTTTAACATTGTTTCAGCAGTTTATACAATACTGTTTAAAAATAACTATTTGTCTAAAAAAGAAAGTCATATACACCTAGGGTGGCTTGAGGGTAAGTAAATCATAGGGTAATTTTCAGTTTTGGGTAAACTATCTCTTAAAGTTCTTTCAGTAAATAAATAAATAAATAAACTAAACATCTGTTCACTGTAAAAAACAATCTGAGTCAACTTAAAACAATTTGTTACCCGGCTGGCTTAAAATTTTAAGTTTAGTCAACTCAAAAAAGTTTAGTCAACTTGAAATGTTAAGTTGTACTGACAACTTAGATATTTGAGTTCATTCAACTTAATATTTTAAGGCAGCTGGGTAACAAGCCCAGCTTTTACATTTATCAAACCCAATTTTCAGTTTAGTCAACTCAAATATCTAAGTTTGTACTTAGTACAACTTAACATTTCAAGTTGACTAAACTTATGTTGACTGAGCTTAAAATTTTAAAGCAGCAGGGTACAAATTATTATTATTACTACTATTTTTTTAAGGTTTATTTTTGGTGTTTTTGTGCCTTTATTTAGACAGGACAGTGTAGTTTTGACAGGAAGCGAAGTGGGAGAGGGAGAAGAGGGTGGGATCGGGAAAGGTCCACGAGCCGGGATTCGAACTCGGGACGCCCGCAGCGCAAAGGTACTATATGTCGACGCACAAACCACGAGTCTATTGGTGCCGATAGGTACAGACTGTTTTAAGCTGACTCCACTAATTGAAATGGTAAACAGAACTCTTGACAGAAAATGCTTTTTTAGCCAACAGAACTACGTTTTTCTTCATTCTGTGGTTGTGGAAGGATAAAATACACATTTCTATCTATCAAACACCATCAGAGCCTTTTCTACTGTGTAGGTCCCTTTAGATGTGTGAAAATCTTTAAGTATCTAAGACACGTTTTGAGGGTGTGGAGAGAGCCATGTCAGTTTGAAAGAAATCGAGAAGCACAACTCAACCTGCCCTGAAATTTTCATCATTCAACAGATGCCAAAGTCAGTGCACTGCAGCACATGTAAAACTTTTACATGATGGTAAAACTTAAAGTTTTAAATTTTGTATTATGGAACTTTTTTCCTCATGATGTACCATCCTCACTGAAATCAACAGATTTCTAGTGTTGTCTGACGCAGGGTGTGTAAGTGCTCTAATGCACATCTTTTCTAATGCAGCTCTTTATTGTGTTGCATTAGGCCTAGGAAAGCTTCCTGTCTTTGTCAGAAAGTGAAAAAAAGGAATATAAAATGGCCAAAAGAGTCCATATTTTTTAACTTCCAAACACGTAAGTGGTAACCTCCCAGGAGGACCCGAAGACAGCATGAGTGTTGTGATTCCTCCTATTAATTTTTCTAAGAGTGGTCTGCCTCCTCCTCCATTTACAGTCTCTGCCTACTGTAAGACATTGGCAGACATCCTGAAGAATAAAGTTTAAAAAGTCTGTCGAGTAAAGGCATCACACCAGGCCAAAATGAAGAACTGTTCTTTATCAGCATACCAACACAAGCCAAGCCCAAACATATGACAGAAATCTGTCTTCTCGTTTGCCGCGTCTGCTGTAATGAGCGAAGTCATTCTCATTGTTCTCTCCTCTCTATCACTCACAGGTGTGAGTGCGAGTCTGTGATTCTGCCGACGAGCATTATCAGGTCTTTCCCAGCACTCCTGCAGGGTTTTCCTTGCACTCTCATTGGAAATCTCGGCATTCTCATTTAGATTTACTCACAGTGTTTGGTGTTTGTATATTGGCTATTTTACAATTGTTCAAACATGGCTCATCCAATCAAATTTATAACGTACTGCTGTTTTGAGTTTCTCAAGTGTTGTATAATGTTTCTTTTCCACCATTGCCAGTCTTAGGATTTATGAACAGTGTTATCTTTTTGAATTCATTAAGTTCTAAATAAAAAGATCAGATAAATCAAACGATGAAGTACCTTTCACACGTACATAATTCACCAAAATAGGCATCACCTAGAGATGCACAATATATTGGTACCACGTTAATTATATACATTTTTTAGGACTGTCAAATCGATTAATCATGATGAATTGCATCCAAAATAAGTTTGTGTTTGCATAGTAAGTACTGTGTATCTTTGTATGTATATATAAATACACACATAAACATGTAAGAAATATATGTAATATACATTTATATTTCCATATAACAATAAATCATATATATATATATATATATAGCTTAAAAATGCATGTATGTGTGTGTAGTATTTATATATTTATATATGCATATAAATATAAACAGTACTCACACATAATCACATAAACACAAACATTTATTTAAGATACGATTAATCGTGATTAATCGATTTGACAACCTTAATTTTATATATATACATGTAAATATATCTTAAATATAATGTTTGCATGTGTGAGTATTTATATAGACTTATAATAAACAGTACACACACATATTATATAAACACAAACTTTTATTTTGGATATGATTATTTGCGATTAATCGATTTGACAGCCCTAATTTATATATATATATATATATATATATACATATACATATGTAAATATTTCTTAAATATAATGTTTGCATGTGTGTGTATTATTATATACATACAAAAAACAGTACACACACATTATGTAAACACAGACTTTTATTTTGGATACGATTAATTGCGATTAATTGATTTGACAGGCCTAAATTTTTTTTTAATTGAATTATCAGTCAATACTAAAGCATTTAAAAAAGCATTTAAAAAGCTTTAGCATTTAAAAAGCTTGATTTTTCAATTTTTATTTTCATTTATTTAGACAAAAAGCATAGAAATGTAATATTGGTATTAGGGCTGCTCCCTAATAGTTGACTAACCGTTAGTCGACGAGAAGAGGCCTGGTTGACCAAAATTTTACTGGTTGCTTAGTCGCAGGAAAAAAAAATGACACAGGAAGTGGCAAAATCACGCAGTCTGTGATGGACAGATCGTTAACAGCTGGTCTATGTGTTAATAGTACATCAGGCATCCATACGCTCACCTATCATTCATCGACCTCAAATATGGCTTTTCATCTGAAAAAAGTAAGTACTAGCAACTTTACATGACAGCACAATCTAATGTTCACCTAGAAAAGTGTGCGCTATTGAAGTGTGTGTAGAGTGTGGAAGCTGAACAGTAGCGTGCTCACTACACAACAGATGGAGCCGCGGGTGCTTGCTCTTAAAATACTCAATTTTTTTGGTCAAACATATCTGTAAAGACTCTCTGTTTATTTTGTGTGCACTCACAATAACAACAATACGTTGCGCTTTTTTAAAATAATGAATGCAACAAGGTGCACTTTCTTCCGCGTTCGTGAACTAGAGCGTGAAACTTCGAAACTCTGTGTACACTTGCCTTACAGGCATGAAAACTATATTTATAGTAAACTCCATAAACTTCATCAGGTTTATTGAAAGAAAGCACTAGTTTATCAATAAATTAATGAAACGTTAATGCAGTCTCCTTGCTGTTTTTTTCCTGATACATTCATAATTATTATTTCTGCAGGTGCAGAAATTAAAGGAAATTAAATTAAAATTAAAGGCTCTTTAGTATGCTTTATATGGTTTATTAATGAATGTGCGACTAATAGTCAACTAATGCTTAAAATGAACAACTACTATTCAACCAGAAACATTTTCAGTCGAGGACAGCCCAGTGATATTACATTTTAGTCATATCACCCTTAGTTTTCCAAAAGAGACCTGTATATTTACTTCAGAATTCAGCTGCCTTGCTCAAAAAGAAACGCAGCAGGCCTGTTTCAAGTCATAGGACTTGGAGAACATTTCTCACTGCTTCATCTATGTATAATGATCACTCTTAGGTGTCCTAGTGCACAGCAAGCAGTGTCTGACTAATGCTTTTAGTTAGGCTACTGTGAAAGGGTGAAATGTTGATGTTTTGCCCATCCAGTGCTGTTTCCTGGCAAATCTGAAGCCCATCCATTTACACTGAGTGAGAAGCCTCATGCATGCATTTAGAGATTGGATTTCCATACTATCTTCAGATCTCTACAAATGTGGTTACAGGAGTGGGGTTTTCTTGCAGATTGACTTTCACAGCCCTTTTTTAAAACACTGATATGGAACCTGTGAAATCAGAATAGTGCGGGAATCCAACCAGGAAGTCAAACTATATTAAGTACCTAAAAAACACGTCTTTCAAAGGACAGTTCACCCAAAAAAACGAAAATTCTGTCCATAATTATTCATTTTCATGTCGTTTCAAATCTATGAGACCTTCGCTCATCTTCGGAACACAAATAAAGATTTTTGATGAAATCCGAGAGCTTTATGACCCTGCCACGTTAAAATACTCTAGTCCATGTGACATCAGTGGTTCAACCGTAATTTTATGATGCTTTTTTAGTTAGTTTTTTAGTTGTTTTTAATTGCTGTAATCCTATCAGAAATTAATTAATTCACAAAATTGTTTTTTTTTTGTGTGCTAGAAAATCAGATTCTGATTAAATAATAAATTGTATTTATATACCATTCAAAAGCTTGACTTTTTAAAAAGTTTTTTTTTATTATTTATTGCTCTGCAAGGATGCATTATTCATTTGACAGTAGAAACATTTAAAATGTTACAACAGATTTAAATTTAAAATAATTGCTGCTCTTTTCAACCTTCTATTCATCAAAGGATCTTGAAAATCATGTTTCAACATCACCAAACAGCACCAAATTAGCATATCAGAATGATTTCTGAACGATCAAGTAACACTGAAGACTAAAGTAATGCTTGCTGAAAATTAAGCTTTGCCATCACAGGAATAAATTATATTTTAAATATATTCAAATACATTTTTAAAAGAGCAGCTTGACTGTAGTTGTAGCTTGTAGCTCTTGAGCTTCAAAGTAGCTGTATCAACCACAATTAAATCTTCGTTTATTTGTTCAATACGACTGTGTGGATCACAGCTGTTAAATAAAGCTCTGGATTGCATGTTGATCAGGGAACAACCAACAGCATACTGCGGTGTTGTATTTTCAACATTCGAATTCAGTTTTTCACATAACCAAGGCTGGCAGCGAAATGAGTTGCGATTATTGTCATCCGACATTCATAATTCATTTCAGCAGACATTTCGACTCCTTTGGGTGTTCAAGACAAATCTAGACACGGAAATTTTCACAGAAGCCAGTCTGTCGAAAAAACAAACCCCATGTTCGGTAATGATACTGAATGAGTGCTACTAACTCGCTGCGTTTGCCTGAAGGGAGAACCGGCTGCGCTGTTGTCCTCTGATAATACACTAACACTTGACATCTGGTGCAGAGGGAGGAGTATTGCCCATCCACCCACTCTCTTCCTTTATCTCCAACTCTTCCTTCAGCCTGTAAGCAAATCCGTTATAACATCCTCCTCTGCCGTCACATGTTCGGCCCAATGGCCTGTTCGGCAGCGTGCGGCAGATTGCCTGCACTCCACTAAACAAATCTGTGCATGCCGATCGACGTGCAATGTCAAACCGCACACAGTGTGTAAATGCCAAATACCTCAGAGTGGCCTAAGCGATATAAAAAGCGATGCAAATGAGATTGTATTGGGTACAAGCAAGGTTTGTACCTCCCGCATCTCTTATCTGTCACGTCAGTAAAGACAAAAACAATCTAACCTGACCCTTGTCTCCTTGACAAGCTGCTCAAAAACCCAAAAGGCATTGTATTCGTTTGCCCGGGTTAAATTATGTAATGCCTCCGCGATGAGTAGATTGCCGCTTTTCATTCGCCTTGCTTCACAGTTTCCTGGGAAGCAGTAATTAGTGTCAAGAACAAATTTGTTGTTGTTAATGAGCCTACAGGCTGAGGCGACAGCATGGCTAAGGAAAAAAAAAAAAAGAAAGATGCCCCCTCGCAGGATGGTTTGGATAGCGGAGATACACTGCATCTATTCTCCAGCCATCACTGCTCCTCTTACAGCCTCTTTGACAGGACGTCTCTGCCTTTTCATTCACAAATCAGTCAAAAAGCCGAGAAAAGTCCTTATCGCCGCCACCAAGAGAACAGCTGCACGGACACCAGCGTAAAAATCTCTAATACAGGGATGAATCATCCTGAATTAAATGCTATACTGTTCTATCAAGACCTTTTTTTAGTTGCGCTAACACAGAATGAATTTAAAATACAGTATTGGGGTCCTAAAAGATTCTATTAAAGAAATGAAAATTTGCTCACCCTTAGGCCATCCAACATTGAAAGAATTTAGTGTAGAAACAATTTTACCTTAGAAATAACACAAACAATTACAAAGAAATGTAACACATTGAACTACACATGAATGAAACGGTATTTTCTTGAAAAACGCACTCCAGTCATCTTCGTTACAGTGTCGAAAATCATTTTTTACAGTGAAGATGTATATGGAATTATTTTTGCGCCAATGAAAATGAATGTAGCTTTTCAAGAAAACTATGAAAATATAAACTGAGTGTCTATTTACTGTACACAAAGTGCAAATAGCCCGCCTTGTTGGCAGAAGCTATGTACTCTAACTCCGCCCACCAACATGTGATTTTGCTAGACAGCATTACAAAAGACGGTTATCAAACAATGGCTCCAGTGGCGTAGGAGGTATAGCGCGTACCGTGGTCTGAAGTTTGAATTTGAAACTTTTTTTCTCCTTTTTCAAATCTCATATCACTTCAGAAAGGCATTTATTTTCAATAAAAATGAAGGAAATAAACGAAAGGTATCGGGTAGGGTTAGGGTAGGTGTAGGGAGGGATTTATTGTCCCTATAAGGTGGCATCCATTTAATAATTTTAATCAAAATTATAATTTACACTCAATATGTTATTGCATACTGTTTTTTAATGTGCTACAATGCAGTGGTGCAGTAGTATAAAGTAGTATAAATAGCAGAAAATCCTGTTATTCTAACATAAATAGAATTTATGTGCTTCGTGTTTTCATTTACACTTGAATTTTTCATGTACGCTCCCTGAGTTTTTTTCCGCCATTCTGGCACAAATATCTTGTGGGGGCGGGGCTAGCAGCGGTGTGTTCTCATTGGCTACTGAGTATATGATTGACAGCTTCTTGACTTGGAAGTGAATGGTAAACGAAAACTTGAGAAGTGTAAATGAAAACACCAGATGCATAAATAAAAACTCTGGAAGTGCATTTGTAATTACAGATCAGATGAAGATTTATATGGAATTACTTTTATGCCAAAAACTGAATAAAATGTCTTTAAAAACTGGAAAAATGCATGCAAAATCTTGGACTTTTGAATACACTGTATGTTTTGCCAACTGTTTTTTTCCTCTTTCTTCCATCGATCTATACTTATAAATGCACTTCCAGAGTTTTTATTTACACTTCTAAATTATTCATGTACGCTCCCTGAGTTTTCGTTCGCCATTCTGGCCCAAATCTCTTGTGGGGGCGGGGCTAGCAGCGGTGTGTTCTCATTGGCTACTGAGTATATGATTGACATCTTTTTGACCTGGAAGTGAATGGTAAACGAAAACTTGAGAAGTGTAAATGAAAACTCCAGATGCATATATGAAAACTCTGGAAGTGCATTTGTAATTACAGATCAGATGACAATTTATATGGAATTACTTTTATGCCAAAAACTGAATAAAATGTCTTTAAAAACTGGAAAAATGCATGCAAAATCTTTGACTTTTGAATACACTGTATGTTTTGCCAGCTGTTTTTTCCCTCTTTCTTCCATCGATCTATACTTATAAATGCGCTTCCAGAGTTTCTATTTACACTTCTAAATTATTCATGTACGCTCCCTGAGTTTTCGTTCACTTTTCTTTCACAAATCTCTTGTGGGGGTGGGGCTAGCAGCGGTGTGTTCTCATTGGCTACTGAGTATATGATTGACAGCTTCTTGACCTGGAAATAAATGGTAAATAAAAACTTGAGAAGTGTAAATGAAAACTCCAGATGCATAAATAAAAACTCTGGAAGTGCATTTGTAATTACAGATCAGATGATGATTTATATGGAATTACTTTTATGCCAAAAACTGAATAAAATGTCTTTAAAAACTGGAAAAATGCATGTAAAATCTTTGACATTTGAATACACTGCATGTTTTGCTAACTGTTTTTTCCTCTTTCTTCCATCGATCTATACTTATAAATGCGCTTCCAGAGTTTTTATTTACACTTCTAAATTTTTCATTTACGCTCCCTGAGTTTTCGTTCGCTTTTCTGTCACAAATCTCTTGTGGGGGTGGGGCTAGCAGCGGTGTGTTCTCATTGGCTACTGAGTATGTGATTGACAGCTTCTTGAGCCGGAAGTGAATGGTAAACAAATACTTGAGAAGTGTAAATGAAAACTTCAGATGCATAAATAAAAACTCTGGAAGCGCATTTGTAATTACAGATCAGATGAAGATGTATATGGAATTAGTTTTGTGCCAATAAACACTTTTTCAAGAAACTGAATAAATTGTCTTTAAAAACTGAAAAAAATGCATGCAAAATCTTTGACTTTGTTTTTAATACTCTGCATGTTTTGCTAACTCTTTTCTCCTCTTTCTTCCACTGATCTGTACTTACAAATGCGCTTCCAGAGTTTTCAGTCATACTTCTGAAGTTTTTACCTACACTCCCTGAGTTTTTGCCCACCATTCTGGCACAAATCTCTCATAGGGGGCGGAGCTAGCAGCAGTGTGTTCTCATTGGGTGCTGAGTATATGATTAACAGCTTCTTAACCTGGAAGTGAACAGTAAATGAAAGCTTAAGAAGTGTAAATTAAAAAAAAAAAACCCTCAAAAGCGTAAATTAAAACTTCAGAAACGTAAATGACAACTTTGTAAGTGCATTTGTAATTACAGATCAAATGAAGATGTAAATGGAATTACTTTTATGGCAATAAAAATGACTGTAACTTTTAAAGAAACTTATGCAAAATCTGACTTCGTTTTTAATATACACCATTCTGGCACAAATCTCTCATGGGGGGCGGGGCTAGCAGCAGTGTGTTCTCATTGGGTACTGAGTATATGATTAACAGCTTCTTGACCTGAAAGTGAACGGGAAACGAAAACTCAAGAGGAGTAAATGAAAACTCTGGGAGCGCACATCAGCGAAAAAAAACAGTTAGCAAAACATGCAGTGTACTAAAAGATTTTTTGCCTGTGATTTATTTTGTTTAGTTTCAAAGACATTTTATTCCATTAAAATATTTTCATAAGTTTCTTGAAAAGTAAAATTCTTTTTTATTGGCACAAAAGTAATTCCATATCTGTAGATGAGTTTTTTAACCAATTACTTTCTAACCAATAAATCTTCTGTAGTGAATGGGTGCCGTCAGAATGAGAGTTCAAACATACATAGATTTGTTTCTAACAAACTCACATCTTTTCACTTCACAAGATGTTAATTGATGGACTGGAGTCATGTGAATTGCTTGTGGATTACTGCAATGTTATTATCAGCTGTTTGGATTCTGACGGCACCCATTCACCGCAGAGGATCGGTTGGTGAGCAAATAATGAAATGCTAAATTTCTCTAAATCTGTTCCTTTGAAAAAACAAACTCATCTACATCTTGAATGGCTTGCGGGTGAGTACATATTCAGTAAATTTTCATTTTTGTTTTAAGTATTACTTTAAAAATTAAGTTTAATTTGTGTGCACGCAATAGTGTGTGCATATGAGGTAGGTAAGGTAGGTAATAAGTGTTTTTATTTTGCCACAAGGCATGTGCAGCCAGGGATATGCAACCTATTTGAATCTTTCAGCTGGATAAATATATTCAATTTCCCATAGCAAGCATTCTCATTCTGTGTTTGTTTACTCCTCATTTCGAGAGCCTCAAAGAGAATAAAAACCCAGTTCATGTCATTTTTTCAAGACACTCTTTTTGTGTCTCGTGGAAGACATTCCTTCTTGGCAACAGAGGAGGAATTTACCAGCTGAATTGTGGGAAGGGATTACTGTGCCATTGGCAGCTAAGAAAGTATAAGCCACTGAATTATCCCGCTGTTCAAGACGACTGTTAATCATACCACTAGCCTTAGTCACATTAAGTTATTTTATGGAAGAAAGCACACCGTAGTCTCTTTCAAAATGTATTCAGAAAAAGCAATAAACTCACAGTAAGTCAACACCCGCTTCAAAGCAGTAAACACTGGTCTTGAGGATGTACTCAAAACACGCAGCTTCCTTAGGGCACACATCTGCAGTAAAATAAACTCTCATTTGACTATAAATATAGATTCTGATAGAAGATGAAACATTTTTCAACCAAGGCCATCATTTATGCAACACTAACAAGTTTTATTTAATGCTTAGTACTGCCTATACTGCGAAAAAACTTTTCTTCCATATCAGTATTTTTGTGTTGTTTTCCAAGTAAATATCTAAATTAATTAATTTGTTAAATAATATTTTTTAATAATGAATTCTGCTTCTTTTGTTATATTTTAAGCACTCAATTTTTAGATTTATATTTAAAACATGTTATATATCAAATAATAATATACAGTTGTGCATATAATTATTGATAAATATGTGTATTTCTATCATATATAGTCTTTTACTCTCACTAAGGCTACATTTATGTGATTAAAAATACAGTAAAAACAGTAATAGTGTAAAATATTATTATTATTCCCATAATGTCGAAGGTGAATTTTCAGTAGCCGTTACTCTAGTCTTCAGTGACAACAGATAAAACACTGATTAAGAAAATAATTTTTCAGGTCTGACCTTGTCAGACTTTAACAACAGAGTCCACGTCATTACTGTTCACCTGAAATAAAACCCGAAAGCAATTCATCAGATTGCATTGGACATCATCTCAGATTAATATAACAGAGCAATCTCTATTCTTGGGTAACAGAATGCTGACAATGGATTACAATAAAACCAGATGATCTCTCTCAGACAAACAAGTCTTTCCCAAAAGTATGGACAGCTTATGAAAGCATGTTTGGCTAGCATGCCTCTAAAGTGACGTCCTCTCTTGTCTTGTAAACTATAACACTGATTGATTGACAAAGACATCAAATCACATTGATAAGCCACTGTTGTCATCTTCAATGTTTTGCTGAAATATTATTTCAGTAATGCTTTCTTCCACTATAACAGGAATGGATAGGTTGTACATTTCTAGACTAAAATCCATACATCTTTTCAGAATCCTTCACAGGATGTTCCACCACTGTCAGCATGTCATTGTTCACTGAATACGAAAGACTAGAGTAAAAGAACGAAAGAGCACATGTTAAGGCAGATGACAGCTGTGTCTGTCTGTGACCTGTGTCACCGTACAGTATTCAGACATCTGGCTGCAAGAGAAGCAAGCAGATTAATTGAAAGATTTGTATTCGCTCATTTAGTCTACAACCGAATGGGTTCCACATGCGATTCTCCAAAGATTAAGGAAGCAAGCATCACAAGGGCTGTGAAATCTGTTTCCTATATTGCAAAAAAACCCAAGAAGAACAGCAAAAACAAAACTATTTTTAGTGATGTTTTTGTCTCATTTTTCAATTCAAATATCTAAGATTTCTTGAGTCAGAATACATTTACTTCAGACACGCTTTTAAGAATATATATGTCTTTTAATGGGATTCCTTTAGACAATCTGAGTTATATTATAAAATATCATTATAAAAAGTACTCCACATGTCTCTGGGGGTTAATAAAGGCCTTCTTGTAATTTTGTCTTTATTCTCGCAATTTCGACTTTATTCTTTAAACATTTCGATTTTATTCTCAAAACATTTAGACTTTATTCTCATAATTTCGACTTTATTCTCTAAACATTTCGATTTTATTCTCAAAACATTTAGACTTTATTCTCGAAACATTTAGATTTTATTCTCGTAATTTCGACTTTATTGTCTAAACATTTTGACTTTATTCTCAAAACATTTCAACTTTATTCTCGAAACATTACAACTTTATTCTCATAATTTCGACTTTATTCTCTTAACATTTCGATTTTATTCTCAAAATAGACTTTATTCTAAAGGAATTTAGACTCTTATTTTTTATTCGAAACATTTAGATTTTATTCTGTAATTTCGGCTTTATTCTCAAAATATTTTGACATTATTCTTGTAATTTATTTATTCTCTAAACATTTGATTTTATTCTCAAAACATTTAGACTTTATTCTCAAACATTTAGATTTTATTCTCAGTAATTTATTTTATTCTCTAAACATTTTGATTTTATTCTCAAACATTTAGACTTTATTCTCAAAACATTTTAGACTTTATTCTGAAACATTTAGATTTTATTCCCGTAATTTCGATTTTATTCTAAAACATTTTGACTTTATTCTCAAAACATTTTGACATTATTCTTGTAATTTCGCTTTATTCTCTAAACATTTAGATTTTATTCCCGGCTTCATTCTCTCAAACATTTCAACTTTATTCAACATTACAACATTATTCTCGTAATTTCTTTATTCTCTAAACATTCTCGATTTTATTCTCAAAACATTTAGACTTTATTCTCAAAACATTTAGACTTTATTCTCGAAACATTTAGATTTTATTCTCGTAATTTCGACTTCAATCTCGAAACATTTTGACTTTATTCTCAAAACATTTTGACATTATTCTTGTAATTTTGACTTTATTCTCTAAACATTTAGATTTTATTCTCATAATTTCGACTTCATTCTCGAAACATTTTGACTTTATTCTCAAAACATTTTGACATTATTCTTGTAATTTTGACTTTATTCTCTAAACATTTAGATTTTATTCTCATAATTTCAACTTCACTCTCGAAACATTTTGACTTTATTCTTGTAATTTCATCTTTATTCTCAGAATTTCGACTTTATTCTCTAAACATTTTATCTTTATTCTCATAATTTCAACTTTATCCTCGGAATTTTGACTTTATTCTTAAAACATTTAGACTTTATTCTCGAAACATTTAAACTTTATCATGTAATTTTGACTTTATTCTCGTAATTTAAAATTTATTCTCATAATTTGGACTTTATTCTCCAAACATTCCAACTTTATTCTCAAAATATTTTGACTTTATTCTTGTAATTTCAACTTTATTTTCAAAATATTTTGACTTTATTGTCAAAATTTTTACTTTATTTTTAAAATATTTCGATTTTATTCTCGAAACATTTAGATTTTATTCTTGAAACATTTAGACTTTATTCTCATAATTTCAACTTTATTATCAATACATTTCGATTTTATTCTTGAAGTATTTTGACTTTATTCTCATAATTTTGACTTTATTCTCTAAACATTTCGACTTCTCGTAATTTTGACTTTATTTTCATAATTTTGATTTTATTCTCAAAACATTTAGACTTTATTCTCATAATTTTGACTTTATTCTCAGAATATTAAGACTTTATTCTCAAAATATTAAGACTAATCTCATATTTTTTTTTAAATGTTTTAACGTGGCACTAAAACTTTGTCGTGCAAGACCATCTCAACCTCAGGCTCACACAGCATTTACCCTCAGCGATAAAACTACAGGCCTACACATGTAAACATGGAACCCTGAGTAAACCAAACAAAGCCACAGACCTCATAAAACAATTTTCATTAAACACCAGCAAGCGAATGAAAGCTAGTCAAGCATTACGTCATTCGCAACCGGGAAGAACTGCAACAAAATGTCATTATAACACTGAGCCAGCAACATCCTCCAAGACAATATGTCATAACTCATTTAGGCTTGATCTCAATTTGTGTTTCATCTTGAGAACTTCAGCTTTATAGATTTCATCCATGGTCTGTGAAACATTGATTTGTATTTGATGGAGCGAGTGTGTGTTTTCCTGCAGGGGAGACCCGAGGGCAAACCCACGCTGCAGTAATGAGAGGAGACGATAGTGAAAACTCCACGGTGAAGGTGAGCTTTCAAGGTGGCCTTTGATGTCTCAAAAGCCCCAAAACAATCTGTACTTTTTGTGTGTGCCCTTTGCAAACTGGATTTGCATCAGTCAGTGTGCAAAAATGATTTAGCCAACTGAAGTGTGAATAGAGAAATCTAATCACAAACATTAATGGAATGAAACACTACTGTATGTCTTCAAAATGCCGAGTCAGCATTGAGTATGTTTGCGTATGCCATCCTGATGGACAGACAAACACCATGGCCGTCTGATCGATTGTATTGATTACAAGTAAGCTGCTTTGAGCTCTACAGAGAGCTTAGTAATAACATAAACACATTATTGCTTATTGGGTTCACAGGACGACTAAGGTCACTTCAGATTTACAACATTTCACCTCAGGCTAGTTACATTTAGCTGGTTTGGCAGTGAGATAAGAGTTGCCTTGAACACACAGCCATGATTTAATGGCCAGAGCTTGATAAAGAAACATTGTTTCTTAGAAACACTTCTCAACACGTACACTGACCAGCAGCTTGGTCCAAAATAGAAACAGAAACAGAAACAACTGAGGAAGGAAGTAAACTGGAGGGTTGATAGTTGTCTTCATCAAATCTGCTTCCAGTGTGAGAGAAACAAACAAATGTTTGGTTGGAAGAAGCTTTGGAGCAATGTGTATTTGTCTTATCCCTGAGTCAAGAACCAACGAGTGAGCTGTTTGTACAAATGCCGTTACATTTGCTGTTGTTCAGTGAATTTTTGTAGGCAAAATCCAATCATTTCAATAGGAATCCTTGTGAATGGGAATTCTGCATTTCAACAGGCACTGAACAACGCAGAGCAGTCAGGTCTGCACGGCTGCTCGGTTATATTCAGGACATCAAAATATTACATCCAATAAGCTGAGCTGGTGGAAAAATAGATTCCAGGTGGGAATATGAAGGTGAGTTTGTAGTGTATAGCAACTATTAGCATAATGCTCTCTGACACTGCTGGCAAAGAGGAAGAACTGTTATTTTCCCTCATAAAATCTGCTGTCTTTCCTTGTTTTCTTTTCATTAGTTTTAATTAACAAGGTCTCATTAACATCAATATGTTCCTTAACATTCTGTTAGTGTAATTAAATACCCACACACAAGTAAGACGGCTGGAGCCCGGTGGTTAAGGATCTGAGCTGGTTACATTAAACTTGCAAGTCTGGCTCCGGGTAAGGTTGACCTTTGAGTTAACAAGATCGTCTATCACTATCATATCCTTGATCAAGGCTCCGGGTAGACTTTTCCTGTGGTTAGAGTTACTCCGGATTAAAATCACTAACTAAATAAACAGTAACCACCCTGTTGACGAGATTAGCTTAAATTTTGCTAATGGTTTAGTTGCCGGCCTAGCCGGTGGACCAACATTGTCGTTCTGTTCACTACCAAAACTTAATCAACCTTCATGGATTTTTTTGTCAAGTCTTACTCAGTTTTGGATGCTGGACCAGCATAACCAATCTCATGTTTTAACACTTATAAACTAATTTAAATTATTCTCCAATAAGATAAACTGCTTGGTAGTCGTCTGTTTGGTAACGTGCACATATGCTGTGCATGCAGGTCTCAATGCCCAGAAGTGTACAAAGAGGTTCCTGTACCATGTTCTCCTCACGACGGGTGATCCTGTGTGGCGGATCTTCCCTTTCAGGTGACTTAAGATTACGTGGTTCCATCTGTTCAGCAAAAGCGTGATTGCGTTGTCATCTACCGCTAGGTAAATAAGATGACAGCCAATTAGACCCGAAACACACTCCCCTGCCTGGCCAGGGCTGAGATTATAATTAAAGAAGCATACTAAGGAAACAACAGCCAATTTATTTTAGGGCATTTGGCACTGAAGAAGCTCCATCCGCAGAAGAGAAACACTTTGATCAATACTGCCACTTTTTCTTAGAGCAATGACATATAAGGGGATAAATTAAATGGAAGTAAACTTCATCAAAAAGTAAGCTAGAAACCTTCATTTGGACAAGACATCAGATGGCTCTGAAGCCAGGACAAAAACAAGAACAACATGTATACACAAAAATAAAAATGCCATTGATGTTTAAGGTACATAACTACAACCCTGAACTCAGGTGTGTCATAGTTTGCACATATCTCAGAAAGCCCATCCTCAGTGGTTTGTACCTTTGGCATAAGTAAGTGCACCATGTGGTGAACATTCACTCTTTGAAGACAGCACAGGGGAAAAGTGTATGAACTGAAGCTGCAAAAAGGATAATCTATCATAGATGGAATGGTGGAGAGAACGAAGGAACGAAAGAACAAACAATAGACCGAACAAAAGTATATACGACAGAACAAACAATATAGGCAGATTGATAGATAGACAGACAGATAGATGATAGATAATGATAGACTGAGTGATAGATAGATAGATAGATAGATAGATAGATTATACAGACAGATAGATAGACAGTCAGACAGAGTAATAAATAGATAGATAGATAGATTGATTGATTATTTAATAAATTATTTAATAAATTAACTCATATTAAGCTGGAATATCAAACCTATGTCTCAGTCTTACACGTGTATAAAGTAGTTAAAGTTTTTTTTCTTTTTTTAAATAATTGGTCACGTCTTATCTTGCCGCGGGCACACAGTAAGCCCTAAAAAAAAAAAGGTGCAGGACACGCAGTCCCAAGCAATCTGACACAACGCTAGGAGAAAAAGTACGTTACAAAGAGCGTTGAGCCTTTGGTGTTGGCTCAGGCGCTCCTTGGAGCTGTAGAGCAGGAGGTGACAGCAGAAAAGGGAGCTCGTGGCTAATGAGGGGAGAAATGTTTGTCCTTGCTCTGTACCTGTCTGTGTGAACCTTTCTGTTCTTTCCAAATCTGCCACAATCCGGCTAGCCTCCAAGACAGCACACCTAATCCACCGTGGTAATGATGTCCGTCTGCCTCATTCGCTGTCTGTTGTCACTGTACGCTATGCTGTCTAGAGAGATAGATGACCAGCCAGCTTCTGGTCTCAGGGTACATGACACTAATGCCAGTGCGCAGAGGGAAATCACTGTAATTTTCCTGCTCGGTCACAGAATCATGAAGTCCGTGCGACCGTGTCCATCCCTCTGGCTATGGCACACTTGTTTCGGCTGCCAATAAAGCTGGGAATAATGAATTGTTCAACTGCCGGGGCAGAGGTACACAACCACTGTGTGGCCTCATCTTATTATAGCACAGCATCTAAAGGGAAATTGCAACTGACCCATTGAGCTGACTTCTCAAATGCTGTTTGGGAACTTTATACACCAGATAAAATTTGACATATTTAATATGGTACAAATAGTACCGAATACTACTACTGAGATGGCTTTAAAACACATGATTTCAGCACGATAGACATAATAATCAAAATAAAACAGATGTTTTTTGGTAGACAATCTGAGGTACGAGCTGTAAAGGCACAGCCCTATTCTGGAAAAGGGGGCGGGGAGCAGCAGCTCATTTGCATTTAAAGACAAATGCATGAAAACAGCGTGTTTCTGCTTTCACTCAAACTAGGCTTTTTCAGTATGATATAATAAATGATCTGTGGGGTATTTTGAGCTGAAACTTCAAAAACACATTCTGGGGACACCTGAGACTTTAATTACATCTTGTAAAAAGGGATATAATAAGTGCCCTTTAAATAAGACAGAATACCCCTGAAAATCAATTTCAGGGAGCAAATATTGGCTTTTACTGAAAAAGTTCATTTCTGACACTGGTTGAGACTCCATGAATCTATTTTGTTAGCATTAACTGAAACTCAGCAGGGAATTTTTAATTGAACTGGAGCTTTGCATTGGACTGGATGAGAGTAAATGTTAAAAGTCAAGTTTTATTACGATTTTATGTGGGGTTTTTTACCCAAATGTGAAAAGGGGAAACTGTGCACTGTTCACAACTGAATTACAGGAATACAGTGCCTTGCGAAAGTATTCACACCCTTTCATGTTTTTGTTTTATTATGTTGCAGCCTTATGTTAAACTGCTTTACATAACTTTTTTCAGCCTACACTCCATACACCATAATGACAAAGCAAAAAACAGGTGTGTATTGAAATTGTTTCATTGCATAAGTATTCATACCCTTATCTGGGACACTTGAAATTTAGTTTAAGGAGCATTCATATCACTTGTAGATGTTACTACACTTTGAATGGAATTGACCTGTGACAAATTCATTTGAATGAGTATGATTTGGACAGGCACACGCCTGACATAAAAGGTCTAACAGCTGAAAATGCATATCAGCGCAAAAAGCCCTGAGGTAAAAGAAAACTGCCTGTAGAGCTCAGGGACATGATTGCGTCAAATTGCATCAAGGCACACATCTGGGGAACAGTTCAGATCAAATTCTACTGCATTGAAGGTTCAGAAGTAAGAGTTTGGAGCAACTAGGTCTCTTTCTAGAGCTGGCCTTCTGGCCAAACTGAACAATTGATGGAGAAGGGCCTTGGTTAGACTGGTGACCAAGAAGCTGATGGTCAGTCTAGTAGAGCTCCTTTACTTATTTCAGTTTTTTAGTTTTAAGAAATTTGCAAAGTTCTCACAAATCTGTGTTGTGCTTTATCATTATGGTGTAAGGAGTGTAGATTAATGTGGAAAAAAAAGTTACTTAAAGCATTTTAAGACATTATGAAAAAAAAAAAAACATGAAAAATGAATACTTTTGCAAGGCACTGTAGTTTACCCAAAAATGAAAATTCTGTCATCTTAAGTTGTTTCTTTCATGTTGAGCACAGCTGATGGTAGCCATTGACTTCCATAGAACGCAAAAACATGCTATAAAAAAAGTAATTGGCTACCATCAACGATTTGGTTTTCAACATTCTTTAAAGTATATTCTTTTGTGTTCAACAGAAGAAAAAAACACAAATTCACCTTCAACATAAAAGGAACTGGCACACACAAAAGCGTTCTTTGCAAATTTAATCGAAGGATGATTATCGTGACGTTCCAAGAAAATGTTCCTCTCAGAATAGCCATGTGTTAATTGATCCACAGCCTTGAAATCTTACCCCACCTTTGTACAAAATACATGACATGGTGACATTTCTGACACCCTCTGCTGTCACGCAGTTGGACATCCTCTGCAGATGAGCGTTTTGAAGCAGACAGCGCTAAATCCCAACACAGACGTTCAACCCTCATCTGTCACCATGAAAGAGAGTTCAAAAATAAACGGCTGACTTGGGAATAGAGAAATAAATAAATAAACCAACAACCATCTTGTCAAGCCCTGGGTTCCCGTGTACGTCGTTTTAAATGTGACTAACGCAACCGAAGGCCAGTGGTTGTAATGAATGTATATTTCTGTAGACCGTAACCCTGGACTCTCCCCGGGGGAAGAGGACAATCATCTTAATGAGCGCCTGCTGCACCAAGAGAAGTGAGAAAAAGAGATGGAGCAGATGGCGAAGGAGGGAAATAGAGATTGAAGAAATCTGTGAATAACCTCACAGCAGATCTCGGTCTTATCTTCTATAATACACCTAGATTCAGCCTCCACCGTGGGAGCTGCAGGGATGGTGTGCAGCATAGGAATGATGAAGAACATACTTGATAGCCGAAAAAAACCAGACTGCTTTAAATGATAACAATAGCTTAATTTTCATTTTTAGGTGAAGGTATCCTTAAAGGGATGAAACTTGTCTTCACTTTTTCACCCTCATGTTGTTCTAAACCTGTTTGATTTTAAAAAATGCTGGTAACCAAACAATTTGATGGTAGCCATCGGCTTCCACTGTATGGGAGAAAATGCTATGGAAGTCAGTGGCTACTGTCAGATGTTTGGTTACCATTATTAATCAAAGTTTGTTTTTTTTGTGTGTTCAACAGAAGAAAGAAACTCATACAGGTTTGGAACAAGTGGAGGGTGAGTAATTAATGACAGAATTCCCATTTTTGGGCAAACTTTCCCTTTAGGAACACATATTTATAGTCTATTTTGTAATAAGCCCTATTCGGATGGGATTAGTTTTCTAAACTACGTTTGAGTTTTGATTCTTATCACTTGACCTCTGTGATTTTCATGTACCAGTATGGACAGGATTAACATCTCCATGTTTATTACAGAGGTGGGAGGGTCTGTTTTGAACATCTGTACATTTGGGCGTTGCAGAGATCACGTGCTCTGTATGCGTGCATTGCGAATAGTCATTCGGATTGATTACCATAGTAAAACAACACTTTTACTACAAATACCATGTTGAAGCAATATGGCTACTAAAACATTATGTAATTGAGTGCAGAAAAGAACGTGAGTAATCTTACCTGACGCTGATATTATAGTAGCCAGTCCTAATATTTTACGTGATCTGATTCTTGATTTTATTATTGTTATTTTTTATTTCTTTTTCCAGAGAGGCAAACATATCAAAAATACGCACGGTAGGAGCATCTACAGTAGTTCGCATTGGCCAAAACACACAAGGAAACGTGTTGTGGAAATAAATATCGTCGGCAATCACAGACATTCGCATTTGGACGGGATTAGTTTTCTCGGAGGATCACTGAGGGTATGAATACTTATGCAATTTACATATTTCAGGTTTTTAATTTTAAGAAATTTGCAAAGTTCTCACAAATCTGTTTTGTGCTTTATCATTATGATGTAAAGAGTGTAGATTAATGTGGGAAAAAAAGTTACTTAAAACATTATTTAAAAATTAAAAAAAAAAAAACAAAAAAAAAAACACCCCTGAAAAAATGAAGGGGTATGAATACTTTTGCAAGGTACTGTAGTTTATCCAAAAATGAAAATTCTGTCATCTGTCATCTCAAGTTGTTCCAAACCTATATGAGTTTCTTTCATGTTGAGCACAGATGATGGTAGCCATTGACTTCCATAGTATGGAAAAACATGCTGATTCTTGATTTTATTATTGTTATTTTTTATTTCTTTTTCCCGGGAGGCAAACATATCAAAAATGCACACTGTAAGACCATCTACGGTAGTTCGCATTGGCCAAAACACACAAGGAAACGTGTTGTGGAAATAAATATCGTTGCAATCACAGACATTCGCATTCGGACAGGATTAGTTTTCTCAGAGGATCACTGAGTTCGCCGAAAAACAGTAGGTAATTTGCTCTGGAATTATTAGGTTGTGTGAGAAAAACACAGAGGTGGCAGATTCAGAGAGGATTAAAATGGCAAAGTATGTCTGTGAAACACACTTCTCTAATGACCCCCTGTAAAACTCCCATCTGAATAGGGCTACAGATGCAACCTCATTTAGGTAAATAAATGGCTGTACTTTTGAGGGCCTAAACATGCTCGAAAACTCATAAAACTTTGCACAAATGCCAAAAGTAGTGAAATTTTACGTTTGATATAGGTTTCAGGTGTGGGTGTGGCAAAATGGCTCAATAGCGCCACCTATAAAATTTCAACAAAGTGCCCCTCGAGCTGCGTTTCACATACATGTATGAAATTCGGTAGACATATGTAACACACCAATACCTACAAAAATGTCCAAAAAACATACAAATTTTCAGGTGTTGTATTTAAACAAACTCCTCCTAGAGATTTAAACAGATGAACACAAAAGTTGGTCAGTGTAAACTAAAGCCCTTTGTGATGTTAAATTGCAAAGATCTTGAGTTTTCGTTGAGAGGTGTGTCTGTGGCGGCCTGACAAACGTTAATGTTTTGCCGTGAAAAGTTCAAATTCAGGCATACAATGTCCGATCTGCGCTAAAATTCACGTTTAATAAGAGTCCTGTCCTGAACACAAGCCCATGACCATATTCAGTTATAGCCATAGTGCCACCTGCTGGCAACAGGAAGTGGCATGTTTTACGCTCTAACAGTAGTGTAATTTAATGACACCAACATTGTATTTGGACAGTCTACTCTAAAGGCCTCTACAATGTCCGATCTGCCCCAAACTTCACATGTTTGATAAGAATCCTGGCCTGAACACATTTAAAGGCGAATATTCAGTTATAATCATATTGCCACCTGTTAGCAACAGGATACGTCATGCTTTGCACTACGTTCAATCTGCACCAAACTTCATATGTTTTATAAAAGTGCTTGGCTGAAGACATCTACCATCTACATCCATTATAGGAAGTTTGGCACATATAAATGACTGACATTTTTCTTCTATATTTAGCACTTTAAATGCATATTGCCCAACGTTCGCTGTTTTCCTAAAGCCATCGGGTCGTGGTGAGCTCGGGTGCAAGGGCCTTTTCAATGCTGCTTGCAGCTTTAATTCTCTTTTAAATCTGTTCGGCCTGTTTTACATAATATTGAATTGTATATTCAATACACATCCAACCTCCCGCTTTACGAAATCAGAGTGCTTCCTATAAAAGGGCACAGCGAATGCCCATTTTTTTACTAGTTGGCATGATTCTTTAGGGTCTTCATGAAATGTCTGCAACATATTTTGGTTAAAATTCCCCAAAGGTTGTGTAAAACAATACCCTTTTTACCTTATCAAAAACAACTCAGAAAATCAAAACAGCTTGATAATTGAGGCTGTTTAAGTTTTTAGGGATTAAAAAAGGAGTGTATCATTGTAGCGTTGTTGTGTCTAGATACATTTATATGCAAACACCATGTAAAAGTGAATTTTGTGTCTGATTTCTCCTTTAAGAATACACTTTTAAACACTTTTATCTGTTTTGTAATGGATGTTATCTTGTTTGGGTGAATACATGTTGTATTGGAGCTTTATGTAGCTAAATTAAGCTGTTATCACAACAAAAGAGACAGACTTTAGAGCACAGCGGGTTATTTTGAGGAGTCCTCAGGCCTGTTCAGTGGCTCCCATGTGGGACCCTTCCAATAGCCGTAGGCCTTTACTTGCTTTCTGCTCCACTGCACAAGTTAGGCCACAAAACACATCTAATCAAGGGTGCACGGTTGGTAGAACCATTTCGAATCACTATGCACATCCACACAAGAATCCACAATTTTGTCTCTTTGTGTATGCCTATTAAAGATTTTTCTTGCCAATTTGTGTCTAACAGCAGAGAAACAGAGAACTCGCCATTTTTTAAAAAAATGTTATTCTAACAAGCTGCTTCCTTTGTGATGTCAAGAGACAGAAGTCCTAAAAAAAGATTTACAATGGTTTGAACCACTCATTACTGATTTACATATCATACACTGGCCTAGAACAATTACACAGCACTCTCATTTCTATGAAAAATAACCTCGCAGCTGACTAGTCGTCATTTTACGAAATCAAATTACAAGTCAATATCGTGATGAAAATGTCAACTGTAAAAAATCAACCAGACACCAGCCTCAACAATGCTACCACATTTTAAGCTATAAGCAAAAAAGTCAGCAATTTGTGTGCATACTGACCACACGCTAATAGAATTATATGTATATGAGTTTATAGCAATTGTAAAAATCTGCCACTATATTCCGTTTTATACTCAGTTATATGAACTGGAACCCATAGAAATACAATAACCGCTTAATTTCTTCCCACTCAGATTGTTCAAATGACCCGGAATCGTAAAAAAACATAATACAGCTGCCGTTTGCTGTTGTTTTTATGGAGGAGGGCACAGTGATGTTCTGGCATGGCTAGCTTCTCTTAGTGACATGAAAATAAATAATGAAATCGATGAGGGCCGATCGATGGCCAGTTGAATTAGAAACTTGGCTGACAGCAGAAGTTTCCCCAGCCTCGCTGGCCACACTGTTTCCATCAAACTTTGTTCCTGCTACTTGACACTGAAGCTGTAGGAGCAAACACGGGCCAGAAATTTGAAGTGAGACCAGAATGCAAGGCAGGGAAGAGTGAGGACGATATGTCTGGGAGGGGAGAGTGAGCGATTTGCGGCATTACACAGGGGAAGATCCATCTGTTGATGTAACCTTTGCTTCTGCAGTATCACCTACCTCAGCACAAGTTTGACCCGTATATGTCTCGCTGTCAGGCTGTCAGCACCAAATGAGTAAAGCCTCCAAATCACTCATCGCAGAGTTCAAATGCAGTTTAGGCTGTTTGAAAAAGTGACTGCTGGTGGTTACGCATGCTTCACATTGTCAGAAGCCAACAAAGGCGAATCAATATGCATTTGCTAGAGCGCGGGAGGGTTTTATTGAGGGAACTGCACCAGTGATTGAGACGTCTCATTACGCATTCAACAAACGGACTCAGATTCTTCATTTAACCATTTAAAGGGACGGTCCACACAGTCATTTATGCATTTATGCAGCCTCATGTTGTTCCAAACTTTCTTCTGTGGAGAATAAAGGGACAAGCTTTATAGTTTTTTCCCATAAAATGACTTATTTATAGTTTTTCTAACTCATTAAATGTGGTTTATTCTAGGTTTCTATGAATTAAATGTTGGTTCAGGTTCTGTGATCACAGCATGAACATCCTTCTTACAGTAGTAAATGAAATCTGGAGTTTATGAAATAGGGTCAGAATTAACATGTTGCCTATGGCGAGCATTTATTTTACTTTGCTTGGGTGTGGAAACTGGTATAATAAATTAAAATAGTTATTAATAAATTACTTATAAATGCATAATTACCTAACTAAAATTATGTGCTTTAAATTAATTTTTTGCTTTTTTTTCACAAAGATTAAACATAAACTGTCTAAAATGACCCAAATTGCATAAAAATCTGTTCCAAATGATACTAAAATAAAGTTTTTCTTTTAAATAAACCATCAGTTGACTATAAAAGCACAAAAACTGGGACATTTATCTATAATGGAAAACATGATGTTTGGTCGCACCACATGATATTTCAAATTCAGCCAAAATGTACAAAATTTCAAAAAGCACAGAATTGGCCACCTAAACAAAATAAGCTAGCTTCCCACAAAAGATCACTATGAAATTTATAATAAAAATAAATAATTGTATACATAACTTTATATTTATAGTTTTTTTGAGGTCATACCACATGATATCCAAATTCTTTTCCAAATTTGAAAGAGAGTTACAAACCTGCTTGATGCTTCCAAGGGTCATTGGCAAACTGGTATATGATGCAAAGTCCTATTTTTGAATGGATTTCAACATAAAAGTCTCAAAATGGTAGTTTCTTGATGGTCGCACCACATGATATTTCATAAAATGGAAATCATCGGACAAAGTTTGTTTGTCAATTATGATGGTAATATATAAATACAAATGCTTTGCAGTTATATACAGGATTACAACACTTTGGAAATCATGCCAAATTAATCTGAATAAATTTAGGTTAATTTCAAAGACGTTTTCAAAACAACAGTTACGGCCGGACGGTCGTACCATATGATATATTGACACTTTGAATAACAGAAAAATTACAAATAACTAATCTTTTTTAAAAAAAGTTAAAGTGGGTCCATAAATAGGAGGGGTACTTTATATATATATATATGTATATATATACAGTACTGTGCAAAGGTCTTAGGCCACTAGTATTTTCATCAGCTAAAAAATGGTTTAATGTCAGTTAAAGTCAGTTTGTTGCTGTAGTGTGTCAGTAGGAAATATCAGTTTACATTTCTAAACAATCATTTTGCCATTAATTATAATAAACCAGTGAGACTTTTGTGTGGAGCACAGACTGTTGTCAGACTCCTTGTGCAAACAGAGATGTGATCTCTCCATCATTCAATCCAGTCTGTCTTAAGAAACAGAAAAAACGGAGACAGACTAAATCCAGAAGAGCTGTGGCAACATCTCCAAGATGCTTTAAGAGTCCTATACCTACAAAGCTACAGTACTGTTAAAATTTTTAGGCAGTTAGGCACATAAAATGAGGATGCTGTCAAAAACAATGTCATAAATAGATTTTCTTTATCAGTTAACTTCTATTAACTAAAATAAATAAGCATTTGATGTGACCATCCTTTGCGTTTCAAGTAGAGTGCCCTATGTGCACTTGTGCATAGTTTTTCAGGTAGCTTTGCAGGTAGGTTACTTGAAACATCTTGGAGATGTTGCCACAGTTCCTCTGTATTTAGTCTGTCTCAGTTTTTCTGTTTCTTCATGTCATTCCAGAGACAGACTGGATGATGGTGAGATCAGATCTCAGTGTGGAGCACTGGCTGTTGTCAAACTCCTTGTGCAAACAAAAATCTCACTATATTACAATTAATGGCAAACAGAATGTTTGGAAATGTAAACCGATATTTTTTACTGACACACTACAGCAAAAGATAGAAATAACTTACTTTAAACCATTTTTTAGCTGATGAAAATACTAGTGGCCTAAAACTTTTGCACAGTACTGTATATATAGTGTGTGTGTGTGTATGTGTGTGCAAACAAATATTATAGGAGAACCATATATCTAGACAGGATCCTGGTCTTATGTGTCTAAGAAGATCAGTTTTTCTGTTACAAAACATATATCTGTGATCTGCGATTGTTTTTAGTTAAAGCTAGAGTATTTTATATACAGGCAGATTTTAATAATTAAGAGCCAGCTCTGAATCTTCTGGATTTCTTATCATTTGGTGTTTTTTTCTTAGAAGCAAGGAAGGATATGATCTTATGTATGTATGACCAGTGCTTTAAGAAGCTTAAAGTATTGTTTCAGTGCTTCCTTTAAAAATCTTCTTCATCTACAGCTTCTCTGTGGCACATCTGGTTGCATGTATGAAACATGCACGACTAAGCCCACACGTAAGCATATAATACGCATGAAGGGACAAAGACCCAAAGCTCATGACGCTGTGATGCATTTATAAATATAAGATCTTGAATTAAGCATATAGCTAACGTCAGACTGTAAGTTATCTAGTGCGGTCATTCAATTCAACGTTCAATTGCAAAACATTCCATTAAAGCTTAATTTTAATGCTTCTGGAACAACAATACTGTGTCTCAAGAGCGTATCTATGGATATGTATGCATGGCAACAGTTGCCTGGAGCTACAAGGGCTAAGAATAACTCGGTTTGGAGCAGGGGCCACAGCAAATCATTCACAAGAACCATTGCAGGTTAGTTAATGACTTTCCTCAGATAGGGATTGTATCAAATTAAATGAAACCCCCTCAATTTACATAATCATTATTTTATGAAACAATTAATAACAAAAGTATGATGAATTAACCACCACTCATGTCACATTACAACTAAAATTAGGTGATATTTAATTAACGTGCTACATCATTCAAATCACAACATGTATTAAATAGGATGTAAGATGAAAAGAGATCGTTCTTGCTTGTTTCAAGAGTAAAATTCAGCTGAAATATTTCTTTGGTGAGTTTCCCAGCCTTCATATAAACAGAAAACACCTTCAGCTTAAGCTCGAAATATACTTTAACAAACCTCAAGGGAGCGATAGAGTTGCCTTCAAATGTTACTGCCATTAAATCCGTTATGTTCTAGTTGATGTTAACCAACTTTGCAAGTTTCTCTTTAAATCGTTGCTCTGCAATGACAATACATTAGCTCACTTAAAACGAAAACTGTACAAGACCGTTTATGCTAATATGTGCTATAGCGCCCTTCACAGCAACGAAACCCAAAGCTATTCTATTGCTGAAACAACTTCACTCTATATGATTAGAAAAGTATGGAAGCCTTTTTCTACCACTGAATAAAAAAATAAACATTTATTGCGACTTTTTATCTCACAATTCTGGCTTTTTCTCATAATTATGTGATACCAACTCACAATTCTTTTTTTTTCTCAGATTTGAGAGATAAACTCACAGTTCCGAGTTATAAAGTTAGAAATTAAGTCAGAATTGCGAGATAAAAACTTGCAATTCTGACATTTTTTCCACTAATATGAGTTTGTATCTTGCAATTCTGACTTTGTTTCCCGGAACTGTGAGATATAAACTCACAATTGTGAGTTCTAAAGTTAAATTGCGAGATATAAACTCATAATTCTGACTTTTTTTCTCAGATTTGAGATGCCAGTTCTAAAATGTCAGAACTGCAAGATATGAACTCACAATTCTGACTTTTTCTCAGAATTGCGTAATAAACTCACAATTGCGAGAAATTAAGTCAGAATTGTGAGATAAAAACTCACAATTCTGACTTTTCTTGCTAATGTGAGTTTGTATCTTGCAATTTTGACTTTATTTTTCAGAATTACGAGATAAAAACTCACAATTCTGACTTTTCTTGCTAATGTGAGTTTGTATCTTGCAATTTTGACTTTATTTTTCAGAATTGCGAGATATAAACTCACAATTCTGACTTTTTCTCAGAATTGTGTGATATAAACTCACAATTGCGAGAAATTATATCAGAAAAAAACTCCCAATTCAGATTTTTTTCTTGCTAATGTGAGTTTGTATCTTGTTTCCCGGAACTGTGAGATAAAAACTCACAATTGTGAGTTATAAAGTTAAATTGCGAGATATAAACTCACAATTCTGACTTTTTTTCTCAGATTTGAGATATAAACTCACAATTGCCAGTTATAAAGTCAGAATTGCGAGATATAAACTCACAATTCTGACTTTTTTTTCTCAGATTTGAGATATAAACTCGCAATTACCAGTTATAAAGTCAAAATTGCAAGATTTGAACTCACTAAAAACTCACCTTTGTGAGTTAAAAAAGTCTGAATTGTGTAATATAAACTCACAATTGCGAGAAATTATATCAGAAAAAACTCCCAATTCTGAAAAATTTGAAGTTTGTATCTTGCAATTCTGACTTTGTTTCTCAGAAATGTGAGATATAAACTCTTTTTGCGCTTCAGTTATTCTTCTTTTTACAAGCTAACAGCTTACCTTAATACTTAAGCTTAGCATAGTGCTAACTGATTCAGAAAAGCTCTTTTGTTAGCTATAATTAGCTAGATGTCATAATTACATGCTATGTTTTTGTTCATACCGAAGCACATTTTCTCCATGCTCTCAGTTACCCTTGTTTTAGCAAGCCATTAGCTTAGGCTACTATTATAGCTTAGCATAGTGCTAACTAGTTCAGAAAAGCTCTTTGATTACCTATAATTAGCTAGATTTCACAATAATGTACTACGTTTTTGATGCATTTGAAATACGTATTTGTTGAGCGTTATGAGCGTTATGTTTCTGAAAGCAACAGTGCACAAATTCAAACTTGAAATGTTCACATTTGCGTACTTGTATACAGAATCTTTCAGGATCTGACTTGATGATGTATTGAAAAAGCGGATATTGGATATTGCCATATGTTCCCAGCAATTTTTATTAATAAAACATGGAATACCCTTTCAGAATTTCAGAACTGTCAAAAACCACCATCTCTTATTTCCTACGAAGACTTTATAAAGTCAGTACTAATGCTGACTCGCAGCGGTGTATCAAGTGGAGACTCTCCAAATTTTGCAGTGCCGCAGTTAAAGTTCAATGTAAATTTAATGTTTTATGATCCTTACAGCATCCTGTCACGCTCAACTTTATTGTGTCATCAGTAGCTGAGAGTCTAATGGTGCAAACCTCGCATACGCCACAGCGGTGGGCCTCGTTGTGTCCGCTGGGGCGCTTTTGAACCGCAGTGCAGTGATGCCTTTGGATCCCCCTTCTGCTTTAACTACCTCATCTTTCACACAGCGGGTCCGGTCGAGCGGGGCGACCCAGGGCACCTGCACTGCTATCAATAGCTCTGTGTCTTTGCCGCAGACTGTCTCACCTGGGAGCGGCAATTAAAGGTGTATTAGTTCAGAACCGTGACCCTTACACCTCCACTTCGGTGGTGTCACGGTGGCGAAAGACACCGGGATGAGTTTTCTTCACATTTTCAATTCCCAAGCACAGCTCACTCTTTCCAAAACACACATCAGAAGTCTTTCTATACACCGGACCGCGAAACAATATAATGATGCCAGTTTCAGGTATGAGTTACTGTTCTGGTGGAGATTTACTGTTGCTCATAGCCATAATTTAAGTGATTTCTGTGTGTGTGTGTGACTGTGTTTTTGTTTTCAGCTATAAATCTAGTGTTGAACAGCAGGATAATTAACTTGAAAGGCTGTATCTAACTTTCATGTTCTGGAGCTTTATAAGCATCAACAGAAAGTCCGGTTACAAGCCCAGACTATTGAAACTGTCAAAGACTGTAAGTTACAGCTGAATGGCGATTATATTTAGAAATGAAAAAAAAACTGTGCTAGTGTGGAAGCTTACATGATCCTGAGTGAAAACGTATTGACTAAGCTGTTTTATTTAGGGCGAAAGTAGTTCATTTTGATCTCAATGGGCTTTGCAGTCTCACTTTTTTAAAAAATAGGGTAGCCTATGAATAGAACATTAAAAGTAGGTGACAGTTTTCCGGAGCTTTTGGTATTTTCCTCAGACCAGTTTATAATGGGATCAAAAACACCTCTGTTAAACCTTTAATAACATCACTTTCTGTTAGGAATGTGCGTCTTGGTCATTTCGTATACTCTAGTACTCGACAGATAAATTAATTGGCCGTCATATTGCTTCTCTCAATTTTTTAGCTTCATCTTTTGTTGTGTTTCATGTTAAAAATAGTGCTTTTATACAAATGTCTCTCAAAATAAGCTCAAAATAACCCCTGTTTCATTCAGCTGTGCTCATCTAGCTGTTAGAAAGCAATAATGTGTCCAGTGTGAACACCCCCTAATCCTCTCCAGAGTGCCGAGCGCAGCCCAGGATGGAAAGTGACTGTGAGCGGTGTTGATGGAAATTGCTCTCATAAATCAGACCGCAAGGTGCTGCTGAAAATGTTTTGAACAAAGTCATGCAACTGTTTTTCATGATCAATAACTGATACCTTTCACACATCTTGTCTTATCAACCCAAGATCATCAGATCAAGCTAAAGATCAAAACAAGCTGCTTGAAATTTGTATTAATGGCCTCACATGCAAATACAGCCTGTTTAATATTAGGTAAAGATTTCATTACAGATGCTCCTGGTTTCAGATCTGTTTATTTGGGATTTGAGAGACAAGCTCCCGGTCATACATCACCTCACATTGTTTACCCAAGGAGGCATTTTGAGCCTATACTTCATCCGTCCCCAGACAACTGTGTGGCACGTTCCACTATGCTCTCTCTGAGCCATTCCCAACTTAGCTACCTCACAGCATTTTTTGCCGATGTCATCTTAGCAGAAAAAAAAAAGTCAGAGCAAGGTTATTACAGTTTTATATTTTAATATTTGTTTTTACTTAAATACACATTTAAAATTTATATTTCAGTTTTGTTTTAGTAGGTTTTAACCAGTGTTGTTATTTATTGTTAAATTACATAGCCCCACACGACATGCAGGAAAAAAAAGTAAATCATGCACAATTTACTAATTTGTTCCCTTGGTTTACTAAATCGTGCGCAAAAATGACTAATTTGTTTTCTCGGTTTAGTAAAACGTAGGGAAAATGTACTAATTTGTTCCCTCGGTTTACTAAACTGTGTAGACGATTTACTAATTTGTTTACTTGGTTTACTAAACCGTACGCACAATTTACTAATTTGTTCCCTCGGTTTACTAAACCATGTGCAAAATTTACTAATTTGTTCTTTGGGTTTACTAAAGCATGTGGACGATTTACTAATTTGTTTCCTTGGTTTACTAAGGCGTGTGCAAAATTTACTACTTTGTTCTTTGGGTTTTCTAAAGCATGTGGACGATTTACTAATTTGTTCCCTTGGTTTACTAAAACATGCGCAGGATTTACTAATTTGTTCCCTCTGTTTACTAAACCGTGCACACGATTTACTCATTTTTCCTTTGGTTTACTAAACTGTGGCTGAAATGGACTAATGTGTTCCTTCAGTTTACTAAATTGTGCACAAAATGTACTAATTTGTTCCCTTGGTTTACTAAACTGTGCGCACAATTTACTAATTTGTTCCTTCAGTTTACTAGAACATGTGCAAAATTTACTGATTTGTTCCTTCAGTTTACTAAATTGTACGCAAATTGACAAATTTGTTCCCTCGGTTTACTAAACTGTGTGCAGGATTTACTAGTTTTTTTCCTCGGTTTACTAAATTGTGCGCAAATTGACTAATTTGTTCCCTCGGTTTACTAAACTGTCGCACAATTTACTAATTGTTTTCTTGGTTTACTAAATTGTGTGCAAATCTAATAATTTGTTCCCTTGGTTTACTAAATCGTGCGCACAATTTACTAAGTTGTTCCCTCAGTTTACTAAACTGTTTGCAGGATTTACTAATTTGTTCCCTCAGTTTACTAAACTTTGCGTACGATTTACTTTTGTTCCCTCGGTTTACTAAATTGTGCGCAAATTGACTATTTTGTTTCCTCGGTTTACTAAATTGCATTCAAATTCACTAATTTGCTCCCTTGGTTTACTAAATGTAGTGATTTACTAATTTGTTCCCTCGGTTTACTAAACCGTGGGCACAATTTATTAATTTATTCCCTCGGTTTACTAAGTCGTTCGCACAATTTACTAATTTATTCCCTCGGTTTACTAAATTGCGTTCAAATTTACTAATTTGCTCCCTTGGTTTACTAAACTTTGTGCAAGATTTGCTAATTTGTTCCCTCGGTTTACTAAACTGTGGGCACAATTTACTAATTTATTCCCTCGGTTTACCAAATTGCGTTCAAATTTACTAATTTGCTCCCTTGGTTTACTAAACTTTGTGCAAGATTTGCTAATTTGTTTCTTCGATTTACTAAACTGTGTGCAGGATTTACTAATTTATTCCCTCGGTTTACTAAATCGTCCGCACAATTTACTAATTTATTCCCTTGGTTTACTAAATTGCATTCAAATTTACCAATTTGTTCCCATGGTTTACTAAATTGCATTCAAATTTACTAATTTGCTCCGTTGGTTTACTAAACTTTGTGCAAGATTTGCTAATTTGTTTCTTTGGTTTACTAAACTGTGCACATGATTTACTAATTAGTTACCTCAGTTTACTAAACTGTGCGCAAAATTTATTTCCCTCGGTTTACTAAACTGAAACTATAAAAATGATATTAAGCAATAATTTTGCAATAATTTTGATATTTACAGTTGAGAGTACAGTTTTTATTGTTGTTTTTGTTGTTGTTTTTTAAATGTATTTTTTTTAAAGTAATTTTCATAGGGGTTTTTTTTTTTCAGATTTAATGATCATAGTTAAGAATAAAATCATTTGAGGAATACTGCAGTTTTCTAAATACATTCAACATAAGCAAGATCTTTGAAGAAGCCATGTCCGCAATCACAATTGGGGCAAACAATGTATAAAGCCACATATTGATTCTCATGCAACAAAGATGCATGACATTTTTGTCCATTTTTATCAGTTTAACAACAAGTTGTGTAAAAAAACACACAATAGAATGATATGATACAATATAGCCAAATAGACTTTTATTTATTTACTTATTTATTCAGTTAATTTTTTCTACAAATGTTTCTAGTTTAGAACTGTGCATAAATTACTGTTAAGCTCACAAATCAGATGTTTTGAAATCAGTAGCAGTAGAGTCAAAAAGTGACAGACCACGTGAAAGCCAACAGTGAATATTTCTGTATTGTTTAATGTATGGTGGTAATAATTCTGCAATTAAAGGGGAGCAGAGATGGAAGTTGGCAGAGGAACTGCACGTCGACCCACGCCCACTTTCTCCTCTTCATTTGCATGCTCTCATGTGTGAATGCTTCACAGGGCCACAAATTAAATATTCATTCTGTAAAACCCTGGGTTATGTAACCATAGACATGCAGTTTCAGCACGATAACAAAACGAAACTAAAATAAATACAACAAAAACACAATCCCATTTCCATTTAAGTGACTATGGCCATAACTGCCAACAGACAGACGAGACTGAACGACACATCGAAGAAGCATGGGTAATTCTATATTTTTCCCACAATGCATTGTGGTCTAGCTCTGAGATATGTACTGTGTTTTCCCTGTGGGTCTGCCTGCATTTCCATATCTACCACAGATGCAGAGAGATTTGTCTATGGCATGGATCGTCATGGTAACTGGCCGCATTGGCATCTTTGTTTGCCTACAGCATGTCAGACTCCGTCACTTAACCTCGCTTCTTCAATCCGACTTGGCCTGCGTTAAAGCGATTGATTGCAATATTATCTCATCACACAACAATAGCAGGGCACAGCGTACCAGATGCAATTGATTTGACTGCATTACAAGGAAATCACTAGTACTTAATGAAGTGAGTCCTGAGCTTTCTGTGTCTCATAGGCACTTGTGCTGATCAGCAGCTCCGTCCAAGACTGGCCATTGAAGATTTTCATTACCTGAACGATCAGAAAGAGATCTGTAGGGTTGTGTTGTCAATTTAGCATGTTAGTTGTGATTAATTATAAAGAGAAGGGTCTCAAGACACATTTTCAAAAATCAACTACTGTTATATTTCACCAGAAAATGAAAATTCTGCATTCTAATCTAATCTAATCTAATCTAATCTAATCTAATCATCATTCTAATCTGCTGATTTGGTGCATCTATCTATCTATCTATCTATCTATCTATTTACAAAAAATAGATATTTTAAATAAATGCTGTTTTTTAGACCTTCTATTTATCAAAGAATTCTGAAAAAAGTGATGGATTCCACAATGATATTAAGATGCACAACTGTTTTATAAGAAATGTTTCTTGAGTGCCAAATAAGCATATTAGAGTTTTAAAATATATTGAAATAAAAAACAGTTATTTTAAGTTGTAATCATATTTTACAATATTATTAATTTTACTGTATTTTTTATCAAATAAATGCACTTGGTAAGCATGCGCATTGAAGCCTGTTTCTGCGACTGAATAAAAAAAAGGTAATTGCTGACTTTTTTTCTCACAATTGCGAGTTTACATCTCACAGTTCTTACTTTTTTCTCAGAATTATGATATAAATTTGTACAAACTCACAAGTCTGACTATTTTTCTCAGAATCGTGAGATTTGAACTTGTATTTGCAAGTTATAAAGTCAAAATTACGAGCTAAACCCAAATCTGACTTTTTTCTTAGAAAAAAGTGATACAAACTTGCAGTTCTGACTATCTTTCTGAGAATTGTGAGATATAAACTTGCAAATGCAAGTTATAAAGTCGAAAATTATGAGATACATTTGCAAATCTGACTTTTTTCTCAGAACTGCATGATACAAACTTGCAGTTCTGACTATCTTTCTGAGAACTGTGAGATATAAATTTGTATTTGCAAGTTATAAAGTCAAAATTACGAGCTAAACCCAAATCTGACTTTTTTCTCAGAATTGCGTGATACAAACTTGCAGTGCTGACTATCTTTCTCAGAATTGTGAGATATAAACTTGCAATTACAAGTTATAACATCAAAATTACGAGCTAAACCCAAATCTGACTTTTTTCTTAGAAAAAAGTGATACAAACTTGCAGTTCTGACTATCTTTCTGAGAATTGTGAGATATAAACTTGCAAATGCAAGTTATAAAGTCAAAATTACGAGCTAAACTCGCAAATCTGACTTTTTTCTCAGAACTGCATGATATAGTTCTGACTATCTTTCTGAGAATTATGAGATATAAACTTGTAACTGCAAGTTATAAAGTCAAAATTACTAGATAAACTAGCAAATCTGAACTTTTTCTCAGAATTGCTTGATAACAACTAAAAATTCTGACTATTTTTCTCAGAATTGTGAGATATAAACTTGCAATTGCAAGTTATAAAGTCAAAATTATGACCTAAACTCACAAATCTGACTTTTTTCAGAATTGTGAGTTTATATCTCACAGTTCTGACTATATAACTTGCAGTTTGGTTTTTATCAAGTCAGAATTGTGAGATATTTACTCTCAATTCTAAAAACATATCAGTCTTTTTTCCCCTCAAAACTGGACTTTATAACTTGCAATTACGAGATTATATCTTACAATTCTGGGAAAAAAAGTCTGAAATATGAGAAAAATGAGAAAAAATTAAAAATATATATATAACCAGATATAAACTCACATTTATGACAAAAAAAGTCAGAATTGTGAGATGTAAATGCATATGTGAGAAAAAAAGTCAGAACTGCAAGATACAAACTTGCAGTTGTGAGAAATAAAGTCCTTTTAACCTCAAATGCTCGACAAATGCTAGATAAGACGAGCATTTGACATTAAGAACTATATAAATTGTAACAATTTTTTTAGAAAATAACCGATCGTTTTGCTAGATAACACCATTCTTCCTCGGCTGGGATCGTTTAGGGCCCTTTAAAGCTGCATTTAAACTGCATTTTTCGAAGTTCAAACTCGTGAGCACCATAAAAGTCTACTATATGGAGAAAAATCCTTAAATGTTTGCTTTAAAAAACATAATTTCTTTACGACTGAAAAAAGAAAGACATGAACATCTTGGATGACAAATCATCTATAAATTTTTGTTCTGGAAGTGAACGTCTCCTTGTTGATCATCAGCACTATTTTCTGACAGCCTTTGATTGAAAAGGTAGATTACTCTGGATATCATATTGATTGCCATGTTTGTCAGTATCCTATAATACTGCTAGATTTTATTTCTCTGCTGTCTCAACTTAATAGGGTTACATAAAGCTGAACGCGTTTCATTTCTTTATTTATGAGGTGATTTTAAACCTTGAAGCCTTTCTTTCATAAAGCAGCGACAGCTGCTGTCTCACAAACATTCTGGAGGTTTGATAGCTCTGGATGAATGACACAACATTGTTTTTTACACAAATAACAAAAGGAATATGTCAGATTAATGTAGAAGTCATAATTTCAGCCTGCACGGTGTCATTATTGGACATGCTCGGAGGGTAAACATTCGCGAGCATTTTCAATAATCCCCGACGGAACACAAGATTATGGCTTTTACAGAAAGCCAAGCCCAAACACACAGAAGCTGGATCCTCTTGAAAGAAGATATGAAAAGCGTTTCTCCATGCCTATTTCTTGTGTTAATCCTCATTAAGGGCCCACGTTGAACACACAAGCATAAAATGCCTTCGGGCGACAAAGACATTGTCGCCGCTGCCCATACGTACAGCCTGAAAGGCAAACGAAAAATGACAAAATTTGTATTTTATGGGTGAACTATCCCTTTAAACTGAGTTCAAAAACTTTTATACATATATGCTGAATCTCAAGCAAATAAATAACAGGTCCATCCATATTTCATAGCTCTTCCTGCAGCGCAATCTAGATTCTCCTCCACTGCCTGTGCAGCTGCGACTGGGCCGTACACGGGGGCATGTGGCGCGGCTAACTCAGGGATACGGAGTGACACGAGGCCTAATCAGCGCATCAAGGGAGGAGGACACTGTACAGTTCATGTAATGACCGTATGAATTATGTATGGGCCGCAGCAGGGAGGAGATGGAGGAAGTGTGGCTGAGGGTGGGGTGGGGGAGATACAGAAACGGTAACTGATTAATATGAGTTTTCCTTCCTCTCTACCTTTTTTGTCTTCTCGGAGGAGCAGAAGCTCTTTTAATATCAGTTTTATTCTCCCCAAAGTGAAAGAAGGGCTCGGCGCCAGCAGAATAGAGTCTCTTAATAAGACTGTCATTGTTGTATTTCCTGAGCGGGCACCTCGAACAACCCACATGAAAGGCTATGATGAACTTCAAAGTGGTTTATCTCACACTATTACTAGAAGGTGATATCAAAAAGATCAACAATGGACCAAAGTACAAATGAACCAGAGTTCTGACTTTATTTCTAGGGTTTCAAAGACACAGTCTTTAAATATTAAAGGGATAGTTCATCCAAAAATGAAAATTACCCCATGATTTACTCACCCTTAAGCCAACCTAGGTGTATATAACTTTCTTCTTTCAGGCGAATACAGTCAGAATTATATTAAAAAAACGCCCTGGCTCTTCCAAGTTTTATAATGGCAGTGAATGGCTGTTGAGATTTTGAAGCCCCATAAAGTGCATCCAGCCATCATAAAAAGTGCTCTACACGGCTCAGGGGGTTGATAAAGGCCTTCTGAAGTAAAAATATAAAAAAAAAGAAAAAAACATTGACGCTTTCACAAGAGAATGCCGTTTCAGCCGATGACATAGGGCATAGGCAAACACGGTGATGAATGCAGAAGTGCAGTGGAGAACAAAACACTGGTCATGAATTAGAAGTACAAAACGAGGATTTGTAAAGAAAAATGTTGGAGGATTTTGATAGCCAAGAAGAAACTGGTTTTCCTTTGATGTAGACAAAACTTTGTTCTCACAAGAATAGCATATTCTCACTGGAGCTTTCGCTACATCTACATCCTACGTCATCCACTGGAGTGCCACTCTCTCATGATGTTTATAAAGGTTTAAATATGGATATTTTTCTTACACAAATGCATCAGTTCACTTCAGAAGGCCTTTATTAACCCCTGGAGCTGTGTGGAGTATGTTTTATGATGGATGGATTCACTTTACTGGACTTAAAAGCCTCAACAGCCATTTACTGCCATTATAAGGCTTGGAAGAGCCAGGACATTTTTTTATATAACTCAGACTGTATTTGTTTTGAAAGGAAAAAGTCATATACACCTAGAATGGCTTGGGGGGTGAGTAAATCCTGGGGTAGTTTTCATTTTTGGGTAAACTATCCCTTTAAATCCTAAATATTACCAAACCTCATACCTTACTTTTAAAATATAAAATAATATATAGTACTAATGTGAAATTATTTTAAAAAATACATTTCACACAGATGTAGCAGAAAACATCTGGGCCATGTTTGCATTTTTTTTGTCACTGGCCATAATTCTAACCTTCAACTCAGAATTAGGCATAAAATAACGTCTCTGAATCATTCATACGCATGAAATCAGCAGAGAATTGAACTAGCAGATGTAACATGGCTCGGAGGAAGATAGGAACTGTGTTTTTGTGGCAGTTTTTCTGGTGATTAAAGATAATGCAAGGCTTCTTCACCTTACAAATAGGTGTCAACGGCAAAAATGATTATTCAGCAAATATGATGCAGATGGTGGAATGTTACATATACAATAATTATATATATATATATATATATATAATTATGTATATATATATATAATTTCATAGACAAAAGACAGATATATACAGTTGAGGTCAAAAGTTTACATACAGTACACGTTGCAGAATCTACAAAATGTTAATTATTTCATCATTTTAATTATTTTGATCATTTATGGAAGTTTTTTATTTATTTATTTTTTTTTAATTTAGTACTGACCTGAATAAGAGATTTCACATAAAGAACATTTACATATAGTCCACAAGAGAAAATAATAGTTCAATTTATAAAAATGACCCTGTTCAAAAGTTTACATAAGCTTGATTCTTAATACTGTGTTGCTACCTGAATGATCCACAGTGTTTTTTTTTTTTTGTTTGTTTGTTTTTTTTTTTTTAGTGATAGTTGTCCTTCACAGTTTAACTGCCCGCTGTTCTTCAGAAAAATCCTTCAGGTCCCACAAATTCTTTGGTTTTTTCAGCATTTTTGTGTATTTGAACCCTGTCCAACCATGACTGTTTGATTTTCAGATCCATCTTTTCACACTGAGGACAACTGGGGGACTCATATGCAACTATTATAAAAGGTTCAAACGTTTACTGATGGTTCAGAAGGAAATAAAATGCATTTCTGAAGAACAGCGGGCAGTTTAACTGTTCAAACCAAAAAAGGGATTCATGAACAACTATAACTAAATTAAAAAAACAGCTGTGGATCATTCAGGTAACAACATAGTATTAAGAATCAAGCATGTGTAAACTTTTGAATGGGGTCATTGTTATAAATTCAGCTATTATTTTCTTTTGTGGACTATATGTAAACGTCTTTTATGTGAAATATCTTACTCAGGTCAGTACTAAATATAAAATAACATGCAAGTAATTATCATTTTGCAGATTCTGCAAGGTGTATGTAAACTTTTGACCTTAACTGTAGATACTGTATAGGCAGATTCATTTAGCGAGGTACAAGCAGTTCCCATTACCGCATCCCTTTTTTGATGGTCTGAGATTAATGATATCCCAATGAAACAGCTCCACTAATCATAATTTTGCTAATGGTGTCTGTTAGATGTTTTTTTTAGTGGTACAACATATGCAGTGAGTTCCTGATGAAGCTGATTGCACAGAATTTCTCATTAGAACTGCAGGAGCTCCTTATATATTTATTAACTGAATTAATCATCTATGAGCTATGATGCTAATATTACATAATATTAGATATACTTTCAAACTCTAAATACTCAGCAGTTTCGTTCACTTGAGCACTTTTAACTTACAGCTATGCATAGTTGACTAATAAATAGACCTAGCACATGGAAATGAATTAAAAGTGAACATGTTTTGGGGGAAGTGATTTATCATCATGGATTCTCTGGAGAGTTTGGCTCGTGCAAAGTAGAAATACGGTGAATGAAACCCATGAATCATGAACACACAGCGGACGGCATGTAGGGAATGCGTCTTCATGGAGTCACGCTACTTATGCACGTATAAATCTCAATACTGTTCCTGGTCTCACGCGAAACGAGGTTTAATTGGTCTGGAGAGGAACACCAGCATGTAACAGAAAGCTTTGCAGGCCGTATCCACTCGCTCCTGATGATAGTGGCTCTTACTTTGCAGCGGGTTTCAAATGCATCTGCAGTTTTGCTTTTCAGCAAACGGCTCCGCTGGGCAGCACGTCTTCCTCCATTAGTGCATAAGACGCGGGCTGTGGTGTAAATCATTTATTGCGTTCTCAAGTTTGCTGTGTTCCGATAGCAGTATGGCAGGAGATAATGAGATTGTTCGCAGAGCAAGGCGGTGCTCAGAGCCAATGGCTTAATGGTAAACACACATGGGGAAGCCCAGGTGCGGCCATCTGCATTGTTCAATAGCACAGTAAATACTGACAAGATCCATGTATACTCAGAGGGATGGGACACTGGATTACACTTGACAAACAACACCCACACAGCAACAGAAGACTGGCAGAGATTTGTGTGCTTTTCTGTTGAAAAGACCATAACCGAGTTAAAAAAAAGAAAAAAACTAGTGATGAACAGCAGCATTTAACATAATATCCTCAAATGCAATTCAGGGACTAACTGATTCACTATAATGAAGCAAACTTTTCAACACTACATATGAAAATCTGAACTGATTCACTAGAATGAATCAAACTTTTCAGCACTACATATGAGAACCAGAACTGATTCACTAGAATGATTTAAACTTTCAGTTCTACATTTGAGAGGATATTTAGAGTGAATCAGTTCACCAGAATGAATCAAACTTTCAAAACTACACATCAGAGAGAGGACTGTTTAGGATGAACTGATTCACTACAATGAATCAAACTGGCTAATGCTTATGAGAAAAGGACTGAGAGGTTATATTAGGATGAACCAGTTTACTAGAATAAATCAAAGTTTCCATATTAAACATGAAATACATATGAAAAAAACATGAATCTTTATTCTATTCAATGCTACATATGAGAAACATACATCACTAGAATAAATTAAACTTTCCGACACTTCATATATGATATGAACTGATTCACTACAATGAATCAAACTATTCAGTGCTACATATGAGAAGCATAATGGTTTCATTGAAACACTTCATATGTGAGTGAGGATTGTTTAGGAGGTATTGATTCACTACAAATGATCTTTCTAACACAATATAAGAGAAACTCAACTGATTCACAAGAAAAAGTCAAACTTTACAACACTACATATGAGAAACAGAACTGATTCACTAGAATTAATCAAATTTTCCAAGACTACATATGAGAAACAGAACTGAGTCAGTATAATGAATCAAACTTTCCAAGACTACATATAAGAAAGTGAAATGATTCACTAGAATGAATCAAAATTTCCAAGACTGCATATGAGAAACAGAACTGTTTCACTAGAATTAATCAAATGTTTCAACACTCCATATGAGAAAATCAACTGATTCATTAGAATGAATCAAACTTTCCAAGACTACAAATGAAAAACAGAACTGAATCACTAGAATGAATCAAACCTTCCAACACTATATGAGAAACAGAACTGATTCACTAGAATAAATCAAACTTCCCAACACTATATATGAGAAACAGAAGTGATTAATTAGAATGAATCAAACTTTCTGAGACTATAAATGAAAAACAAAACTGATTCACTAGAATGAATCAAACTTTCCAACACTACATATAAGAAACAGAACCGATTCACTACAATGAATCAAACTTTTCAACACTCCATATGAGAAAATCAACTGATTCATTAGAATGAATCAAACCTTCCAAGACTACAAATGAAACACAGAACTGAATCACTAGAATGAATTAAACTTCCAACATTAGATATGAGAAACAGAACTGATTCATTAGAATGAATCAAACTTTCCAACATTATATATGAGAAACAGAACCGATTCACTAGAATGAATCAAACTTTCCAACACTACATCTGAGAAACAGAACTGATTCACTAGAATGCTTCAAACTTTCCAACACTACATATGAGAAACAGAACTGATTCATTAGAATGAATTAAACTTCCAACATTAGATATGAGAAACAGAACTGATTCATTAGAATGAATCAAACTTTCCAACATTATATATGAGAAACAGAACCGCTTCACTAGAATGAATCAAACTTTCCAACATTATATATGAGAAATAGAACTGATTCACTAAATTGAATCAAACTGTTCAGCAATATATATGAAAAACAGAAATAATTCAATAGAATGAATAAAACCTTCCAACATCACATATAAGAAACAGAACTGCTTCACTAGAATGAATCAAACCTTCCATCATTACATATAAGAAACAGAACTGATTCACTAGAATGAATCAACCCTTCCATCACTACATATGAGAAACAGAACTGATTTACTTGAATGAATCAAAGTTTCCAACCCTACATATGAGAAACAGAACTGATTCACTAGAATGAATCAGACTTTCCAACGTTAAATGATTATAATGAACTGACCTTTCTAGTGCTGTATATGAGAGTGAAGACTGTTCAGAACAATTCAATTCCAACACTATACCTGTATACAAGGGAACTGTTAATTCATTACAAACTGTCAAACCCTCTAATGTTATATATAAGAGACAGAGAAGATTCTTTAGAATTAACTGATTTACTAGAATGAATTGAACTTTCCAATACTACATGTGTGAGAAAAAAACAAACCTATTCACTTGAATGAATGTGGCTTTCTTTCCATGATTAAGATAAACTGATTAACTTGAATGAATTGACTTTTTCAAAGAAGGAGAACTGTTTATGACAAACTGATTGATTTATAAATCAAATCACACTTTAAAAAACCCATTAGGAAAGAAATATTATTCAAAATTCAAATGATAGTTACAGCTCTGGTGTCCTTTGCCAACTTCAGGCTGTCATGCTAGTCTCTTCATCAGCATTATAAACCCACTTGTGCTTACAGAAGCATCACAGAACTGCATATAAAATAATAAAGGTTGCAAATTGCACTGGCCTTTTTCTGTTTCTCATAATTGCTGCCATAATCTCTTCTGCGGTTACACCACATATGTCAAAGGGTGTGGCGAACAAGCGCTTAAAAGCCTGAGAGAGTCAAGCGGGAACATAAGCGATGAAACCGAGAGACACGGTCTCCTGGGCGGCTCGCAGCCTCTCCGGTCTTGTTTTGGAAAGATAGGAAGGCATGTGGTATCTCATCTCATCAGAAGCCAAGCTTTTCCTTTTTTATCTCCCCTTTTTTTTTTCTTCCCGGGAAAAATCAATTAACACTGTATCGTGGGCACATCAAGTCCCGTAAGCCCTCAGTCAGAATTTAAGCATCTGTCAGCCAATGCGACTGAAGCCCCGCAATCAACGGCATAAATCAAAAGAAGCTCTGGGTATTAGGTGTCATTGGGAAAGAGGTAAAATACATAACTCACAGCGGACACAGGTGTCTGTGTCAAATGCCAGCGCGAGGAGCGAAAGTGCGACTAGGGAGAGGGAGAAAGGAACCGAACACGTGTTCGCTCATATAAAACGTCCATTAATCACAAGCTGTCCTCCGTGCCTCGCTTGACAAATGGACCTGGAAAATGATGGTTACTGCAAAAAGAAGACACGTCAGCGTGAGTTACTCTCCCACCCTGCGACTATGATGTCAAATTAATATTAGGCACCAAAAAAGAGGAACTGCGTTTCTAATCTCCTCTTTAGCTCATCATCTCGGCCCTTCTTAATGGATTACATTATTAAATAGCATGTGACTCAGGTGACGGACGCCCAATGGCACACCTTTCCCAACATTTCATACCGCATTGATTTTACTCCAGCCGGCCTAATCGGCTCAGATTATTGATTGCGAGGAATCGCGCCGGACAATTATTCCTGAAACTTACAACTCACCTTTGTGTGAACGTGCAGCGTAATGTCATTATCGTAAAAACCCTTTATCTCGTTTCATTAAAGGCTGTTGTAATCTATCTCGCTAAGACTTTCCGCCAGCGTTTAGTGCTTTATAAAGAATAGTCGTGCATGACGAGGGAAAATAGGTGTGCGGGTGGTTTTATTTTGGGACGTGGTGGAGCCACAGTCAATTGCCCTTTACGACCCGGGCCGCAATAACCTGAACCTGCGCTAAATCATTCTGCGATGTACATCCGCTGGGCTTGTAAAGACACAGCTAGATTGGGAGTCAAGATCTGATGTTTGATTCCACATGTCTTTGGTGTTCAGTGTAACAAATTTAATTGCTTTATAAGTAACCTACACTCTAAAAAATGATGGGCTGTTTTAACCCATTTTGGGGCAAATATGGGCTAACCAAATTGTTGGGTTAAAAACTGAATTAAAAAATTTAACCCAACAGTTGGGTTAGTCCATATTTGAGTTTTATTTGAGTTTTTGAGTGTATAAATAGTGCAGAATTCAAAATTTCACTTAGCCTCATACCTTATTTTTAAAAAACAAAAAAGAACATTATTTGATAATATATCCTATTTAAATGTTTACACAAAATATTGAAAATTATATACATAATATTAATAAAATATAAATATTTACACAGATACAGTAGATAAATATTCAGATAGATACATAGATGTGTGTAGAATTTTACTTAAACTCAACATATTTTTAAATGCAAAACATTTCAATAATGAAGTGAATTATTTTATTATATATATATATATATATATATATATTTTTTTTTTTTAATTATATATAATAATATATGCTATTTTATTTAAATGTTTACACACACAAACATACATATACATTAGATTTGTAATAATATAATTTCATAATTAACATACATAATTTAATATTATTTAAAAGTTTTTTAAATAATATTTAATAATATGTTTAGGCAAAATATTGAAAATATTATTAATAAAATATATTCAGATAGATATTTAAACTATTTCATAAAGTGAAATTATTTAATTATTAAATTATTATTTTAATATTTAATGATTTATATTATTTCATGTAAATCTTTACACACACACACACACACACACACACACATATATATATATATATATATTCAGATAGATTTAATATTACAATTTAATAAATGACATCAAATATTATTAAATATTATTTATTAAAAATAATATGTGTTATTTATTATTTTGTGTTATTTATTATTTGTTATTACATTTTTATCAATTATGTATTAATATTACATTATTACAGCTACATTTATTTATAAATTCACACAAAACATTGAAAAAAATACTAATAAAATATAAATATATTCAGATAGATAGATAGATACTTAATGTCATGCCTTATTTCTAAATATAAAAATGAATAATTTTTTAATAATAAAGTTTAATAATATAATTTAATAAATGACATCAAATATTATTAAATATTATGAAAAAATACTGTTATTTTTTAATTACTATTATTATTATTAGTATTAAAATTAATGTATTTTTATGTATTAAATTATATTATTACAATTTTATTTGTTTAAAAATTTCACACAAAATATTGAAAAAATATGAATAAAAAATAAATATATCCAGTATTCTGAATAATATTTGAATAATAAATAATGAAATAATTGTATTATTAAAGTATCATTTTAAAATGTAATAATATGTGCTGTTTAATTTAGATGTTTATACAAAAATATTTAAAAAAAAACTAAAAATGTTGAAAATATATTAAATATAATTATCTTAAATATATATACATATATATTCAGACGATAGATAGATAGATTTGTTTACACAAATATATATGTTCAGATAGATTTTTAATAATATAATTTAAATAAATGACAAAATATTATTAAGAAATAAAAAATATTTAATGTTATTTATTAATTATTGTTATTTATTATATGCATTAAATTATATTATTACATATATATATATTCAGATAGATAGATAGACAGACAGATGTGTATGATGTGTAAAAAAAGGTGTGTGTGTGGTTTAATTTCGGGACGTGGTGGAGCCACAGTCAATTGCCCTTTACGACCCAGTCTGCAATAACCAGGACCTGCGCTAAATCACTCAGCGATGTACATCTGCAGGCCATGTAAAGACACAGCCAGGTTAGGAGTCAAGATCTGACGTCTGATTCCACATGTCCTTGGTGCTCGTTCAGTATTCAGTGCATCCCATGATGCACCACTTTATCAGCTGAACTCTATGTTTGTTCGTTATTGACGCCGGCGGCCGGATAATGCCACAATCGGGAAGGCAGACTTAAATGTAACACCTCGCGTACAGTCGGTGAGTCAGGGAGAAGGTGTGGGCCCAGTGATGACATCACAATGTGGGTACACTATGTTCTGATGTATTCATATTACCTTGACATTCGGCGCAATACAAAGACTTTGGTTGGAAATGCCAGAGAACTGGAAAGTGAATGATAAAAGTGGCACGGGAGGTGGCCGGGGAGGGATGAGTCAAGGTTAGGTCACTGCAATATGGGGAGACGGAGCAGAAGGGAGGGGAGACGGGTTAAAAAAAGTATAAAAGCGAGGGAAAAAAGAGAGAAGAGAGAGAATATAGAGCGAGTGAAATACTAGAGGGGCGTTTGAAGTATCACGCAGTCTGCTCACATCTCCAAAACACAGCGCGCTAAAGCTGACCGACGGCATAAACACAGTTCCAGAACACCCACGGGGACGTCTGCATGGGACAGATGGAAATATCTGGAATATTTGTGAGATCTGTCACTGGCTCTAAAACATCAGCTGTATGTATGTAAAATGCTGGTTTCCTCATACAGATTCTTAAAGGGATAGTTCATCCAAAAATGAAAATTCTGTCATTAATTACTCACCCTCACATGTCGTTTCAAACTCGTAAGATCTTCATTCTTCTTCAGAAAACAAATTAAGCTATTTTTGATGAAATCTGAGATCTTTCTGATCCTCCACAGACAGCAAAGAAAACAAAAATAACTACTTTATTCCAGACGTCGACAAGGTTGTTGATTAGACCAATTATGGTTTGTAAACATTCGGGATGCACGCACAGAATTAACAAACTCACTAGTTTTGAGTTAAAATCGAGTTGTAGTCAGAATTAGGAGATATAAACTTGTATTTGCAAGGGAAAAAAAGCCAGAATTGTGAGATAAAATAAATAAATGTTATGTAAAATGTTAATAGTAATAGGTTTAAATAATATTTCATGCTGTAACTGTAGGGCTAATACAATACGTCCCCTATGAACAGTATATGTGAATATTATGTACACTCATAAAAATGATTCTTCAACACTGTTCAGATTATTTTAAAAAATCCTTTTCATTTAACACCATTGTGTTAGGTTTCCCATTTATACAATTGCATTGTGTTAAACTGACTTGAAACAGCTGCATTTTGGTACAACTCAATATTTTCATTTTGAAAGAACGTTTCAATTAAATAGGCCAAAAATACCATTTGATGCTTGTTCAATTCACTTAAGTAAATTAAGTTAATCCAACACAATTTTTTTTCAACCACTTTACCTAATTAATTTGAGTTGAGAGTACATAAATTATTTTACTTGTGTAACTAGGTAGTGGATTTCCCCTTCCCATCATGCTTTGCATGCTTTGTACAAAGAGAGTCAATGTTGAAATGTTATTTTATGCATTTTTTAATTAAGATGATACACTTGGGAGACTTGTTCATGTTTAATGTTCTTTAATGTTTGTATTTAAAAGAGTTTCTGGAGAGTAAATGTTTTTGGGGGTTACCATTGTGGTGAAGTGTAGACCATGAGCTTGGGTTGAGGACCTGCTAATGTGAGTTAAAGTTGTTTTAATAATAAAATAAACAACTACTTTGGGCATGCTATGGAAAGCCATGTTATAGCTAATGCCTAAAGTTAAGTACATCAAATGTATAATTTTTTGAGTGTAGAAGGATTTCTGCCTAGTTATTTGTTTTCCAGTTAAATGTTTTAGTTTGAGCATAAAATTATCACTTCATAAATGTATCAATTTCATTTAAACTTTATTTGATCAAATTGAGTTGGCCCAACTCAATTACATTTCATTGCATGAATTTAATTTTTATGAGTTGGGGTTACACATATTTATTGGATGGAAATCCTGCCCTTAATTAAATTGAGTTCATCCAATGAATTATTTTTTTGAGTGTAGACGTATTGTTTAAATCAAAATTATGCTTTAAAAGTAGAGTAACCATAGCAGTTTTCATCCATAGTATGTCCGTTTAAATGTCTTTAGCTTCAAATGGCGTCTTTGACAACAGTAATCTATAAAAATGATTTGCATTCCGATTTTGACATCAAAAATATTTTTTTTTACTCTTATTCCATGGCTTTTACCTGTTTACCTCCACTTGTTACCAGTGTTTTTCTGCATCCACTATGCGCACGCAGCTGCAAGTGACGTAGCTGTGCCGTTTACTCCAAATTGGTCTATAAAGTCATTCTTCATAACATTGCGGTTGAACCACTGATGTCACATGGACTATTTTAACAATCGCCTTACTACCTTTCTGGGCCTTGAATATGTCAGTTGCGTTGTTGTCTATGCAGGGTCAGAAAGCTCTCGGATTTCATCAAAAATGTCTTAATTTGTGTTCTGAAAATGAACAAAGGTCTTATAAGTTTGGAACAACATGAGGGTGAGTAATTAATGACAGAATTTTCATTTTTGGGTGAACTGTCCCTTTAAGTCTCACCATTGGTTGTAATTAAAAAAGAACCAACTCATAAGTTATTCATTCATTAATTGGACTACGTTGGTTCGATTGACTATAGACACAGTGGTGGAACTGTAGCACCGTAGACTAAATATTGCAGGAAATAGTAAGCAAAGTAGTTTATCATAAGCTGTTTTTATTCAGCAGAGATGTTCAATCTTGAAAAATACAGGTGTAAATTGTCCTGTATAAAAGAGATGTCCTTTTTTGCCAAAGTACAACCGCATTTTAACAGCACTAATGCTGTCAACACGTTGTCTTCAAAGACTAACACACAGGCCAAGCGTAAAACAGGCAATCCTTGCCTTAAACAAGGTTGTTCGAGCACATTTAATCACCAAGAATTTGGCAGATTTTCGTCAGCAGAAAGTGTGCTGAAATGTCAAACAGATGTAAATGCACTTTTATGCTTAACTTCGACAATCTCATTTAAATAAGCCGTTAGGATAGACAGAAGTCAAAACTGACTGTGATAGGCCCATAGCAACTGACGTCTTTGATAAGGAATCGACAGCCATTAAGCAAGCGCTATCTGTAAAATCCAGTTCTGTAACATCTAAAGCCAAGTCTGGGGATCAGCTGTGATGGGCCAAGGACAGGAACAAAAACCGCTCACCAAAAATTCTCCCTCAAGACTTTGTAAAATAAGGGAAATGCAAATGAACCTAAATGCAAGAGCAGCTGAAATCTCACCGCAGGAGCTGGATTTAACAACCAACGCCTTTCATTTCACCTCAGAAACTCACTAAATGCGATGTTGCCGCCGTAGTGATGGAACACCATTATGTACATTGAGCTTATTAGCAAAGGTCAAGCGAGTCATATGGAGATGTTTTTTAAACAGGCAGGATGGCATTTCTCACCGGGTAACAAGAGCTTCAGATAGTCACGTTTGACTCGTACAATGAGTGTAATGACATCTGTGAATTGAAATGTTAAACAGGACAAGCCCTTGCTGTAAGCTACAACAGTCCTAGCAGGAGAGCATGTTTTAACGAATGCGTCCAAGAGGACAAGAACAAGTTAAAGCACATCAAAGAGGTCAAATGACTCTTAAACACTGTCATGTACTCTTGAGGTACCAGGAAAATGTTTAAAAGTGTCAGCAGAATTGCATTCATAACCACCAAAGACCTGTAAGTCTAATCCTCATTAATTGACTCTTTACCCGGAGTTTGATTGACAGGCAGTCTGACCAATCATAACGCTTTGTCTGTCAAACAAACCAGACAGGAGAGTAGATTAAAAAGCAGGTCTTATGTTTTTTTTTTTAAGTGTCATAATATTGTGGGTCCCCTACAACAGGTTTAAATGCATCTATGGTCAGAAAACATTGTAAATTTCCCAGAATATACATTTATACATACAGTCATTTCTCCATGATTTTGAAACAATTAGTTTGAGCAGTTCTGAGCGAAATAATATACCCCTATAAACCCCTCCCTTCCATAAGCATACTCTATTATGATTGGCCGATCTGATCAGCTGACCAAACCTGCTGTGAATGGCACAGAGAGGAGTACTTGAGCAAGTCAGCGGGTGCTGCCATCTGTGTTGCCGAGTCTGTGGGTTGAAGCGACCCCAATAATGTCATATTTAGCCAATGGAATGTGAATGTACCAGGGGAACCCTGACAAAAAGCATGGATTTTTAATGGGGGACCGCCTTCGAAACGCAAATGGGCTAGTTTTGAGTAGCAATCGGGCAGGTGTTGTTGTGAAGACCTGGCAACCCTGAATAATATAATGTTCCAATCTGTTCCTACAATAATGACATAAAAACATTTAGTTTAACACTTTACGCAAGTTTAGCCACTAAACTGTAAACACATAACAAAACAATAATGGTGGATCCTAACGTGACTAACTGATGAAACAACACAGTTTGTAAACCAAAAAATGTCTGTTACATTCTTTATTATTAAACAAAATAAACGAACAACAACAGTATACATTAATTGACACATTCTTAGGAAACAGTGCGTTTACAGCGAATTATCAGAACTATTTCAGTAATACAGTAATATTGTGGTTTACCTGGAAACCTAAAGCTGCACTAGGTATACAATACATCACATATTAGCACAAAAAACTTGATATTTTAAGCACTCAACGTATCAGTTGTACTTACAAATTGTGGTTTGGAGACGCTTGTTAGTCCAAATGAAGATTAGAAGCCAAAGAAGATAAAAGCCAAGATTAGAGAAGCAGTTCTTGGTAAAATGACAAGCACACAACAAAAGGTTTGAATTGTATTAGCGTGGTATTGTGGAAAAAGTTCATTTTAACCACTGAATCTTCACATCATCATCTTTTGGCAATGAAAACATAAACTTGCTTTCACCGCGTAGAACACAGCGTTTATGTAAACACTAACTAGTGGAAGTGTTTGTGGGCAGGTCAGACTGTTCGTATTTTGCGGACAAGTGGGGATTATGCAAATGTGTTACCCAGTGATGTAAATTGGTAACATGCAGAAGATTCAAAAATATGACAACTCGTTATGGCAATTATGAGTCGACTCTTTCTTTTGAGAAACAACATCTTTATGTATAATGCACTTTTTTAATTAACAGCTATGCAGACTGTTTACATTCAAGGATAGCTATACATTACAAACTGCAAAAGAGATATTTTTCAAAAACCCATATAACCTGCTCTTTAACATTAGTGGACTTGAACTTGAAAAATGGTGTGTATTGACGTCTTTCTGAGGTTGAAACACAACTTTTGATGTTCAGTATGTGCGTTGAAGACTGACAGGGAAGAGAAGAAATTGTTGAATAAAGTGGTTATTTTTGTTTTGTTTGCACACAAAAGTATTCTCACAGCTTCATAACATTACGGTTGAACCACTGATGTCACATGGACTGTTTTGTCGATGTCTTTACTACCTTACTAGGCCTTAAACGTGGTAGTTGCGTTGATTTCTATCCAGGGTCAGAAAGCTTTCAGATTTCATCAAAAATATCCTAATTTGTGTTCCGAAGATGAAAGAAAGGTCTTACAGGTTTGGAACAACAATTAATTAATGACAGAATTTTTATTTTTGGGTGAACTATCCCTTTAAGAACACACATTTATGCTATTCAATATGACATATTCAAAGCAAGAGACATCAGATGCATATTAATGAGTATTACTGAGTATCACTCAGTAGATATTTCTGTCAAAGGTTGTTGAATCCACTGAAATGTGATAACAACAGGTGTAAATCAATTATGTTAAGAGATGCCAGGTGTCCCACCTCATAAGGGGATTGGCATTGATCAAGGAGCTCTATGAAAGGCCAGGGGCATAAACCTCAGTCGGGTGTCCTTTCCTCTTTGAGAACTTTATATCTCGTCCTCCCCACGACACCAACATTCTGCCAAGTTCGCTTTAATTAACTGCGTACTGTGTGAGCGTAATCACTCTTTTTAAAACAGTCTTCTAATCAGCAGACCAATGGCCTGAATCATATTTTTCTGCCCTTTTTTATTGTTAATTAGCCACGTCTCCTTTATCCCTCATCCGTGGTCAGGAGTCGAACAAACATGCAGAGTCCAGTGTCACATACTTATTAGCCAAATATGAAGCGCACTGGGGGAGGTTCCGCCTCATTTTGTCAAATATCACTGGAGAGAGAGAGCAATACATGTTCATTACTGGATTCACAGTTGATTCAATTAATTTTTACACAATGGATTTTCCATAGGGCAACAGGAAACACTTCCTAGGCCTCCAAAAATTTTGTGCGGCACCTCATGAATTTCATCAACGGCCCTGCTGCAAATGTATAACGTGATGTAATAAGAAAAGATGTGGCAAGTATTTCTCCACTCCCTGCAAAAAATTATATGAAGGTGATCACACTGCCAACTGCCTACTACTGCCTGTGGATGGAATTCACGGTTGTCTTGGTTACTTCTTTTTTTCCCTTTCACTGAATGTCTAAAAATAATGTCCAGCTCTCGACGAGGAGGACGGCCGCACTGTGTTCTGCAGAATAAGTAAATCATTACATCACCAGCAATGGTTTTGTTTTGAAAAATCTTAAATGCACTCCTGATCATTTACAGAACAGAACAAGCACGGCCAGTGGAGACGGAATGGAAAATTCCCAGCTGAACCAAATATGAGCATCCAAATGTTAGAAAATGTTCATTTTGAAGCCCCCGGCGCTGCACAGATGCCGTTTAAACACTTATTGCAACAAGCTAGGTATTGTAAACAAGCTGTACATAAACATTTGCTCTGTTCCAAGATGTAGAGAACTGCCTACTGAGGAAACATTCTTACAGCGTTGTTGATGTACTCCAAGGCTATTTCAAAAGGTGGACAAGTTTATTATGCATTATTTATTATCCTAAAGCAGTATCGCATACATGGTTCACAGAGAAGGCCAGAATGCACTGAAAAGAGCTCACTGAAGGTAAAAATCCAAAATGGGGGAATAGACTTGAAAAAAGCTCCACTGAAGTGCTTTGAAACATGCAGCGTTATTTAATGTGTTGATGTAATTTCAACTGAAACAGGAAGACAAGGCGGGACATATCCAGCAGTCCCACCCCCTTTTTTAAATAGCCAATAAAATTTTGTTTATATTAAATCTATTGAGCTGGGTAAAGCCACATTTGTCAGTGTATGACAGCCACTGTCTCATCCATATTGCATTATCTATATATACAATAGCATTCTGTATAGAATTCAAGTGTGTCCGATACGTTTACGAGTTGTGCAAGATATGCTACGTGCTATCATGTCTCTGGACCGGAGCAGACTGTTTACCCCCTGCTGCGGTTTGTGTGATACAAAGTGAAACTAGACTTTATTCACTCCAACGGAATGCATATTTACACTGTCTGAATTGTTTACTATCCCCTACAGTGCACTACGTGCCATTCACTGTACAGAAAATACTAATTCTGTGAACAAGTGACCAATTTCAGCCGCAGCTAATATCATTTTCTCCATATTTTTAAAGCTAACTTATTTTGCTTTAAAGATATACCTACTTTGAGCTACAAGGTTGTTAATTGATGGTTTCTGTTTTTCTTAGGGCTGGCAATCTGCAATTATTTCAACTTCTGTTTAAATGATTGTTAAAAAGCGGACATCCTGGTGGAAAACTACATTACCCATGATTCTGCACAGAAAATTCCCACCAATCACAGAACTGAAACAAGCTAATTGCACCAAAAGAACTATTCAGCACCTCATCAGTGTCTATTTATAGTGCAGGGGGCCGCATGCTTCAGATTTTAGAGAGCATTTGATTGGACAGAAAGTTTGATGAGAAGCTGAAGTGCAGAGTGATGTCAACAAAATCACTGATCCATATTGGTGGACGTTAGAGACTGTAAGTTTTGAATGCTTATATATTCTAAATCCGAATTTGGTCATTGTATTATAGCACACTAGCTTACAGATAACTTTAAGGCTAACATATTCATACTAAAAGCCAAAAAACTTCCATTTTGATATCATGGGGACTTTAAAGATTACAATTTACATTTTATTTAAAGAATTTCTTTAAATACTTAAAAATATCAACTGTAATATCAAACAATTAGTGTGATTAGTAATTGATTATTTTACCAAACAACTGTACATACTATGTACTGTAATGCTGATTATATTTTGTGCCGTTAGCTTAGCAACACGCTAACAGCAAATTTCAACAACAGTTGGGTTCCAGAAGTAAAAATCCCATTTGCCAACCATTTTTTGCTTTAAAGACCTACTGTGAGCTACAGTACGAGGCTGTTAATTGATGGTTTCTGTTTTTCTTAAGGCCGTCAATCTGCATTATTTCAACTTTTGTTTAAATGATTGTTAAAGAGCTGAATTACTGATGGGAAAACTACACTACTCATGATTCTGCAGAGAAAATTCCCATCAGTCACAGAATTGAAACAAATTAATTCCACCAAAAGAGCTATTTAGCACTCGCCAAGTCAGTTTCAAGAATCAGCCTACTACTAAATATGTATATGTTTTGTATTTCTCCTTTTTAAATTAAATTGTCATTTGCAGTGCTTCATGGGATTGTAGTTCTTTCTGTCATTATAGTTGTAAAGTTACAAGAAATATGCACTGTTTGTCCTTTTTGTTAGATTTTTGCATGGTTTTGATTAAAATCAAGGTTTTTAATGCTCATAGCTGGTAGTTTTGACTTGTATATAACTCTTACATTAAAGGTTAGTTCACCCAAAAATGAAAATTCTGTTATTAATTACTCACCTTCATGTCGTTCCAAACCTGTAAGACCTTCATTCATCTTCGTAACACAAATTAAGATATTTTTGACGAAATCAGAGAGCTTTCTCACTCTGCATAGACAACAAAGCAACTGACACGTTCAAAGCCCAGAAAGTTAGTAAGGACATCGTTAATAACTTGCATGAAGGAGAACAAAATGTTGAATAAAGTAGTTATTTTTTATTTCTCTGAGCACAAAAGTATTCTCATAGCTTCAGAAAATTACAGTTGAACCACTGATGTCTATCATGGACTATTTTAACAACGTCCTTAATACTTTTCTGGGCCTTGAACGTGTCAGTTGCATTGCTGTCAATGCAGGGTCAGAAAGGTCTCTGATTATATCAAAAATATCTTAATTTGTGTTCCAAAGATTAATTTTTTGGTAAACTATCTAGACTTTTTTTTAGTTCCTATGCAAAAATACTGAAAAAGTGGACAAGTACTGTTGCTTTCCAGTTGAGTCCTTCATGCAGAGCATTATATATGTGACATGTGGAGATGCTGCCTATGTAAAGCATTCAAAGTCACCAACTTTGAGGCCCCACAACAGTTAGGATACTAAAGGCCAAGTTTTGGGAACTAACTACTGTCCTTCAAAGTAGTTTTACAGTCGTTTTATAGAGAACAAATCATCTTGTATTCATTCTTTTTCATTTTTTGTATTAAATATAACTCTTATAAGCCATTGTTGTCCTGCAATAATCTCTGTGACTACTACAGAGTGTAACAATAGTCTCTAGTGACAGAGAAGAGCCGATCATATCTGATTAAGCAACACATTGTTATTAAAATCCTTCCTGTCTGATGACCTATCTGCTATTTTCTGCTTCTAAGCCCTTTGTGAACAGCGATGAGCAGCCGCAGCAGGTGATGATTCAGCTGACGCACACGCATCAGGATGCCTGGAGTGGCTCAGCTTACCTTTCATACTGATCTCGGATCAGTGCTTTAATTACATTTGGGCGTGTAAATGGGGCCGGCTAGTCCAGAACGTGCTTGAAAAGGCAACTGCTATTAAAAGTGGCTCTGTTTGGCGCCAAATACTTCTGTGGCCTGATGCCACTGAGCAGATTTACCATACGAACCTCGTTCCTTCTGTGGTGACACAGGGATCATGGGTAATGCCTTTCAGATTGGTTTGCGTTAGAAGTGTCCTGCCCTCCCCGTCGAGCTGACATAGCAAGGACATTCCGGTGCGGTGCCCCGCTAATGGACTCTTTCCGCATGGTGCTGCACCATGAAGAACACATTAGCCATCATCTGCGCCGGCTACTGGAGTGAAACTCGGCGGGAAAAGCCCTGCTGTAACTGCCTGGTGTTCATTTCCACTGAGATTGGAGCATTATGAGATATGTAATGATAAACGCCTTAGAAGATAACACGCACATTGTGTTGAAGGCTAAGAGAGAGTTTGTGTTATGGCTCGCAGTCTGTCTATATAAATTTCAAAACAGAGCTTTCTAGAAGTAAAGTGTTGTATGTGTTTAAGATCTAGAAAAATGGGAATACTCTAGTATGATTGGATCGATATCAAAATTCTGGCTTTGAATTGAGTTTTATTCATGTTAAATCAATATCTTAAGATGCCACTAGCCTTTGATATTCAATATCTATATCTTAAGATCTATATCTTAAGATACTTATAAACAGCCTTGAGCAACTGATGAAATGAAACAAGGGTTGTCAATATTTCAGTGATTCATGACTAATCTTAGACTGAAATAATGTTTACATGGATGTTCAACAAAGATGTTTTTGCCGCTATTGTCTGATGTCTTCGCTTTTTGTTTATGTTTGTTAAAATATAAAATTCAAGATACACAGCTGTTGAAAGTTTTATCTGTTTCCTTGAAAGAAATTAAATTTTTATTCAGTGTGCATTAAATTTATCAAAAGTGACAGTAAAGACATTTATAATACATTTGAGGTCAAAAGTTTACATACACCTTTGCAGAATCTGCAAAATGTTAATTATTTTACCAAAATAAAAGGGATCATACAAAATGCATGTTATTTTTTATTAAGTACGCTTACGCATACGCTTGATTCTTAATACTGTGTTGTTATCTGAATGATACACAGCTGTTTTAATTTTCAGCATTTTTGTGTTGGAACCCTTTCCAACAAGGACTGTATTATTTTGAGATCCATCTTTTCACACTGAGGACAACTGAGGGACTCATATTCAACTATTACAGAAGATTCAAACGCTCACTGATGCTTCAGAAAGAAAAATGATGCATTAATGCCGGGGGGTGAAAACTTTTGGAATTTGAAGATCAGGGTAAATTTAACTTATATTGTCTTCTGGGAAACATGCAAGCATTTTCTGTAGCTTCTGAAGGGCAATGCTAAAAGAAAAAAAATATGATATTTAGGCAAATTAAAAATATTGCACATATCTTCATTCTGTTCAAAAGTTTACACCCCCGGGTTCTTAATGCATTGTTTTTTTCTTCTTCTAAAGCATCAGTGAGCGTTTGCACCTTCTGTAATAGTTGTATATGAGTCCCTCAGGTGTCCTCAGTGTGAAAAGATGGATCTCAAAATCATACAGTCATTGTTGGAAAGGGTTCAAACAAAACAAAAATGCTGAAAAGAGAAGAGAATCATGCGAGAATCATAACCAACTATCACAAAACAGAAAAAACAGCTGTGTATCATTCAGGTAACAGCACAGTATTATGAATCTCTTGTGTACTATATAGACTATAACATGCATTTTGTATGATCCTTTTAATTTTGATAAAATAATTCACATTTTGCAGATTCTGCAAGGTGTATGTAAACTTTTGACCTCAGCTGTATTGCAAAAGATTATTATTTTAAGTAAATGTTGTTTTCAGCATATTAGATTAACTTCTGACATTGGAGACTGGAGTAATGGCTGATGAAAATTCAGCTTTGCCAACACAGAAATATATAACTTTTTAAAATATATACAAACAGAAAACAGTTATTTTAAATGATAAAAATATGTTAAAATATTACAGTTTCTACTGTAATTGTTTTGTCAAATAAATGCAGCCTTGCAGAGAATAACAGACTCTAATACTTGAGCTTTTATGATAAATAAATTCCACCATAAACACATATAATAAATACATTTGGTAATTAATGTCATGGCTGCACTTTGTCTTCTGGGTCAAGTACTGAAATGAGTAAAATAATGATATACCGTAGGATACATAAAATCATGATACCATAGACATTACGTAATATTCCAGCTTCCTGTATAACTTCATATGTGTAAAAATAAATGTAACTTAATATACCTCTGTGCCAAACATTCTACATATTACAGATTCTTCCAGTCTATCTATTTGATCTCCAATTCAATAATGTCTTTTTTCATAATAAATGATAAACAAAAATGATCTATTACTGCAGTCTAATTCTGACTTATTGCAGTGGAAACTGAACTTAAAATAGAAGGATTACCACCGGCACGCCACTCTTTGCCTCATTTGCTTAAGACGTCTTAAAAGGTGGCGTCAGATGGAATTGAGTGACTTGCACTCGTGAGAAGGAAGCCTGTCACTCAGAGTTTAGTGAGGTGAAGGAAGTCACCTGAGGTACCCAACCACGCACACCATTTCACAAAACGCACATCAAATGCTCTTTTATTCCTGAAATGACAGCTGTTTGGATAATTTTTTCCCTAGAAGTAGTTTCAGGCCAGGCAAGAGACTCTCTGAGATGGTAGGACAGACGATTTACCTGAAACAGCTAACACAGCATACAGGCATCACCGACAATCGTTTCATCTCGCATATTTCTTTGTGAACGTTTGACAACATGACACCGTGCGGTATTCAGCACCTCGTCAGTACTCCTTAGAGAGTCTTGGGCTTGTCACCACATTACTTCAGAGGGCAGCGCTGCAGTGCTTTGTGGGATATAGAAGATGGGTGTGTGGGTGGAAAGAGGACAGGTAGAAGATGTGGCAGAGAGATACGTGGCAAGAATAACCTCAAGCAGGCAGATTTAGAAACGGAGAACCACTAAATAAAAGGCAAAGGTGCCTGAGATTCATCTTTGAAAGACAGGTAATATGAAAATGACAGATACCGTCAATATTTGAAAATTATATTGTGAGTGTGTCATCCTGCTTTCACTTAAATAAAGACTGCATAACAATGGAGAACATTAGAACAGCGTTTTTTCTTCAGGAGCCAAATTTGGACAGCAACTCAAAAACAGAGCCAAAAATATTTTTGGTGCCAAAGTGCACCAGTACATTCTGTTTGATACTATTTATTTATTGGTTTATCTATCTATTTATTTATTTATTTAGACATCAAATCATACTAATGTACAGTATGGACATTTATTGGGGGGGTTTGCCGAAGATTACATTTAAAGGTGAACTCCACTTCCAGAACAACAATTTACAAATAATGTACTCACCCCAGCTCGTAAAGAAATTATGTTTTTTGAGGAAAAAGGATCCCAGCCGAGGAAGAAGGGTCTTATCTAGCGAAACAATCAGTCATTTTTTTGAAAAATAAAAATTTGTATACTTTTTAAGCACAAAAGTTTGTGTAGCGCGGGCTCTGGGATCCGCGTCCACGATGCTACAAATTAGTGATGGGTCGTTCTTGAACGATTCGTTCATTTTGAACAAATCTTTAATGTGACTCGGGAAGAACAAGTGGTTTCCTCAAAAACCATAATTTCTTCACGACTGAAGACAGAAAGACATGAACATCTTGGATGACAAGGGGGTGAGTAAACTATTAAAAATAATTTTCATTAACTGAAATAAAGCTGAAATAAAATATAATTATAATATTCAGAATTAGACGTTGTTTTGGCAAATAACTCAAATAAAAAAAAAATGTTGAAATACAAAAATGTCTAAAACTAAAAATGACTGTAAATATCTGAAAAAAAAAGAATATTAATAAAAAGCAACAAAAATGTAATAATAAATACTGAAATATATAAAGAATACTAAAATAAAACTGGGCAAAGATAATCTACATGTAAAAAATAGAGCATTCACAATTAAATATCCAATATCAACCAATACTGACAAGTAAAAAAAAACTTGACCAATCACTAACCACCAATATAGTGCAATAAATTTAGGTTGAAATTCAATTTCTAAGACTAAAACTTAATAAAAATGAATATAAATATTTTTAAAATAAATATATAAAAAAAAGCCATAAAATGCAATGTAAATTAAATTAAAAACTAAAAATATTTATTTAAAATATGAATAAATACTGAAATATATAAATAATACTAAAATAGCATTAGGTAGGGTAATTATATGAAGAAATACAGGATTCACAATTAAATATCCAATATCAAAAAAAAAAAAAAAAAAACTAATATTGCCCAGTAACCGATATGGCACCAGTATAGTGCAAACAATTTAAGTTGAAATACAACAATTTCTAAAACTAAAACTTAATAAAAATTAAAATAAATATTTAAAAAATAATAATAAAATAATAATAATAATAATAATAATGTAATCTAATTTGAGTCAAAATATTTTATTAAAATATTAATAAATGCTGAAATATATAAATAATGCTACAATAGTAATTAATACTAAAATACTAAAATTAAATTACTTTACTAAAAATACTAAAATTGGGCAAAGGTAATCTACATGTAAAAACAGAGCATTCTCAATTAAATATCCAATACCAACCAATACCAACAAGTTAAAAAAAAAAATTAATATTGACCAATAAACTGATATGGCACCAATATACTGCAATAAATTTAAGCTGATATAATAATAAAAATTAATATAAATATTAGAACAATAATAATACAAATGAAAAAAAGTCATAAAAATGGAATCTAAATTAAATTAAAAACTACAAAATTACATTAAAATACTAATAAATACTGAAACATACAAATAATACTAACATTGGGCAAAATTAATCTACATATCGAAGGGTGAGAACCAGAAGGGCGCCAGTGACATTTTGGGTGAAATGGAGATATATATATCAAATGAAAGCTCTTGATGAGCTCTTTCTACTGGCAAAAGTATTCTGTCATCCATGAGTGTACAGATTTTTATTATAAACCATTGAAATCAGTACACAAAGTCAGATCAAACTATGTTAAATTTGTGTTTTGGTGATTTGGTGAAATGTCACTTGATATATATAATTAAATATCCAATATAAACCAACACCAACTAGTAAATAAACTGGCACCAATACAGTGCATCCCCAAACATGCCCTTTTTGCTTTAAAACATTCTTTGAGAACAAGACAGTTTTTGCTCAGTCAGCAGAAGGTTTCTGGTCCTCCTCATGGCAGGCTTGGATCTGAGTCAAGGCACAAGGATCAAAACCATGACCTTCAAATCCAAAGGTGCTTAAACTTACCCGGCATGGTTTGCTAGGCTTTTAACTTCCCATAATACATTACCATTGACTACAGACAGGATAAACCTCTGACAAATCTTGGATCACATCCATACAACACTGGCTGACAATTTTTTATCCCAGTAGAGAGGAACGATCTTGTGATTTATAAAGCTGATAGCGCTCTATCATCTATTGTGACCAATTACCTTATTACAGGAATCCCTCAGAGAGTTAAACATGGGCTTACAGGGACTTAACATGTCCTGAAAGCAGCCTGACAGACTGACCACCGGAGCCATTCACAACCAACCAACGCAGTCATTGTGCCCTGAACATTTCTCTTTGAAAGTACTCCTCCACTGGTTTGATATTCTCTTTTTTCCATTTTTGTTCATAAACTTCAAATTGTGTCTGGCAGCGCTCTGTTGCTTTGTAGTGAATGTCGTTCCCATCAATATTTCAGTCTAAAGTGCTCAGATGCTTTCAATGGAACGTATAAATGCTGACAGATCCACACTGAAGCCTTCGCCGGACTAAACAAATAACGATTACGTTATAATATCAAACACGAGAAAGTAGGGCTGCAACAACTACAAACTTGCAAAAATCAATAGAATCAACGAATCTGATGTTAATTAATCATGCCTGTCTGGAAAACATCAGACAGTTTATAGCAGTGAATAATGCATGGGTCATTCTAGAATTGTAGGTTCATCTCATGTCCATGAAGTATATTTTTAATATATTTTCCTCAATATAAAGCCCCGATGCTTAATTTTATAGTACACAATTGTATTTTTCCCAATCACACTACTATATGTTGAAAAAGCCATATCTTTTGTTCAAACATTATGTTCATATCACATACAACCCTGGTATTCAGCTGTCCGATTCTGTAAAGTTTCTCATTCTACTCTGCATTTATGCATGAAAATTACCTCAAATATAAATTAATTTCATAGTTTTGCCTTCAGTTAGATTAGGTTATAAAGACATTTGCGTGTGCGCTTCAAAAATAATGTGTTTATTGTGAAATAACTTGTTTTATTTGTGTTCGAAAAACCATTGTCAGCTAAGTTACCCACTAGAAAACCCTTCTCAGAAAGGAATGGTTTTGTCCCATTCTTGCATAATTTGCACAGTATGATGATATTTCTTGTAGAAGTACATGGATGAAACACTAGACGTTCTGTTCTCTCTCTTTCCCCTACACTGTAAAAAAACAATTTGTTGAGTCAACTTAAAATAATTTGTAACCTGGCTGCCTTAAAATGTTAAGTTCAGTCACCTCAAAAAAAGTTTATTCAGCTTGAAATGTTAAATTATACTAAGTGACAACTTAGATATTTGAGCTGAATCAACTTAAAATTTTAAGGCAGCTGGGTTACTTACCCATCTGTTAAGTTTAGCAAACACAAATATCTAAGTTGTTACTTAGTACAACTTAACATTTCAAGTTGAATAAACTTATTTTAGTTGACTGAACTTAAAATTTTAAGGCAGCAGGGTAACAAATTATTTTAAGCTGACTCAACAAATTGTTTTTTATTTTTTACAGAGTAATATTGGTTAAACTAGCAAACTTGTCAAGAGAGGATTAACTGACTGTCAACAGTGTTACACAAGTATTATTTCTGCATATTTTAACAAGACAATTTAACTAAAACTTATGTTTTGTTTATAAAAATATATTTCTAAACATACCATATGCTCAGTAGTTCTAGTCTTCCATGTTGAGTATAAGTATAAAACACTAAAACTAAGTTACGTGTTAACTGTGTTACCCAATAAAGGTACCCAATAAAGTTTCTCATTCTACTCTGCATTTAAGCATGAATTTTACCTCAAATATAAATTAATTTAATAATTTTGCCTTCAGTTAGATTAGGTTATCAAGACATTTGGGTGTGCGCTTCAAAAATAATGTGTTTACTGTGAAATAACTTAACTTATTTGTGTCCGAAAAACCATTGTCAACTAAGTTACCCACTAGAAAACCCTCCAAAAAGGAATGGTTTCTCCCATTCTCACATAATTTGCACAGTATGATGATATTTCCTTTAGAAGCACATGGATGAAACACTAGAAGTTCTGTTCTCTCTCTTTCCCCTAATATTGGTTAAACTAGCAAACTTGTGTCAAGAGAAGATTAGTTGACTGTCAACAGTGTTACACAAGTATTATTGCTGCATATTTTAACAAGACAGTTTAACTAAAACTCATGTTTTGTTTATGAAAATATATTTCTAAACATACTATATGCTCAGATGTTCTAGGCTTCCATGTTGAGTATAAGTCCAAAACATTAAAAGTGTCAACTGAGTTACATGTCAACTGTGTTACCCAATAAAGGTAGCCAATAAAGTTTCTCATTCTACTCTGCATTTAAGCATGAAAATGACCTCAAATATAAATTAATTTCATAGTTTTGCCTTCAGTTAGATTAGGTTAACAAGACATTTGGCACAAAGCACTAAAAAAATGTCAGCTAAGTTATCTGTCAACCGTGTTACCCAGTAAAAGTAAGTTAGTTTACCACAGAATGTAGGCTTGTTGTCCTTTTATCACCACACAGACTTTCCCTCTCTTTGAAATAATGGCTTTTACATGTTGACCACAAGGCTTTTCTTTCACTCCAAACTATTCAGAAACCTCATAGTTACAATGGCTCTGTCTACAAATCTTGTGAGCTCACTAGCTGTCTGCTTCCTCTCTAGACAGCTATGTACATACACATTAAGCTAACTGAAATGGAACATTAATGCCTGATTTGAGACGCTTTTCATAGTCTGCAACTTCGTTAACAGGCACTCTCGCAACTAACACCCTTGCAGAGAGATAATGCACAGAGCTAATTCTCACATTAGCATGTAGCTAGCAAAGTTACAAAATCAATACGCCAGTAAGTACATGAATATGCAGCGCACATGAAATATGTGATCCTTAAAAACTGGGACTGTTTCCTAAGCACTTCTGAGTATGAATAAACACATATGTTTCTCTCAGCTTCAACCGAACTTGTAAATATTTAGCTTAGCTTAGCTTGGATAGGCTAAGCTAAAATGTAAACATTCATTTTCTATGGTGAAAATGAATGTGAAAATATACAGAAACAGACATTTTGTTACTAAATTTAAATCAGTGACACTTACTGTGCTTTATGCATTTAATGTAGACTCAAAATGACATACAATTTGCTACGTACAGTTTGAGACAAATAAGGGCATGTCTAAGAATGCTGTTATGTAGGCAGCTCGCTGTGTTTTAGGCCTGAGCCTGTAACTTAGTTTTAAACCTTGTCAACCCAGCTGCGCTCAGGTCTCCGTGTTCCTTCTGTAGCTTAACCTTAAGACGCATGGAATAAAAGGCCAAGTCAGGCAACAAGGAGTCTCACGGTAATACAGTCTCATTACCCTCTTAAGATTTTTCTTGGAACATGGACAAAGTCTCATAGATTTCATTAGATGCATGAAACCCAGTAATTGATTAACTGCCACCATCAACTCATGATCTCTGTGACAGGCAGATGGGCTGATCAGACCAGGATAAACAATGACCCAGAAGGGTAGCAGAATTATTTGAACTAAGACTTGGTAATACCACAAAAGAGGATTTAGTAAGTAGTGAGGGGGTCTCCATCCACAAAACCAGCTCAGACCCCAGTTCAGTCTTCACACTGTACCTCCACTCATATACACTGTTCATTTAAAATGACTGTTTCCTATTTTAACATTTTAAAATGTAATTTATTCCTGTGACGGCAAAGCTGAATTTTCAGCATCATCTACTCCAGTTTCCAGTGTCACATGATCCTTCAGAAATCATTCTAATAAACTTTGAGGAAACTGTAATACATTTTTTCAGGATTCTTTGATGAGCAGAAGTCTTTTGTAATATTATAAATGTCTTAACAGTAACCTTTGATCAATTTAACACATCTGAGCAGAATTAAGGTATTAAAGGAGGCATCGGATGTCCATTTTCCACAAGTTGGTATGATTATTTAAGGCAGAGCTATTTAATTAGCTTTATTTGAGGGCCAGAATATTGAATTGAAAATTTAAAGGGGGCCAAGGGGTGGGGGCCATCCCGATCTTTTTCTAGGGGGTCAATACAATTAGGAATTAAAGGAGAAGTCCACTTCCAAAACAAAGATTCACATATAATGTACTCACCCCCTTGGCATCCAAGATGTTTATGTCTTTCTTTCTTCAGTCGTAAAGAAATTATGTTTTTTGAGGAAAACATTTCTGCATTTTTCTCCATATAATGGACTGATATGGTGCCTCGATTTTGAACTTCCAAAAGGAAACTGTAGTTTAAATGTGGCTTCAAACGATCCCAAATGTGGTTGTAAATGATCCCAGCCGAGGAAGAAGTGTCTTATAGTAAGACAAGACGAGCGTTTGGCATTAAAAAGTATGTAAATTGTATTTTTATTAAAATAACCGATCGTTACGCTAGATAAGACCCTTCTTTCTCAGCTGGGATCGTTTACAACCGCATTAAAGATCGTATGAAGCCGCATTTAAACTGCATTTTGGAAGTTCAAAATCAGGGCACCATATCAGTCCATTATATGGAGAAAAATGCTGAAATGCTTTTTTTTCTCAAAAAACATAATTTCTTTATGACTGAAGAAAGAAAGACATGAACATCGTGGATGACAAGGGGGTGAGTAAATTATTTGTAAATTGTTGTTCTGGAAGTGGACTTCTCCTTTAAATTGAAACACATATTTAGCATTAAAATGAACTAATATTACCAACACCAACATGTATAAAAGGTTTAAAAAAAAAAAAAAAACAGAAAAAAACCTAATTAATCACACATTTTTCTGTAATTAATTATTAATGCTTGCATATTAATATATTTATATTGTCATAATTTCACACTGAATCTCCCAGTTAATGTAGAAACAACATAAAGATTGTATGTTTTAAATATGTATCATCTTTTTACAAAGTTCTTACAAAGTATCAATGATACTAATACTGCTACTGGTGTCTCTATTAAATGCATTGTTTCCCTCAATTATAGGTATAATATATATGATTTTTTTATTAAAACATCCAAAAACCACTAGAACAGTGTTTTATTTTGTTGACTTTGTACTTACATTATCCCAAATGTTTTGAAGAACGTTAAATCCAGACAAATAAGCAATTTTAACTAATATAATGGACCGTGTCATTGCATCTCCTGCCAATGATGTTACACACCCTTGATTTTCCGGTTTTATTTCGTAGAAAACATGGAAACCCCAAATACACTTTAATATGTTATGCATTTTATTAGACAAGTGATACACAGAGTAGCTTTACAACAGAACTTTCAACACACTCAAATGCATCAAGTATGATAAAACAGCGGTGTTTTTTCTTACATACGCATGATTGGAAGATGTGGAAGTAGTTGACTGTGGCATAATGAAAGCTCCGCTGCTTTCGAGCCATGTATTGTGCTCATCCTTCATTAGCAATCGCTCCAGCGTCTTCGTTTTGCTTCCACGACTTTCAGCCCCACCCTGCTTTATACTACAGTGACCTTAATAAGTCTTTAATACATTAGCTCATCCATTGCCATGATTTCCGCCCGAGTCCCAACGGACTGCATCGGCTGTAGGGATGAAGACAACAACTCCCATGATTCCACATTCAATCGCAGCACCATCAAAGTACGCCTTTCGTTCTTTTGTTTGTTTTGAATATGCGCCCCTTAGCAACGAAAACCTACATATTGTGCCTTTAAAACAATCTTCATATAAACTGTGTATAAACTGTATAGATTAATCTTTATTCAAGCTACAAAAGTTAATCAGCGACTGGAGCAGTCGTGTGATTTCTCCTTTTCTTTTGTTCTTTGATTTTCATCAGTGACATGTAGCAGGTTTCACTTTAAAAGCAGCGCTGTCTCTTTAAAACCTGACACACATGACGCGAATCTGACACATACAGTGGCATGCAAAAGTTTGGGAACCCCTTGCAGAATCTGTGAAAATGTGAATAATTTTAACAAAATAAGAGAGATCAATACATGTTATTTTGTATTAAGTACTGTCCTGAGTAAGATATTTCACATACTGCAGGACCTGGAGGATTTTGTTACTCTTAGGACTCTTATTTTATTAAAATTATTAATATTTTCACAGATTCTGCAAGGGGTTCCCAAACATTCGCAAAGTTTACCTCATCAACTGTTTGCACTTTGTGCTATTTCTCGCCAGATGTTATGACCAAAAATACCGCCTTTATAATACACTGACACTAGAACTGTGAATATCTCATAATTACTTTGTCAGCGTTGTCGTCTATTGATGTTGCGGTCTCCAACAAATTGTTGTTGTTGCACCTCTTCTTTTTTTTTGGCTGGTCTGGGCAAGTGTTGCCACCTTGTGGACAAACTAATAATTGCAAACACAATTCAAGGCTTATGTGCGACCTGCGCGTACTTCTCAGGGTGGACTGGGCCTGCGGACCCCCAGTTCCTCAATGGTCGTGTAAAACAACACCCTTTTTATCTTGTGAAAAGCAGCTCTGTTCACAGCGACCCGTTTCGGTGCATATATCTTTAAATGCTAATGAGCTACTGCTCACTCCACCCCTCTATTCCACTTTCTCTTTCCATTTTTTGTGTATGACGTCATACTTCTCAGAAAATCAAAACAGCTTGATAAGTGAGACTAAAAGCAGTGCTGTCTCTTTAAAACCTGACACACATGACGCAGATCTGACACATATCGGATTTCTCCCAACTCTTTACGTCTTTTAGGACTTTATTACTCATTTAAGACTATGTTTATGAGATAACTCTCTAAAACAGCATACAAGTGGCTGAGGGTGGAAATATGCAAATACTGGACAGTCTATCAGTGGTTGTGGGTGGAGCCTAAGCAATATGATGTCAAACTGCTCAATAAATCAAAATGGCTTGATAATTTCAGACTGAATGGATTTTTTTCATTGTAGGATGGTTGTCACACACTGCTAAGACACATCCATATGCAAAGACTATGTAAAAGTGAATTTTGCATCCGATGTCTCCTTTAAGTCATCATATTAAGCCAATCTTGTATTAACAGTAGCATTTCTTCAACACTGGGGCCTCGCTTGAGATAAAATATTGTGTTTTTATGTAAGTCTGAGAATGAAAGTGATCTTTTTTCTTTAAAATGACATTTCAGTACGTTGTAAATGTGAAATGATCTTCTTTAGTCTGAGTTAGCAACTAATAGCTGTCTGAGTGACAAGGAGAAAGCATATATCAAGGTCAGTTTCAGAACATGCCAACTGTTCAGGCTGGTTTGCAGCCCAGATTGAAAGAAAATGCCATTTGAAACTGACTCATGTAAATGCGAATAAACAAAACATGAAATAACGATAGTCACGGAAAATGAGATTGGTTTTGACTTCCACATTTTGAACGCTCGCTATAATCCGTATTATCCTACAGGACGTTGAGAGTATACATAAACATGTGCGAATCAAAAAAGAATTCATCTCTGACAAAAACGTGAACTGTTTTTCTTGAAATTGGGAAAGTTAGGAAATGTATCAAAGTGGGAACATTACATGAAATCCTTTGGTATTCACCAGATAAATTCATTGCGCCGAGGATAATAGGATATAACTTTTCAAAGTTTCATTATCTACATGACTATAGTGCTTGTCAGAGAAATAGCTTTTTTGCCATTTAGTGGTTTGGAGGTCTATTTGGGCCCCTTGGTCCTTGCTGATCCAGCTCCGCTTTATCATAACGTCAAACAAATAAGGAAGGCAATATTCCAGCAGTCACTGAATTTAGACAAATAGCCTACTATGGTGCCAATTCCTGTGTGGAAAAATAGCACCTGCAGCTCTGAGCGTGTAGGAGGAGACTTACAAAGACAAACAGGAAGGACAGAGGAAGAGCAGTCAGATGGCAAAAGTTTACCTTTGCTCATCAAGCGTCCCCTGCACACAGATACTGCATCCTCGTATTGTTTACTCGACATTTGCGATGACCCTCAGGCGCTGAAAATGCATTATAAGGTCGGTTAAACAGAGGTTATGGTGTTGTGACCATGATGGGGTGCTGGGAACGACTATGTCACTCTTCGTCAGGTCCAAGACCAAGACCCTTGACTTTAAGCTCATTAAGAGTTGAACGCATCATGGACCGGATCAGGATGTAGGTCTTTGAGGGCACAGCAAGAGTGAAGGCCCAGGAGAGTAACAGCGCTGTCTACAGGCACACACTAAATAAACTGTGTGGACATATAATTGGAATCGGCCCACAAGTGGCTTGTGCCGCTTGGTGTAACACTCTAAAAGGTTGATAACAGTTTGCTCCACATCTCTCTCTCCTTTACTTTCTCTCATTGTCTCTCACCCCACCCTGAATCGCGCCTTGTCCGACAGTTGGCACAGTTTCACCTTTCCTCATTTCTGAATTTCCCATGTGGGCTGTTTACTATGCCTGATAATTATTTTTCTTTCATTCTTCAAAACTGCTTCTTTTACTGTACTAACAGAATTGGAACACATCCCTCCCTCCTTAAATGTTCTGCACAACAATTATTTTCCTCGACCACTGTTTCTGCTTGGCAGATGGGTCGGTTATAGAGTGGATGGGGCAGTGTAGGTGCCAAGAAAACAAGAAGCGCGTGTAAGTATGTCTGAGGGGGCTGCTGGGTAACATCATCTGTTCTCGTTCTCTCAAGCACACCCGTTTGGACTCTCACGGAGATGAATATGAATAAGAGATTACAGAAAATACACTGTTTAAAAACAGCAAAAGGAGAGTGTAAAAATGCTTAAATTATAAGTTTCTTCACCCTATAGAATGAAAACTGATACTGATACTGATACTAAATAGTAAAATCATTTTCCTTTTTTAGAAGACAATTCTTTACCTTAAAATTAGATAACAATTATACTTAAGACAAATCATTCACTGTAAAATTATCTTATCCACCTTTTTCTTCAACAGGAAAGTAAGCCTGTGGGCGAGACTTCCAGTTCATTAGCCGCTATAGGGAAAATAACAAGAAGAAAAACAAGGTGCAGTAAACGGTAAAACTGTTTGCAGAAACCAGTGTGTTCATAATTAAGATAATACATTAAAATTATATGGTAAGATGCACCAATTTGCAATATCAACCAACAAAATGAGTTGTTTTGTACAGCTAAAAATAGCTGGATGTCACCAGTGTACACATTTCCCTTATATCAAATCAAATCTGTGGTTTAAAAATGCAGAAAATTATGAAATATAATGTATATTAAAAACTACGGAAGTCTTTTTCCACCATTGAATAAAATAATAATAATAATAATAATAACAATACTAATTGTGAATTGCGTGATATAAACTCGCAATTAAGAGTTATAAGGTTGCAAATATAGTCGCAATTCTGAGAAATAAAGTTAGAATTGTGAGTTTTTTTCTTAGAATTGCACAAACATATCTCGCAATTGTGACTTTTCTCAGAATTGCAAAGTTTATATCTGTCAATTCTGAGTATAACCGTATAACCATATAATCGTGAGTTAAGTCAGAATTTTGTGATATAAACTACAATTGCGAGTTATAAAGTCAGAATTGCGAGACAAACTCAAATTTTTCTCTCACAATTCTGACTTTATTTCTCTCGATTGTGAGTTTATATCACGCAATTCTGAGAAATAAAGTCATAATTACGAGATACAAACTTATAATTCTGACTTTTTTCCTCAGAATTGCAAGTTAAGTCAAAATTTTAAGATATAAACTCACAGTTCTGAGAATATAACAGTCTTTTTTACCCCTCAGAACTGGACTTTAAAACTCGCAATTGTGTGTTTTTATCTCCCAGTTCTGAGAAAAAAGTCAGAATTGCGAGATACAAACTCGCATTTGTAAAAAAAAGTCAAAATTGCGAATTTTTCTCTGACATTTCTGACTTTATTTCTCTCAATTGTGAGTTTATATCACACAATTCTGAGAAATAAAGTAAGAATTGCGAGATACAAACTTATAATTCTGACTTTTTTCCTCAGAATTGTGATTTTTTTACCTCAGAATTGTGAGTTAAGTCAGAATTTTAAGATATAAACTCGCAAATTCTGAGAACATATCAGTATTTTTCCCCCTCAGGACTGGACTTTAAAACTCACAATTGTGTGTTTTTATCTCCCAGTTCTGAAAAAAAGTCAGAATTGCAAGATACAAACTTGCATTTGTGAAAAAAGGTCACAATTGCGAATTTTTATCTCGCAATTCTGACTTTATTTCTCTCGATTGTGAGTTTATATAAGCAAATTTGAGAAATATAGTCAGAATTGCAAGATACAGACTTACAATTCAGACTTTTTTTCCTCAGAATTACGATTTTGTATATCACAATTGTGACTTTTTTTCGCAGAATTGTGAGTTAAGTCAAAATTTTAAGATATAAACTCGCTATTCTGAGAACATATCAATATTTTTCCCCCTCAGAACTGGACTTTAAGACTCGCAATTGTGTGTTTTATCTCCCAGTTCTTAGAAAAAAAGTCAGAATTGCAAGATACAAACTTACATTTGTGAAAAAAGGTCACAATTGCGAATTTTTATCTCACAATTCGGACTTTATTTCTCTCGATTGTGAGTTTATATCACACAATTCTAAGAAATAAAGTAAGAATTATGAGATATAAACTCACAATTCTGACTTTTTTTCCTCAGAATTGCGAGTTAAGTCAAAATTTTAAGATACAAACTCGCAATTCTGAGAATATATCAGTCTTTTTCCCCCTCAGAAATGGACTTTTAAACTTTTCAATTGTGTGTTTTTATCTCCCAGTTCTGAGAAAAAGGGTCAGAAATGCAAGATACACACTCACATTTGTGAAAAAAGTTTATATCATGCAAATCTAAGAGAAAAGTCAGAATTGAGAATTCATATCTTGCAATTCTGAATTTATAACTCACAATTCTGACTTTTTTCTTAAATCCATTATTCCTATCAACTACCTTTCTATTAATAAGCAGCAATAGCAGTTACTTGAAGGAAAACTCTTAGTTAAAAGTGACTATGTGTTCCCTATTTTAAAGCATATATGTTCAGCGTTGTTTTGTTGGCTCAGTAACTGAATTTTATTCCAGCATTAAAAAGCAAGCTACATTATTAACAATAAAAAAGAAACTCCCTTGCTTAAATAAATAAGGTATAAACAAGAATGAAAGTCCAATTTTAGTCACATTCCTCCTTTTCCTTTTTGTTTTATCCACATTATTGCTCTAAATGATGGTCTTTTTATTCCAAGCTGGTAAGTGGAATTGTGCTCAGTCATTAGTTTAAGATAGCAGTTCGACTCACACCCGTGCACCAAACCCTTCCAGATTTCCATGGCAACACTGCAAACACTGGGCTTTCTTCACAGAGAGGGGTGAAAAATGTAGTTAATTATTATTCCTACTTTTCCTACCCTCTCACTTCCGTTTCAGCTGTTTCGTCTATTTTGCTAGCAAGGACAGAAACAACCCAAGGGCTGTTGCTGACATCTAACGTGATGATGTTTTACCGAGACAATTAGTTCATCAATCATCTGCACCGCTCCCACCGTGAGTGTTTGTGAAGGATGTGGTCACGGCACACCTTCTGCCCCCTGACAATGACCAGCAGCAGGTGGCCCATCACAGCAGGGACACCTGGAAGAGCACATACATCGTCGCGAACATGATTGACTACTGGCCAAATATAGAAGTGCTGCATCAGGTGCCAATATGCCACCGTGTCTTCTCATGCCTGAAAGATGACAGGACGTGCAAGATTTCACTTCTTCCCACACCTTGAGAAAAAGCAGCTCAGGGGGGAGTTACAGAATGACATTTGGTCGTGATGTGTTAGATCATACAAAAGAAAAAAGACAGAAGTGTGTCTGACAGGATCTCAATCTACAGCGCATGTTATGACAGTCAGTGTTTGGGACTGACAATTGTATTGAATGACAGGTGTGACTCTTGTATTGGCCTGTTTAAACAACTACAGACGTGGAAAGAATATGAATAACGGAAAGTCAAGCTTTTCTGTTTTCGCCTGTAAAAATAGCAACAGTAAACATCAAAGAATGTCTTCAACAATGCCATAACACCCATTCACCTAGAATGCGATTTTGCATTTAAAAACACAAAACGTGACAAAAATGCTTTTTTAAAAAGCAGAACTTCTTTCAATTCATGGCCACGTTTTTAGAATGCAGTTTTAAATGCGCAAGACATTACAAAAGATGCACAATGTGAGTGCAACAGTCAGACATATGTCTGGAGCATGTTTACATTAATTTAGAAACACATTCTGTGTAAAGTCTAAATCGCAAACAACAAAATATTATTTAATCCAGTTAGGATCATTTGAAAACAGGGCTGCAAGTGTTCAAAGAGTTCAATAAACTTAACTTACATCTAAGGCATAACATTTCCAGTTCCTGTCTCTTTAATTTTCACTCTGCCAACCGAAATAATTACAAATTGGCCAGTGCACAAATTTTTGATGATTTGGTTGAGTGAACGGTTCAATGAGTCACTTGCTACTAAATTATTTAGTGTTTTTAATGAATTGATTGAGTGAGTAATTCAGTGACTCATTGAGATGAAGAGTTCACAATATTGTTTGACTCAATGGCTGCATCAGGAATAGCATACTTTGCTAATATACTGGAGGTACACTGCCCTCCAAAAGTTTGGAAACACCCCTGGCAAAGTGTGGTTTTGGACGATATCAGCATAAATCCTTATCATTTTTTGGTGCAAATACATTAAAGCAACTTGACATTATCATTGAAGACCAGCAATAATAATTTTCATTTTGATTACATAATAATGGCAATACATACATGTCAAAGTCAAACATGCCCCTTTGCCAGCTGTGATGCCTGGTTACTGGTTTAAACTTGGCAGATATGGTTCTTTAGGGTCTTAATGAAAAGTCTATAATATACTTTGGTTAAAAATTCTCAATGGTAGTGTAAAACAACACCCTTTTTTACCTTGCCAAAATCAGCTCTACAAAAATCATCCCATTTTGGTCGAGGCTGCTTTAAATGCAAATGACCTCTGCTCACCCCGCCCCTCTCTTCTCTCCGTGGATTGACGATCCTGTTTACTTTATCCGTGTTCAGCCGCTAAACTTGCTAACTAGCACATTATTAAGAAAGGCGATCGCAAAGACTCATAAAAAACCCTTATACTCACTTCTGCAGTAAGCTGGATCACGAATGATTTGCACAAACATAGACGGATATATGTAGATCTGGAGGTGCATTCCCTTCACAAACAAATGTAATCCACTCCATCTTCAGCAGCCCAGATGTCGGGAGTAAATGACAACCACTACGTTCATTATTACATCCAGCAACACAACACCTTAATCGCTCAATTCTTGTCTAACTTACATCCCCGCTCCGGCATCAAAACATGGAGGTTGGACTGTTACAACTGATCTGAGGTAAAATGCTCATGTCAATCAACTATCGTGGGAGCGGCCTCTGTGGGTGTGACGCAACAATGATCTCATGTATCTGCAAAAATATTATTTTTACAGATTAATTAAAAACCACTGCATGGATTTTTATCGGTAGGTTTAGGGTTGGGTTTGGCGAAGGGAATATTTCCAACACGATAGAGCATATTTTTTTAGCGACACTCCCTGGGTATTTAAATTCTGAACCGCCGCAATATGTACCTGAAGCAACATAATAAAAACAGCAATACGTGCCTGTATCAGTATAATAAAAACGTGCCAGGGTGACGTACTGAACCTGTGTTTAAGCGCTACTCTTCACTTCTGTGAAACGTCCAGTAAGAATAAATGATTAAATGACTTATAAATACTTCACTTGTTCCATTACTGAATGAATCTGCATTTTTGAACAAATCTCTTGAATGAATGATTCAATGACAAATACATTTTTTAACAGTCGCTTGTCACCACCTAGTGGTGAAACAATGTAATTAACATTGTAATCAACAAATGCTATTTGAAGAACCAATTTAAAATCATCTGAAAAAAAAAAAGATGATTTGCTCTATTTTGATCGCAACAATGGACATCAGTGTTTATATTAGAACTATAAATGGTTGAAAAGAAGCTTTTTCATACCTAAACATTATAACTGCTCATTCTGTGTCAGCAGCAACACGAACACAGATTTGAATTTTCCGATATGACTTTATTAAAAAAACCGACGAATCGTTGTAATTCAGAAGAAAAATTTCATGGGTGTTTGAATTAAGATTGTGATCTTTTAACGATTAATCGTACAGCTCTACCATACATCCGGATTACATTCATACTACACACATTCATACAATACATAACATACTTTTTAACAGTCACTAAGTAATCACTTGTTCAAAAGCAGTAGAGCATGCAATTTCAGATGCAGCCAGTGACATTCATTACTTATAAAGACCATTACTTGTCGCCACCTACTGTTAATTCGACGCAAGTTGCAGAAAGAGTCCGAAAAATTCCCCAATGCTAGAACCAGGACTAAATGTATGAAAATCCCTGTTTATAACCAAATATGCATGAACATAACCACATTTGACATTCTAAAACGGGACTGACAAGCATACTGTGCTGTGAACTTAACCTGAGTGTCTCAAAGGTGAGGATGTTAAGAGTTGTGGAGAATGTCAGGTCAAAGTATTCTTTCACAGCAACTGTGAACATTTTTTAAAAGGGCTGTCAAACACAATATCTTTTTTATTTAAAAGAACTTTTAAAGCACTGCTTTTTAATGCATGGCAAGACTTTTACCAGAGATCAAACTTCTCCACTGAGGAATTCAGTGAATTCAAAACCATGTCTCTTTAGGGCTTCGAAAGAGCTACTAGACCATCACCTCATTTAGAAGTGCCAAACATCTTTATTCAGTGCTTCTCCATTTCAAATACTTCAAAACGCAAATCTAGATTTTTTTCATTAATTAAAAGTTTTTCTCCCCCTTGGAGGTAACTTTGATCTGCGCTTTTACAGATGTGAGTTCTACACATATTTGCTTAATTATATATTTCTCCACAGTTATTTTTGGAAGGCAAATCATCAAATTACTGGCAGACTTTCATCAGCATTAAACATAAAAGCTGTTGTTTCACCACATCCTTGTCTCTTTGTTGTCTTCATCCACAGCAGCACATAAAATGAAGCCATGCTATGCAATGCCACGATATCTCATGGGGACGGCCAACGTTTCTAAAGTCTCCCGCCAGCAAGCTCTCTTGCCGGGCCATTAAAACAAAGCACTAAGCGTGAAGCATATTTGTCTTGAGATTGGTGTGAAAAGTCTTGTTTCTTGTTTTTTACACTTCCATGCTTTTGTAATTACCGGGGCCATTGATTTCTGGGTTATGTGTGAAATAATTAAAACTGCAAATCAGAAATGCCAAGGATTTCATTGGTGCAGGTCAATAAATGAAGTCAATAGGAAGAGGCAAGTCCTAGCTTTTGGTGATATTTCCTCTCTTTCTCCAAACTCCTCAGATAATTTTTTTTTTTTTTTATGTTCACTGCTGCGTCTTTAAATACCTGTCCTGTACAAGCCAAATGGGATCACTTCAGATGCCTTAAGCTCCTGACATAATCTAAGCCTCCAGAATCATATCCCCATGTCATTTACACTGATTTGTTTGTGTCTGATGCTATTGCTCTCTGTTGTGGTTAGCATTATCCCGCTGCCATTTTATAATTACTCTGTCATTTCCATCACTTGTTCTCCGACCTAGAACTGTAGCAATTTTTTCTGTGCTGGCTTTATTTTACAAAATGAAAAATGGCCACATGGTTGTACAATCTGCCATTCAGATTTTTTTTTTTAGATGCAGGTGGTTAGTCCACAAAGTTACTACATTTGTTTAAAAAGATTTATGAGTTTTGCTTCAGTATTTAAAGTAGTAGTTCACCCAAAAATAAAAATGTTAAAAATGTAAACAGGGTTCGTACAAGGTGCATAAACTGCTTGAAGTACTTGAATTTGACTTTTTGAAATTTAAGGCCTGGAAAACCCTTAGCAAAAGTCCTGAAGAGGTACTTTATTTAATTATTAAAAGACAGTGTAAATAAATGTTTAATTTTGTCAATAAGCACATATCTTTTCACGCAATTCAAAAAACATCATATTTTTTTTGCTTATTTCAGTTAATGTCAGAAAACAAGCAAGCTAAGCAAGTTGTAGTACTGACAGTGTCATGTAAACATGGCTGAAGATGTGAAAAGAAGAACAGATTGATTCACTTATGCTGGAAATGCTCTAATTCATTCATACTTATGACTTTGATCGTTCATTTCAAGCGATTCACTAGCAAAAACCAGATCAAATTAAACAAGCCATTCGTTTTTTAATTTAACCATCGCTTCTAACAATTTTAAAAAGCACGTAGCGATGGGTGAAACTGAGTTTTTCGAAACTCAGAATCAGTTAAACCATTGCGTCGCAAAATGCCTCACTGTTTCGCCGGGTTCCAAGCGGGTTGCATATCACAAATCATTTGTTTCAAATTCAAATTGTGTATTGCAAATCATTTGATTTAGATCAAAACTTTGCGTAACGCTAATCATTTGATTTGGGACTTCGGAGCGTGTATTGCATTTCATTTGATTTAGATCGGATCGGGCTTGTGAATCATTTTGCGCATCGAATGATTCAAATCAAATGATTCACGATATGTGATTTGAAGTCCTGATCTAAATCAAAATATCTGTGATACGCAAGTTTCGATCTTTTCTACTGTTTAAGAAAGAAAATCTAACAAAAAGATTCGCGAAATCACTCCGAAATCCTGATCTGAAACAAATGATGCAAATTCACGCAATTCAAAAAACATCATGCCTTTTTGCTTATTTCAGTTAATGTCAGAAAACAATCGAGCTAAGCAAGTAGTAGTACTGACAGTGTCATGTAAACATGGCTGAAGATGTGAAAAAGAGGAACAGCTGGAAACGCTCCAATTTATTCATACTCGTGACTCATTCATTTTAAGCGAGTCACTAGCCATTTGTTTTCAAATTTAACCATCATTTGTAATGATTTAAAAAATTATTCACTGTTTCCTCGAGTTCCAACCGGGTTGCATATCACAGATAATTTGTTTCAGATTCAAATTGTGTATCACGAATCATTTGATTTAGATCAGAACTTTGCGTATCGCAAATCATTTGATTCAGATCGGGACTTTGGAGCGCATATCACAATTCATTTGATTTAGATCGGATCGGGTTTGTGAATCATTTTGCGAACTGAATGATTCAAATCAAATGATTCACGATATGTGATTTGAAGTCCTGATCTAAATCCAAATATCTGTGATATGCTAGTTCCGATCTTTTCTACTGTTTAAGAAAAAAAAAATCTGAAAAAAAGACTCGCGAAAATGCTGATTCGCAAGTCCACACCAAAGTCCCGATCTGAATCAAATGATTCGCAATCCATGCTCCGACATACCGATCTAAATCAAATGATTCGCAATGATCAATCAAATAATTAGCAAAATATTTGCGGACTCACTCTGAAGTTTAGAATTTCAGATCAGGACTGGGAGCGCAGATTGCCAGTCATTTGATTCAGATCAGAACTTCAGTATGGGTTCGCGAACCATTACTTTCAGATCAGGATTTCGGAGCGAATCTTTCTATTTCTCTCTTTTAGAATTTGAAATATACGACATTGTTCGATAAGTGAGATCCTTGTTTGAAGTCCTTGAAAATAAAAAAAGCAGTGCTTGAAAAGTCCTTAAATGTCCTGGAATTTCATCTTACAGTATCTGTGCGAACCCTGTGTAAAAGTCAGATTTTTTTCACCCTCACGTAGAGTTTCAATCCCATATGGCTTTTTGTGTCTCATGTATCTCAAAAAACTAATTTGCTGCTTACTAATAGTTAGTAAGGTAGTTAGGATTAAGGAAACTTAAAAATGGCAATGCATTGTGTCCATCAAGTACTATAAAAAGCTAGTATGCTAATAATATGCATGCTAACAAGCAACTAGTTAATAGCACAGCTTTTTTTCTTCTATGGAACACAAAACAAGGAGTTTTGAAGAATGCTGCACTTTTTCATACAGTGGAAATAAATGGGGACTAGAGCTTTCAAGCTCCAAAATGGACAAAAAGTACCTTAAAACATCATAATAGTAGTCTATTTAACTCGTGCACTACATATCATGTCTTCTGAAGACATATTGATTATTCATTGTTCACTAAAATGAATGTGGTCACCATTTACTTCCATTGAATGAAAAAAGGGAAGCTTGTACATTCTGCTAAACATTTTCTTTTATGCTCTTCAGAAGACAAAATGTCACAGAGGTTTCAAATATCATGAGGATGAGTAAATAAATACAAAATAAATGTTTTATGACTATAATCGAATTGTAAAGATATGTGAGCATCACATAAATTGGATTACTGTATATTCATAAGTTGAATGTTAATGTACAAGCTCAAGCATTACGGAGAGCATTTTAAAATCTAAGCTTTTTGATCAAATTTTAAACAAAGGGCACAGTCTGGAACATCCCCTTCAATCGTGATGCTCTGCAACCCATACAAAGCTGGAGGAACCGTTGTTACCCATAATCCAAAGAGTTCTTATCTGATTATGAATGCGTAAAGAGGATTTAGGACGTGGCACCTAAATGTTAGCCTATGCTGATTAGGTCTCTCTGGAAAGTATTATGTAACTACACTAGCGCAGTGTAGACGAGGGTGCCTTTGCTCTGTAAATGACAGCTGGACCAGAGGGGTCCTCTAATTTAAGGACTGCATGGTGTTGAAAGTCAATTTGGTGTTATGATAATGCTCTTTGAACATCTGATGGGACGTACACGGTCGCAGAGCGCACAAGCAAAGTGGTAAATGACACCGGAAGTCTGTGTTTAGAAAAGTAATGACTTTGACAGAAAGCAAAAACTACTGTACTGCTTTCACAAAAGCAGCATGAAGCATTACCAAAGAGCCATGTACTGAAAAAGTTTGGCTTTTTTTAGAACAAAACACAATTTGCACGGATGAAAGGTGAGTAATAACCGCTAGATCCACCAGCTGCTTCTTTTCACCACTGATAATAGCGAAGAATCACATCGACTTCTGACTGAGACTTTCCTGGGAACAGATCACAGTCGCCTGTTTACACACACAAACAAAAGATGTGTGTTGAACAGACATGTATTATAATTGATTATGAAAGCTAAAATAAGATACTAAATAAGTGAATTAAATAAATAATACTTAAAAAGTCCAGAGCTACCTAAAATAAAAGTATCCTAATAAACACCACTAGAAAGCCCTGGATATTGCTATTTAAATTATTATTTACAAATAAATACATTTTAGATCTTAAAAAATAACCATTTTAATGATCTCAAAACCAAAAAAAAAATTAAGTGGCCACAAATTTATTACGATGTTAGCTTTAGTTTTTTCTACAGGTTTTAAATTTCGTAAACCATATTTATTAAAGAAGAAAATGTCAATTAACAACCCTAGAAATCCATAAGAAATTTACTGTTGCTATTTAAATTATTATTTAACACTGTAAAAACAGAAAAAAAAAAAAATAGTAAAACAGAACTTAAAAAAACAACTTTAAATATATTTGAATGACTCCAAAACCTAAATAAAATAAAATAAATGTGTCCACAAATTTATTATGATTTTAGTTTTAGTTTTTAGTTAGGTTTCAAATTAAAAAAATAAATAAATAATAAAAAAAAAAAATAAAATAAAATGATAATAATAATAATAATAATAATAATAATATATATATATATATATATATATATGTATATATATATCCAAAACCAAACAAAATAAAATAATAAAATAAAATAAAAGTGTCCACAAATGTATTATTATTTTAGTTTTAGTTTTTTTAGTTTTAGTTTTTTCAAAACAAAAATATATATATATATATACTCCAAAACCAACCAAAATAAAATAAAATAATAAAATAAAATAAACAAAATTTAATTAAATTAAATAAATAAAATAATACAAATAAAATAAAATAGTCCACAAATTTATTATTATTTTAGTTTTAGTTTTTTGCACAGGTTTCAAATTTCATTAAAACAATTTATTAAATTAGAAAATGCCAATTAACAACTCTGAGAAATTTAATGTTGCTATTTCAGTTATTACTTGACATTAAAAACAAAAATACTAAAACATAAATTAAAAAAAAAGAACTGAAAGTGAACTTAAATACATTTTCACGACTCCAAAACCAACCAAAATAACATTTATTATGATTTTAGTTTTAGTTTTATTGTACAGGTTTCAAATTTCATAAACCATGTTTATTAAATGAGAAAATGCCAATTATCAACCCTAAACATCCATGGGAAATTTAATGTTGCTATTTAAATTATTATTTAACACACTAAAAACACGAAAATACTAAAACGTACATTTAAAAAAAAAAAAAGTGAAACTGAAAGTGAACTAAAATACATTTACATGATTCCCAAAACCAAAATAAAAATAAAAAAGGTTTCAATTTACATTAATTTACACTAATTAAACACGCCATTAAACATCACAGGCAATAACACTAGAAAGCCATCAGAATTGTCACTATTTAAATTCTCATTTAACACATTAACTTGTACAAAATGTAAATATTGTTCTAAAAAATGTAATATAGAAATAACACTATAGAAAACACTATAGAAAATGTGTGCACACACACACACAAATCTTTTAGAATCAAAAATTACATTTATTCCCACATAACTAAATCTATTCACACTCCATCATTACAATACTTCCTCTAAATCTGAGGCGCTGACAAATATACTGTTGCTTCTCAGACCTGACATTAGCTGAGATAAGTCTCCTCTTTTAAATCAAACGTGTTCATTTAAATCAACCTGTGAGTGCTCCAGCATGGTGATTTGTAGCATATTTTCCCCTCATAATTCTGTTTGAAACGTAGGCATAAATACAACGTTAGAGGTGCATTAGCCGAACATGTAAAAATGACACTCCTTGCATGAATACTAGTAAGTTTATTAACTTAAGTTTGAGTGAGCTCTACAATTCTGCGACAGTCACTTAAACCTACAGGGCACAGCTGTTACTCTGCAATAACAAAGATACACTGGCACTGCGGTGTATGTGAGACATATGAGACTATAAATAAATCACATATTATAAACCAACCAAATACTGAGTGAGCTTCAGGGCCTCACTATGCATTTCTATCTGTTTTGAAAAATCAAGGCAGTTTCGGGCCTGATTATGCAACGTGATTTAATTGCTATTCATATTATCAAGTGGTGAAGTGTGTGAAGTGTAGTTGTAGTGCATGTTTTATTACACCAATATAATATCAATGTAGGGAGCACTTCTGAAAAAGACAGCTGAAAATCATCTGTTTATGTTTGTAGAATTTAGATTAGCACAATATTGGTTATCTGCGTTTTAACTTAATGGTATTGGCTGATAAATGGATATTTAATTGTTTCTGCTTATTTTCTCTGTTTTTACATGTAGATTACATGAAATTAATGTTATTTTTATACTGTATATTATTATTTTGTAATGCCAAAATTCATGCACAACATTTAAAAAAGCATTTCAGTGTTTCAGTATTTTAAGAATTTTACGTTTACTGGTTATCATTTCAATTTCCCCCCCTTTTGCAAAATATAGACTTCATGAAATGCATATATGTGTTCCTGGACTACAAAACCAGTCATAAGTCATATGAAAGCTGAAATAAGCTTTACATTTATGTATGGTTTGTTATATTTGGCTGAGATGCAACTATTTAAAAATCTGGAATCTGAGGGTGCAAAAAAAACCCCCAAAATACTAAAAAAAATGTCTATAAAGTTGTCCAAATTAAGTTCTTAGCAATGCATATTATTGATCAAAAAGTAAATTTTGATATATTTACGGTGGGAAATTTACAGAATATCTTTATGGAACATTATCTACCTAATATCCTAATGATTTTTGGCATAAAAGAAAAATCAATAATTTAGACCCATAATTGTTGGCTATTGCTACAAATATACCGTGCTACTTATGACTGGTTTTGTGGTTCAGTGTCAAACTGTATTTATAAGAAATTACATTGATTTCAATGCAATTTAAATTTAATTTAATGTTTTAAAGTGGTCCATATGTTGATATGGTATGTATCAGTGTCTAAATAAATGCCTATGAATAGCAGTTGGAATATATTGAATATATATGAGATGTTTAAAATAAGACTGGCAAGAAATACCACAAAAGACAATATATGGCAAAGGAAATTATTCAGTGTCACACTTACTAACTGCACCTGAAGCAATGCATCTGGTAGGAGTGTGGCCTTCCATTTCTTAGGATGCTGTATTTACAGTTGCTTTGTTTTATTTACTATTTTATCAAATGGAAGACATGGGGTTCAGTTCCTGGAGGAAATATACATATGGTTTTAATGTATGATGCATGACCCTACTGTATATAACGCCACACAAGCACTCCGCTACTCTACATGAAAGTGCATTTCCGTCATCTCAACCTTGATTTATTAATGCAGTCCAGCGTCATCTAAATTCTATATTTAATTTTAAATGAGAGCTTTATAATGAAGATGAATGACTTTAATTTGGATTAATGCATCTTGTTGTGTTTTTACCAGTCCTTCTCGGTTTGTCCTGTGAAGGACTTCCTATATCTTTCGTCCTTTGGTACAATCCCCATGGCGAGGGAAAATGTTGTACCCTCACCTTAGGCTACTGTTGCATTAGCCGGCTGCCTATTTATAGGTGTATAGCGTCAAGGTGCAACTCTCCCAAATGATTCTTTCTCCTCTGTGAATGTTACCTCTGTAAGTCAGGACCACAACATTACATGAGCGTACGTGTGCGTGTTTGTGTGAATGTGAATCTGTGCTTGTGTGTGAACTGACCATTACATTTATTATTCATGGCGAATGTTTGAAGAGGACTGATTCGGGAGGTGATGCATGCTGGGGTTTCATTTAGATTACCAAAGGTTTTTTTTTTTGCACTCAATCCAGTCAGTCTCACAAAAAACATGCTGTACTGCACTCATGCAACTCTGCCTTTTAAATGCCCCCCAAACAATGTGTCAATCATCTCTTTTTCCATTTTTAACCTGTGTGCACTGCAAAGGAAGTGTGGTAAATGATTGCTGGGTGTTGTAATGTTTGGACACATTAGTGGAGATTCCTCTGAGGAGATGTAATGAGATCTCTGCATGTGTGCGAGCAGTGTCGCAGCGGTGGGAGGGCGATTCGAGCATGTAATGGTACTTTACTGACCAGGGAAAGATCGGATCATTTCCTAAGAAAATTTTTATTCTACTCTTTCTCTCACTTTGTAAATGTTCTGTAGCATAATTTGGTTTGACAAGACGAGCCCAAAATAAGCAAGTTGCCTCAAAATACCTTTTCCTGTTTCTCCTTTATGTTTGTCCAACCAGTGGCAGACAAGAGGTGTGGCCAACATTGATTTGATCAGTTTGGAGGCGGGACTGTTTGTTTGTCTAACCAATGGCAGATAGGGAACCTGTTCGACCGAATTATGGAGTGGGACGGTGCCCGTCCACTTTTTTTAGCATTCTTGGGTCCCACTGGGGTGGGCGATATACCAGCAGACATGATTAACTGGTAGAAATAGGTCAACCGGTAAAGATATTCAACTATTGTCTCTATCGCGGGGACATTGCTGTGCTACGTGGTCATGAAAACGTATCGTTTGCATGTGTTTTTAAGCATTGTGGTTTAAAAACAAATGATTTTAAGCCTTACAGGAGGTTTAAACGCTCACTGACACTCCAGCGGGAAAAAAATGATGCATTAAGAGCCAGGGGGTAAAAACTTTTGAACAGAACGGAGATGTGTACATTTTTCTTATTTTGCCTAACTATCATATTTTTTTCATTTAGTACTGCCCTTCAGAGGCTACAGAAGATAGTTACATGTTTCCCAGAAGAGAGAATAAGTAAAATTTACCCTGATCTTCAAATTCAAAAAGTTTTCACCCCCTGGCTCTTAGTGCATGGTTTTTCCTTCTGGAGCATCTATGAGCGTTTGAACCTTCTGTAATAGTTGTATATGAGTCCCTCAGTTGTCCTCAGTGTGAAAGGATGGATTTCAAAATCAAACAGTCACTGTTGGAAAGGGTTCGCATACACAAAAATGCTGAAAAACCAAAGAATTTGTGGGACCCAAAGGATTTTTCTGAAGAACAGCAGGCAGTTTAACTGTTCAGAACACACACAGCTGTGTATCATTCAGGTAACAACACAGTATTAAGAATCAAGGGGATGTAAACTTTTGAACGGGGTCATTTGTATAAATTCAACTATTATTTTCTCTCGTGGACTATATGTAAACATCTTTTATGTGAAATATCTTATTCAGATCAGTACTAAATAAATAACAACATGCATTTTGTAGGATCCCTCTTATTTTGGTAAAATAACATTTTTGCAGATTCTGAAATGTAAATGTAAACTTTTGACCTCAACTGTATTTAATGTTTATTGCAAAATATGCATATATATGCAAATATTTAAGTAGTTTGAGAGCATAGGGATACTGACAAGTTTAATGATTGCAACATTTACAAAAATAAAATAAAAATGTTTACAAATTAATTTTAATGTAGTTTATTTAGTTAGTTTGTTGATTTAGTTGATACATGGTATATTATAATACTTCACTGCATTGAAGGTGAAAATATCACTAGATAACTAATCACTCAGTTGACCAATAGGTGTTTTTCAGGGCTGATACCAATTATTACAGATCAATTAGACCGATAACCGATATTTTGAACCGATATATACTGTATGTCCGGTGTAAAAATTAAAATTAATGTCAAGATTAAGAATAACAAGGGCTCTGACAAAAACATTCTTTAAATGCTTTAAAATTATTTTATCTGCAAATCAGTTTTGAAAATGACCAAAACCGATATATATATAAAAATGCTTAATATCGGCCAGGCCGATAATCGGTCAACCCCTACTAATCACTAGATAAATGTAACATTTCTAGTTAGTGCAATAGCTTTGACAGCTCTAAAATGCTAAAAGTAAACTAAATGAACTAAACAGAATAAAAATATACAACCTAAATTCATGACAAGAAACTAAACTAAATGAACCAAAATAAAAACTACTAAGATTGATAATAAAATTTTCAAAACAAATTAAACTTTCCCTACGTTTGCCACAGTCATTCTGTTTGGTGACTCAAAGACGTCACGCTCCAGCTTTAAATTAGTTTTTCCACACCATGCACATATTTTGATATGAGGGATTTCCTGTGAATATAAAGAGGCTTCCCTCATTCAAACTGCATGAGGCTCTAAGGCAAAGATCTATGAGCAAGCTGTTGTTCGTACATTTGGGAACACACGCGCGCACACTATACACTCCAAGCATGTAATTTTCTCTCTTTGTGCCTTTGCATGCTGTTTAGAAAGCCTTAACAGAGCACTGACAAACACAAATGACTCTCCCTCACTTGCCTGTGAGGTAAAATCAAGGCATTACCACAGTGTTCCCAGACCACAGTGAGTGTCAGAGCTCTTATAATCCACACCCAGTGCAGGAAACAGCCGATGCCTTCTATATTACCACAATCTTCCTGCTCTTTCCAGCATGAGCCTGTATCATAAATTAAATGGGTGGAGGCAGGCTGAAATCGAATCAGCCATGATCCCATATAGGTGGAGGAAATGTCCAACAAAACGGATGACACTGCATTTGTGATAAAAACAACAAACGCTGCAGGACGTCCAAAACGACTATGCTAAGAACTGTATATATTTTCATTATGTCTCACATCCGTGTACTTGTGTCATACTTTAAGGGGATGTTTTTATGATACGCTGTCTCAGACGTGAAATACAATCCTCATCTGAGCTGAGCTCTATGCTGGATACTCCTCTTAAATGATCAGTGATTGAATTTCATCTGTGTTCCCCCCAGCCAATGGATGACTTAGTGTGCACTGTACACCCATAGATACAGGCACGCATAAGATGCTTCACGGGACATACAAGCATCGGTTCTCTCTGCATTGTGAGCAAGTACAATGAATGATCAAATGAATGTAATTGGATAGATATAGCATTGTGTGAGATGATAGGAACATGGCTTTCTTGCATACACAAACAATAGCATTCAAAAATGCATGATTTTATGCATGATATATTCCTAAGTTTTAATCTGGCATACATGGTCACTGTGACTCAACAAGCAGAGCTGCCTTTGCACACATTGCATACGACAGCTAACTGCCAACTGGTGCCAACTGTCTGTGATCCGTAACGGCAAAACAAGCTCTTCCACCACAGACGAAAACCTACGCAGCATCAAAACTTATCGCATTTTTGCATCCACTGTACAAAAAAGTTCTTTCCTTGCTTTTGAAATTAGTATTACACCCAATTTGCCAACAACATGTTTGCACAACGTTTTTCCAGTAGGCATAAATATGATCTATTTAGATCTTTCTGTTACCGCCGGAACAATATAATAATAATAATATTCAGACACAAATGCTCTGTTCCAAAACTTAGTGAGACGCTACTGTTGCACAATTTTAACCAAAAGCATTGCTTGAAGAAGGCAATCCCAGAATACACTGCACTGAACTTCCAATATCCAAGATGAGAGACAAAATTAGAAATTAGTACATATAATGTGCATATACAAACGCATAATATAAAAACAACACAAAATCTGTCCCGACAGCTCATAAATCATTTTATCAAAGTGTATTTAGGTAAAGACATTGTTTGGAAGACAGATTTTTTGCTCTCTTTCTCACTGACAAGACTGTTATTTTTTATTTTAAAAAATAAAAAGAGTTACACAGTATTAAAAAAAAAAACGTAATATTTTACCAAATAATTTTTGTGAGCCATATTTATATGCTTATTAATGTGCAATCACATAGTGACATTTCATGGGTGAAATGGTCTATTGTGATTGTAATTAACGTAGCGATATATAAAACACAGCTGCTGAATTCACTTTCAAGCCAAGCAGTTTTCTGTTGTTCAGTGTGAATCCCATTATAAAATCTGTAAGGAAATCTTCCGCACTTATGCGAAATTCCTAATTGCATTGATCCTATTGAAATGACTGGATTTCGCTCCTTTACTGTGCGTTTAGCTTAGCAACATGCTAACATCAAAGATTCTAATGTCAAAATAGTCTCCTGTTCGGACCTGCCTATGAAGTTTTGGTCACTAGTGAGGTTTCGATCTTAGAAGCCAGCTGTTTTAGTAGTGAATGAAATAGCTACTAGAACAACAAAACAAAAAGAGTATTGTGCTGTTAGCTTAACAAAATGCGAACATCAAATATACTAATGTCAAAATAGTCTCCTGTTCGGACCTGCCTATGAAGTTTTGGTCACTAGTGAGGTTCATCTTAAAAGACAGCTGTCTTAGTAGTGAACGAAATAGCTACTAGGTTTTGGAACAACAAAACAAAACAAAATAAGTATTGTGCTGTTAGCTTAGCAACATGCTAACATCAAATATTCTAATGTCAAAGTCTCCTGTTCGGACCTGCCTATGAAGCTTTCTTTGGTCACTAGTGAGGTTTGTCTTAAAAGGCAGTCTTAGTAGTGAATGAAATAGCTACTAGGTTTGGGAACAACAAAAACAAAACAAGAAGAATATTTTGCTGTTAGCTTAACAACATGCCAACATCAAATATTCTAATGTCAAAATAGTCTCCTGTTTGGACCTGCCTATGAAGTTTTGATCACTAGTGAGGTTTCAGTCTTAGAAGGCAGCTGTCTTAGTAGTGAATGAAATAGCTACTAGGTTTGGGAACAACAAAACAAAACAAAAAGAGTATTGTGCTATTAGCTTACAGTAGCAACATGCTAACATCAAACTCTATAGCTATATTTCTTGTGCAGTACAGCCGATGTAGAGCATTTAAATTGGTGGTTTTACAACCATCTAAGATTCTAACTTAGAAGCGAGAAACCTGTAGCTCACTAGGTTTTGGAACGGAGCTCTGTAACAGCCAAATGAAACAGAACACACATTAAAGTTGAACTGCAGCTCATCATTAATAAGGAAGGGCTTGTGTTGTTACATGAAAATGGTTATTGGCGAACTGCCAAACACACTTGGAGGCCCAGACTGTCACATTGTGTGCCACAGCACCTTACCTTAGCAGCAACTGAGGAACTTGGCTTCTCCAAAAGATCCCAAAGTTTCTTCCTCTTGTCTGGGCAGCAGGTGTTATCAAATTCCCCCTCTCCTTCCCTCTCTCTCAAAGTCTCTGCCTCTCTCCTCAGCTCCTCATTCATCTGCTCTTTCTTCTGATGGTAGCGAGCCTGGCAGCATGACTCCAGGTAGATTTCATCGATGCCCCAATAATCAAGCTCTTGCCCAAACGACAGAGCGCACATTTCCTCCATCATGTGCAGCTTTCCAGTTCTGTAAAAATTCAAGATGGACGTGAACGCACCAGGGTGTCTATCAAAGAAGTACTCGTTCTCATTCAGGCAGTAGTCGTCGCACACCTCCATTAGAGACTCGTGGGTGTTACAGTCTCTGAGCTTGCCTAATCTGGTTCTAGGAAGCCGGTCCAAGGTCCGCCATAAGACCTCATGGTTGAGGCCCCCGACGTTGAGACGAACCCTCCTGGAGCGGGCCTTGGTCCGGATGATCTCGATAGGCTCGGGCGGAAGCGAAGTCGCAGATCTGCCTCCAGGTTTCGGAACGCCAAGTCCGGTCTTCTCTGCCATTGCGCACAAGGAGATGGGCGGCTCTTGCCAGGAAGAGGTGTAAGGATAAAAATCAACCAGAAGATAACTGGAAATAGATGATTATGTTGGGTCCTCCTTAGACGAGTCCCTCCATGGCTGTGAAGAAAGATAAAAGAGAGGATGCTGGATAGGGTACAACGGGACTAAAGGTGACATTATTTTCCTGTAAACTACTAGATGGCAGAAAAACGTGGCGTAGTACTTTCCAAAACATCCGCTTTTTAAGATACATGTACAAATTTGGCTGATGCTTGACGCAGTTGCGGGCGGCAGCGTAAAGTTGATTCTGTGCTTACTTGATCTAATTTTACGTTTTTAAAAATGTTGTAGATTTAAGTAGCAAATGAGAATCGCTAAAATTCATGAACAAGACAAAGGTCTTGATGATTTTTTAGTTTTGTCAAGATAAAGCAGCATTTTTTAAATAATGAAAGAATGTGTAAAAGTATGGTATTAGGGGTAAAAATGCCCCTGCTTTTGGGGTAAAAGGCACAGTAATTAACATGATAATTAATGGCTGACTTTTACTTTTCTTGACATGACATTGTTAGATTCAGATGGTAAATATCATATATTATGTTGGGTGTCCTTCTTAGAGATTACCACAATGTTTAGAATGAAATCATCATATTTAAAAAGATGCTAGCAATCATATCATATAATAAAATATCATTCGCTGTTACTTCTGTAAATCTAGATTTAATTATTACGGGATCTCCCACGATGCTTTCAGAATATTTACGTTTCTGTATTTTAAAATATGTTTTATATTAACATATTTTAATGACAGTATATTTATTGAACAAAAATTAATTATTTTGTTTATCAAAATAAACAGAAGATGCTAAAGTTGCTAAAGTGATTGTTTTGAACAAGTATTAACTCAGACATTATTAAAAAAAAATACTGTGTGCTTTTTACCCCATGCTGGTGTAAAAAGCACACAGTGTGCCATGTGTGGGGTAAAAGGCTCTCCTTGCCACCTCATACATTTATAAGATTTTTAAACTTTTTTAACTTGTATGATTTATTTCACACAAAATCTGTTGCTCAATAAATGTTCAATACAAACGTATATATTTTTCGGCAACCATACACATTGGGTGCAGTGAAAAGCTAATTTTTTCTTAGGGTGTGCCTTTAGCCCCGCTGCTCCCCTTTGTTCAGAACACCTGTTGTTTCCACCTTTTCCATGCAGTGCAAAATATTCCAGCTCAGAATTATTTAGGAATTAGGAGTATGTCAGATTGTACTGTAAGTGTTTTGCAAAGTACATCTGAAAGCACAACTACAGTAAATGGCAGCATTAGATCCGATTTACATATCACCAGCCAAGCGTGCCCTGTATGTAAAGAAGAAACTTAAGCTCTGGTATACTAAGCCAAAAACTTAGCTTAGAGAATCACGGCCCATCTTGTTTAAACTAAAAAGAATTAGTAATTAACACAACATTCAATATTCATCATTGGCCTTCTATCATTTCAAGGTTACATTCAGGAGTGTAATGTAAGCTGATATGTGAGCGAATATAAAGGATGTCAGAACATGCAGATCTCCTTTTTCTTTCTTAAATTTAAAAAAGCACCAGTTTCAGAATCTTTATGCACAAATTAAACTTATTTAAATGCATTTTCTGACATTAACAGCACTACAAAACTGCAACATTTCATAGTGATCACTGGTGTAATCTTGTAGTGATTCTGTCATGCTGACAAAATGACTAATAAAACTAATTAATTTGGAATTTTTTTAGATTAAACGGTTAAAATCCTTTGTATTTAGTACTGATTGTACATGTGCTTGAACAAAAGACAGAAAACTGCAAAGATGCAACAGTTTCAGTCTTCCGTAATCATAATCCTTATATTATCTTATTTCCTTTTAGAAGACAATATACCAAAGCAATAAAGTAATACATATCTCCCAAAAATATCTGCGTTTACAACTTGTGTGGCCATCTGCACCACTGTGTTTCTCACATTAAGAGCTGTCAAACGCATCAGCGTCTATAAAAACCGTTCTACTGTATGCGATTGCCTTTAACTTTGTAGCCTTGCTATTAAAAATGAACCTGTTCTGAACAATACATCTGCTTTCACTTCATCTCAGCTGTTCCACTCAAACAAGTGACGTCCAGGCATCACGACTTGCCATAACAATGTTTATGCAACAAACTCTATTTCTTACCTTCCTGAAGTAAACCACCGTTTGCATATACAAACCGCTGTGTGCGCAAACGGGAGAAAAGACGCCTGCGGGTTTCCTTTAAGGTTCCTAGCTCTCAACGGAGGCTTCAGTTATGACCGGACATGTGTTCCACATTTTGTTGAACATGAAAATAGTGAGGAGATCTCACAGAACAGCGGGAAATCTCTGTGACTAAAAGAGCTCTCCTTCTTTCGCTATAAGAGCGCTGCCTCCATCGATGGCTTGATACGGTGAGTCGGGATGTCTGCAGATGTCGGACGCGTAAAAGCGGAGGGCGCGCGCACTGTGTGTGGAGCTGCAGAGTGACACTGAGCGCGCGTGTGTGTTTCTGTATGTGTGTGTGCGTGTGCGTGTGGACCGAATGGATCGTCTGAAGCACGAGCTGCATCACAGCCTAGAGGTGAAACCTAATTGGATTGGTCTGTACATCAGCAAGGACAGCAGCAGATCAACTTTAGCAGGAACTCTCTCTCTCTCTCTCTCTTTCTTCCTCTTCTCTTTCTCAAGAGTTCAATGGTCCACCACAAGCGTGCAAGGTGAGATATCAGATTTGCCATATTTAGGCTTAAAATAGCCTCATAAAATAGCATTATAGTATTACTGCTGTTGTTATGCAAGTTTATGTTCAGTGCAGTTATAAACATAGACATAGAATAAAAATAAGTCTATACTGACCACCTGTAAAACGACTATCCATTGCTACAGCGAAAATAATCGTATAAAATTATATTGTATACACTCTATTTACAACTAAACATGTAGTAAAATAAATATTGACTAAATTAATAATAAAAAACTGGCAGCTATAATAATATTTACTACATTACAGACTATAAATAATACAAAACTATAATATAATATAACTAGAATATATATAAGCCAATAGGAATTTGTTGGCTGATGAGAAATTATATATATATATATATATATATATATATATAATATCCATTCATATGTATAATTCTTTGTTTATTTATTTTTAAAATGATTTAGAATTGATGTTCTTTATAAAGAAATACTGTATACATATAACATTTGTATAATATCATAATAATAATAATAAGATAGTAATAATAATAATGTGATGATATTATACAAATGTTATATGATATAAAAATACTATATACATATTTTATATACATATTTTATATATATATATATATATATATATATATAAAGAACATAGATTATATATATAAACACTTAAATAATTTTAAAGAAAATTATAATAATATTATATATATATATATATAAATGTAAACACTTATAATAAAATAATAATAATAAAAATTGTTATAATATAAATTAACATTGTTATATTAATAATTCTGTTTATTTATTTGTTTTAATTATTATTTAATTATTTTGAATTTATGTTCTTTATAAAGAAATTATATACACTACCGTTCAAAAGTTTGGGGTCAGTACATTTTTATTGTTTCTTTCTTTTTTTTTTTTTTTTTTTTTAAGAAATTAATACTTTTATTCACCAAGGATGTATTAAGTTAATAATTAAAAGTTTATTAAAAGTTAATAATAAATAATTTACATTGTTATAAAATATTTATATTTTGAATAAACACTGTACTTTTTAAACTTGTTATTCATGAAAGAATCCTGAAAAAAATAATAAATCGGCATATTAGACTGATTTCTGAAGGATCATGTGACACTTAAGACTGGAGTAACAGCTGATAAAAATTCAGCTTTTTATCACAGGAATAAATTCTATTTTAAAGTATGTTAAAATACAAAACATTATTTTATATTGTAAAAACATTTTGCAATATTACTGTTTTTTTTTTCTATATTTTTAATCAAATAAATGCAGCCTTGATGAGCATAAGAGACTTCTTTAAAGACTAGTACAAGTCTTACTGACCCCAAACTTTTGAACGGTAGTGTATATATATAAAATAACATAATAATAATAATGTAATAATATGGTAATTTTATTAGAATATAAATACATTTTATAACCTAAATTACATTGTTATAATAATTCTTTGTTTATTCATATGTCAAATTATTTATAATTGATGTTCTTTATAAAGAAATACTGTATACATAATACAGTATAATTATAATAATTGATAATATTATTTATAGAAACTTATATACGATAGATAAGTAATATTTAAACAAATGTGATGCACAGGGAATGCTTTGTAAATTATAAGGTGATTCATATATTTAATAATAATAATAAAATAATAATATTTAGCACTAAAAGTATACCTATTAGCTTACATACGAAGTTAATTATTATGGATGAATATTTATGGAGAGTATTTTTATAATGTATTTATAATTCCAATGTTTACTTCTAAAAGCAATTAAATGGCTGTTTTAAAATATATAATGCCATTTTTGTGCTCTATACAGTGACTTACAGTTAATCATTTAGTATGTTTTTTTTTTCCCCTGTATTCTATTTCCATTAAAATATTGTTGTGTTGCGCTACGGGAGTCCCGAGTTCGAATCCTGGCTTTCCCAATCTCACCTCCCCCCCTCTCTCTCCCACCTCACTTCTTGTCTACTCTACACTGTCCTATTGTAATAAAGGCAAAATACCAAAAAAACCCACTATTTTTCACTATTTTTCAACAGTATTTTTCAAAATTTAAAACCCTTGGAGTCTTAACATCATAAAGAAAGCTACAGTATGTAGTCTTAAGTGACACACTGCACATTTTACATGCTAGGCCCGGGAAAGACAGATAATAATGAATAAATCTATACTGATAATCACCAGGTGTGACTTGAAACCTCAATGTTGTAAAGTAAGCTTCAATGGACACCAACAGCGTCAGCTGTGCTGAAGCCAGTGTCAACAAGATACACTATATATTGACTTTTTTTTTATGACTGGCAGCAGTCAATACATGATATGTGACATGGCACTAAGCCATGTATGTACTGCATTACTACTGTAGCAGATATTTTACAAGGTATAAGAAAGCAGTTTGCCATGCAGCGGTGGCAGCGGGTCCTTGTTTTTATTCCGTTTGCCTTGGGGAGCCATGTGTACGGCATGAAGTGTGATTTAAAATGTATAACAATACGTGAGGATATGTAGTCACAGCAATTATTAGATATGAAGCAGCTGTATTGAGCTTCAGGCGGTGTTAAATGACCTGCCTGCGTCTGTGCTATTAAAGTTCCCTCCATAACAGTAATTAAGCCTCTAAAACTGCATCTGCTTTGTCTTTCAGATAGGGCCAAGTGAAAAAAAAGATGAAAGGATGCAATAGTTTGGAGACCATCCATCCATCCATACGCATGAAGTGTCACAGGACTACAGGAGACACAATGGTTGAGGAACAAATGGTGTGTGCTATAAATATATTCTATGAGTATCAAAGGGGCCTTAGTTTGATTTCAATAGACATTATACTGCGGCTCAACTGGCGTCGAGCGGTGAATGATACTTGAGAGGGAATAAAGGGTGACATTTACATACAGTATACATTTATTTTCAGATGTCTGACAAGTATGGCCAAAAACAATTAACAAATCCAAAAATAAGTCACAAATCAAAGAACACTGTTTCACCAAATGGTGTGTGTTAGATAAATGCCTTTAAACATATAGTATTAAATAATACAATAAACTATAACTCAAATGTTAAATGTTAAATATTACATATTAAATATAAAGTCACACACTTCACCAAATGGTTATAGAAATGTGTCCCTTGAAATTTTCATCTGACCACTGCACTTTTGTGAAGCCAAACAGTGTTGTGTGTGTGACTGATGTTCTAGCCTCAAATGATGGCTGATCAATACATCTGCATTGATTTTTCTGACTCCTGTGCATAGTCTGCTATGAGCCATAATGTGAGGGTGAAGGACAAGGTGGAAAAAATAGATGAAAAAGTGACATAGCAATAGACACAATTTAATAAGGAGTTGTAATCTACTGCCATTGCAGTTCAATAGAAATGTGCTAGTCAGCCGCCTACATCAGCGCACCCTAACAAGTAAACATCTTACAGATATGCCTGTCCATTTTTAACCACAGAATGGGACCAATTTACAGTATATTGGTTTCTGTATATAGTATGTATTTCTCAACATTTTTAAAAATTCCTATTAAAGGGATAGTTCACCCAAAAATAAAAATTCTGTCATTAATTACGCACCCTCTTGTTGTTTCAGTCTCATGAGATCTTCGTTCATCTTCAGAACACAAATTAAGATCACTAAGATGCATTAACAGCAATGCAGCTACCGCGTTCAACAAGAAGAAATTGTTATTTTTGTTTTCTTTGCTCACAAAAAGTATGCTCGCAGCTTCATAAAATTACCGTTAAACCACTGATGTCACATGGACTATTTTAATGATGTCCTTACTACCTTTCTGGGCCTTGAACGTGTCAGTTGCATTGCTGTCTATGCAGGGTCAGAAAGCTTTCGGATTTCATCAAAAATATCTTAATTTGGTCTTATGAGTTTGGAACGACACAGGGGTGAGTAATTAATGACAGAATTTTATTTTGGGGTGAACTATCCCCACAAATATCAGGTATTGAGCTAACAACGATTTAACGTAAACATTTACCAAATGTGAGTCATCCAAAACTTCAGATGTGTTTGAAAACACCCCTGGCCAAGTGTGGTTTTGGACGATATCAGCAGAAATCTTTATCATTTTTTGGTGCAAATACATTAAAGTAACTTGACATTATCATTGAAGACCAGCAATAATAATTTTCATTTTGATTACATAATAATGGCAATACATACATGTCAAAGTCAGACATGCCGCTTTGCCAGCTGTGATGCCTGGTTACTGGTTTAAACTTGGCCCAGGTTTTTAAAAGATTTTTGGGTCAGCACACCTTAATAGCTTCAACAACTGATTGCCAATTAAGTTTAGAATACAATGAATTTAGACCTAGATTATGCAGAGTTTTAATAGCTGCTAATGGTGGATATTTTGATGAATCGGAAATTTACATTTTTTCTATGTATAAACTGTTTATGTAATAAAATATGTGTTTGTAGTTTGTGCTGTCCCTTATTCAGTGCAAAATGATCACAAATTAAAAAGGATTCATGCCAATATTGTCCAAAACCCCACTTTTCTAGGGTGTTTCCAAACTTTTGCAGGGCAGTGTATGTCATGTACATGGCACTACCTATTATGTGTCTTGCGAAAATGTTCCCACAGGTATGTTTTCATCATGAGAACACAGTTGTGTGGCCACAGTGTGTGAAAACAGCCAGCCTGTAATGCAAAAAAATGTACAATTTATATACTTTTTACCCTCAAAAAATCTGTTCTCTGCGATGCACATGCAAACTCATCCTACATCACTGTTTTACCTTTTTTTGTAAAAGGTGTTTGATCTTCTTTGCATGTTCACTTTGTAAACACTGGGTTGGTACTTCTGCAGCGATATAGGACAAGTTGGAGGAGAAAATGAGATTTTTCGGCATACCCTAACTGTATTGGCTCAGATTACACAGAGTTCACATGCGCAGAGAATAGACAAGACGAGCATATGAGGTTAAAAAGTATATAAATTGTACATTTTTTGGAAAATAACCGATCGTTTCGCTAGATAAGACCCTTCTTCCTCGACTGGGATCGTTTAGAGCCCTTTAAAGCTGCTTTGAAACTGTACTTTGGAAGTTTAAACTTGCAGGCACCATTGATGTCCACTATATGGAGAAAAATTTTGGGACGTTTTCCTTAAGAAACATAATTTCTTTACAACTGAAGAAAGAAAGACATGAACATCTTGGATGACAACAGGGTGAGTACATTATCTGTAAATTTTTGTTCTGGAAGTGGACTTCTCTTTTAAATCAGTGACCATGACAACTAACTAAACAGTGAAGACAAAGTCCAAACAGTGACATGGTGTGACATTTTCAGTGCATGAGATTGTCCTGTTTTGTCCTGTCTTGAAGCTCCACCCTCATCTGAAAAGGGGGTGGAGCACCAGCTCATTTGCATTTAAAGGGACACAAAAACATAGTTTTTTTTGGCTCATACCCTAAAAGTGGCACTTTTAACAAGCTATAAAAAATTATCTGTGTGGTATTGTGTGCTAAAACTTCACATATGCACTCTGGGGACATCAGAGACTTATTTTACATCTTGTAAAAATGGGCATAATAGGTCACCTTTAAGTGAAACTAATTTTTGTTACACTGTCATCCAAGGTGTTCAAGTCTTTCTTTCTTCAGTCGTGAAGAAATTGTGTTTTTTGAGGAAAACATTTCAGGATTTTTCTCCATAATGGACTGCTACAGTGCCCCGAATATGAATCTCCAAAATGCAGTTTAAATGCGGCTTCAAACGATCCTAAATGTGGTTATAAACGATCCCAGCCCGTCTTGTCTCGCTCTCCCTGAACTCTGTGTATTCTGGCTCAAGACAGTTCTCCCTCAACTTCAAAAAATAATTTCAAAATCATCCTACATCGCTGCAGAAGCACCGACCCAGTCTTTGCAAAGTGAACATGCAAAGAAGATCAAACACCCTTAACAAAAAAGGTAAAACAGCGATATAGGATGATTTTGAAGTTGAGGGAGAAAATACGATCTGATTTTCGACACACCCTAACTGTCTTGAGCCATAATACACAGAGTTCAGGGAGAGCAAGACAAGATGAGCATTTGACATTAAAAAGTATATAACTTGTATTATTTTTATGAAAATAACCAATCGTTTCGCTAGATAAGACCCTTCTTCCTCGGGTGGGATTGTTTACAACTGCATTTGGGATTGTTTGAAGCCACATTTAAATTGCATTTTGGAAGTTCAAACTCGGGGCACCATATCAGTCCATTATATGAAGAAAAATCCTTAAATTTTTCCTCAAAAAACATGAACACCTTGGATGACAAGGGGTGAGTACATCATTTGTAAAATGTTGTTCTGGAAGTGGAATTGTCCTTTAATTTGTGTTATATATAAATTAGATGAGCACACACACACACACACACACATTTATATATATAAATCACCATCCTGAAGCACAGCGAGTCTACAGTGCCACGTGTTGACATCGGTATTACCAGTGTAAATAAGGCAGGCTGATTTTCTGTTGTCTAGAGGCACTCTGGGCCCTTGCGAATGATGATTAAATGATACCGAGCTTGTGCATCTTTAATTATAAACTTTCTGCCAACATTGTGTCAAAGCACTCTGCGTTACCAAGACTACAAAACATTTTGGGAATGTAATGCATGTTTAATACTCAGTATCATGTGGGCATGTGTGTGTAGGCAGTTGCCATAGAAACACCAATCCTAGCATCATGCACAAGTAACATTTTGGCACAGCAAAACGGTTATGCCTCAGAGCTAGAATCGCATGATGCTATCAATACATCTGATTGATTTTGTACAAAAGCAAACATGAGGGCCTGGAAAACTCTACGTACGAGTGCTCTCACTTGAAAATGCAAGCATATGCATGTGTCATGTGTGCATGCATGCCAGTGTTGGTATGTGCATGCTTGTGTGTTCGTTGGTGGGTGTTTATAGTGGGAGCGCTTATGGTGGGATTTAAGAAATAGTTTCAGCTTAACAGGTAGTTGCCCACACCAATACGCAGTTGTTCCGTCCCATTTGCTGCAAAGTCCCCTCCAAATATACACAGCGCTGGATACTTTATGTTTCTCTTGTTTCTATGAAACCAAAATAAACAGCATAGCATATACACAGAAATGCTAATGGTTACATATAGGCAGAGTTGAAGCATTGCGGCGCTGCTAGCACGGGACGGGATGCTAGCGAGCTTCTGTGTTTATTTACTCTGTGTGTATGTGCATGGCATTAAGTTATCAGAGAGCCGAGTGTTAGCGGGGGGAGGCGGACGGCTATAATTTAAGTGAACGTCTGCAGGAAGGAGAGGCGGGAGGGACCGCTCAGTTAAATTATAATAATAAGCGCCCAATCGATGCAGGACCCCTTGCTAAAAATAGACCCAGCAGCAGCAGCAGCTCTGGGCTGGATTGCTTTTGTATGCGTGTGTGTCCATAAAAGAGGTGGGCTAATACGGGGTCAATAAAAGAACCTGTGCGAACATGCATTTATTCTTAGTGACATCAAACAGAAATCGATGCTCTGTTGGAAATCACACCGAACGGCTGACGTAGGAAATACCGCCACTGTTTTTTTGGTGTCAACCGGCAGGATTCTGTGAGGTGACATTATAAATTAAGTGAGAGACCTGGAGTGATGTACTTTTCGATTCAATGATTAATGGATTTCTGAAGCGCAAGGCGAAGGAAATGCATTAATGAAGCAGCCGTTGGACTATAGCAGCCACAGTCAGGCCAGGAGGAGGGGAGAGCCGGTTGATGTCAACAGGAAAAAAAGCAATGGCACCCATCCATTTGTTTGCTGGTGTATTTTTAGGCTCTGAAGCAACACTCAAGAAAGCCACCAGTGGCGCTGGGAGGAGATTATCTTACAGAGAAATCGCAGTTCTTGAGAACAGAAATGAAACACTTGACTGGTTTGAACATGTCTTCAGATGGTTTTCCACTGCATGATTGCAGAGCAATTTTGTTTGTTTTTTTTAATTTATTTATTTATTATTTTTGTTCCATTTCAGTGTCCTAACACCAGGAAAAAATATCACCCTGTGAGGTTCTACAGTTTTCACTAGAATTTTTATTTTATTTTATTACGATAAAAAGTCCATCAATAGACAGTTTAGATTTCTTTTCATTTTTCTAGCAGAAAGTTCAACAATAGATATTCAAAACTTTTTTTCTGAAAGGTAGCCTAATAAAAACCACCACTATCATTTCCACCACTGCCTTTTTCACTACTGCTCAAACTATACACGATTTAATTTAATTTAATTTAATTTAAATTAATTTTTTCCAACAGAAAGTCCAACAATAGACATTCTAGACAGTTTTTCTCTAAAAAGTAATAAAACAGTGTCATTTATACCACTTCTAAAATTCTACATTTAATTTAATTTAATTTCATTTCATTTTTTTTTCATTTAATAAGTTATTTTTTCCAACAGAAAGTCCAACTACAGACATTCCAGACATTTTTTTTTCAGTTTTTCTAAACAGTAATATAAGCAGTGTCATTTCCACCATTCTAATCACTGTCAAATTCATTTAATTTAATTTTTTTTTTCAAACAAAAAGTTCAACAATAGACATACTAGGCATTTTGTTTTTCTCTAAGAAGTAATAAAAAAGTTGAATGTAATTTAATAATTTAATTTAATTTATTTTTTTTTTCAACAGAAAGTCCAACAATAGACATTCTAGACTTTTTTTTCTTTTTTCTTAAAAAAAAATATAGAAACAGTGTAATTTCCACCACTTCTCAAATTCTAAATTTAATTTAATTAATTTAATCTTATTTCATTTGTTTAAATCTATTTAAATTAATTTAATTATTTAATTTTTCTAACAGAAAGTCCAACAGTAGACATTCCCGACATTTTTCTTTTTTCTTTTCTAAAAATAATAAAAACAGTGTAATTTCTACTACAGTGTAATTTCCACCACTTCTCAAATTATACACTTATTTCATTTAATTTCATTATTTAATGTAATTAATTTCCAACAGTAGACATTCCCGATTTTTCTTTTTTCTTTTCTAAAAGTAATAAAAACAGTGTCATTTCTACCACAGTGTCATTTCTTCTACTTCCCAAATAATACAGTTAATTTAATGTAATTTCATTATTTTTTCAACAGAAACTCTAACGACAGATATTCTAAAGGTAATAAAACAGTGTTATTATTATTATTATTATTATTATTATTATTATTATTATTTATTTATTTATTTTTTTATTTTTTATTTTTTCCCCAACTAAAAGTCCAGGAACACACAGTCTAGACTTTTTCTAAAAAGTAATAAAAAGTTTAATTTCCACCAGTGTCATTTACACCACATCTCAATTTATTTACTGTTTTATTACAATTTTTTTTTACTATTTTCATTTCATTTAATTTTATTTTTACAACAAAAATCCAACAAAATCTAGCCAAAAATCCAAAAATCTATACGTTCTTTTTTCTTGTGTTTGAAAAAGTAATAACATTTCTAGACACATTATGCAGTGTAGTAGCTTTTTTAATAAATTGTCAACTTTGACAACTTGACCCTGTTTATGTGTATCTGCATAGACGTTATGTAACAAATGTTGATAGCAACTAAAATCGATCGGCAATATGGACGTGCCTTACATTATAATTACTGTAGCAACAAACCTATGGAGGTGATTTGTCAAATGCTGAATGAGACAGGTGTGCTCAACCAGCATATTCAAACACTTGTTTCACGTTTGTAGTAACAAGGCCACACATAGCACCATCACTCGCTGTCTTTCTCTCTTTCTCAAGAGTCCTCAACAATCATACACACTTACGCGTACACACACATACACACGGGCAAAGCGAGGCCCACACACAGATAGACTCTCACATGGATGTGCCCACACAAACTTTCTGTGAATACTAACAGAACTCCTCAAATATATGATCCGCTGCATTTTGCATCTGTGTTAGACTGTCATCTTCTCAGCTGTACCTCAATGAATGACTTCATTTATTGTAGAAACAGCAAGTGCTATTTTTTTTAGCATAAAATAAACATTTTTCTTTATATTATAAAGAAATTAGACTCCCCTAATTAAGGTTGTTTAATGATGTCTCTGAAAACGGAATTGTGTCTGAAACTGTACATGATAAGGGCTGAAGGCTAAATGTAAAAGAGAATGGAAATTCACTGCAAGCTAAATATGAATCTTAATTATATATAGTTAATATCAGGACCTCAGTAAGAAGTACAGAACAAATTGAGCTTTTTAGAAGTCATTTAAATCATTAAAACCAATTTAAGTCATTTAAATCAAATCATTAAACAAAATGTTTTTAAAGAAGAAGAAAAAAACTGAAAAGACTATGTAATAAATAAAATCACTTTTTTTTAGTGTGGACAAAATCCTATTAATTCCATAATCAAACATTACATAATATTAGTATTCCTGCAAAAGGGTAAAGTGTTGTTTGGCTCTTTGACATGAAATAATAAAGCAAATATATTACTTTTATTTTGAAATGTAAAGCCACTTGCACACAGGCATGGATAACTAACTAGATAAATAATATTGAGATTAAAAAAGTAAGATTAAATTAATTAAAGAGAATACAGAATATCATGCTTAACATCTCTAGTGTCCACATAAAAGTTAATGAGAGATGGAGAAAAAAGTAAAGTTTGCTATGGAAGCTCATTTCTAAGAAGAAGAAAACGAAGAAGAAGAAATGGAAAAAAGATAAATGCGACTTTTAATCTTGCACTTTTAAGTTTCTATTTCACAATTCTGAGGAAAAGGGACAAATTAAAATATAATTAAAAACCGAAGTTTGCATATTGGGTGTTTATTAGTACTTATAAAGCACATATTAGGGCCTTATTCTGCATGACCATATTTCAGATCCCTTATTTGCAAAAACAGATATGTTAAATGTTCAAAAATCATGTATTTTTATGTTATCATGTTTTTATTGTGTTTTATTGTGTTAGTTATATTTTTGTTATATCAACTGCAGTTTGATTGAGACTAACTGGAATGCAAAATGAAAATAATAAAAGATTTTTGAAAACTGTTAAAAATGGAGTTATCTGTTTTTTTGCAAATTAACTCTTCATGTATAATATAAACTTAATAACCACCTTACTAACTACTTAACAACTACCTCACTAACTAATAATAAGCAGCAAATTAAAAGTTTACTGAGTCAAAAGTTGCTTATTGGTATGTACTTATTGGTACGTATTTTGTGTCTCGTGAAAAAGTTCCCCCAGGTATGTTTTTGTCATGAGACCAGGTTGGAAAATGTCCCCACAATACCAGACCAGAATGTAAAACTCTTGGATGTATTTTAAGTCTATGCCACGAACTTCACATATTTCACATACTTTTAAAAAGTAAGAATATTTAGTTCAGCGCTTATTGTTACAGTTGTAAACATGATGGCTTTCTTTTTTAATGAGGGGGTCACGGCATCTTTGTTTCCAGACAAAACGTCAAAGAACGTGGCACACAGGTCTCCTGGAAATCCTGTAGAATTCGACCAATCAGATGACAACTCAGATGAGAACGTGAGAACATGATAGCATGGTGCACTTGCGTTTGACAGATCCACTACTGAAAAAAGTAAGGGAATTGCGACTTTTTATCTCACAGTTCTGACTTTTTTTTTTGTAAGGCTATATCTTGCAATTCTAACTTTTTTCTTTTTTGATTGCCTGCTATAAACTCGAAATTGTTAGGAAAAAAAAACCCTTAGAACTGCAAGATATACACATGCAATTCTGAGAAATAAAGTCAGAATTGCAATATATAAACTCAAGAATCATATCTCACAATTCTGACTTTATATCACAAAATTGCGAGTTAAGTGACAGTTGTGAGATATAATCACACAATTCTAAAAAAAAAAAAAATCTGTCTCCTTTTTTTCTCCTTGGAATTGTATTTCTAGCTTGCAGTTGTGAGTTTATGGGCCCATCTCGCAATTTCTGAGAAAAAAAAAAGTCAGAATTGTGTTTTTATCTCATAATTTCTCAGAACTGTGACTTCCTTTCAACAGATATGCCAGTGATTGATTGGCTACATTGCTCAGCGTTGCAAAAACATATTGTAAATAGAAACCTATGACGCTCTTCACAAAAATGCACTGGAGTGTTTGATAGATCTGCTACTGAATAAAAAAAGTTCTGAGAAAAAAAGGCAGAATTGTGAAATATAAGCTAGTTTATATCCTTCAATTCTGACTTTATATCTCAGAATTGAAAGTTTACATTTCAGAATTGCGAGATACAAACTCGCAAATTATCTCGCAATTCTGACTTCATCACAAAAAATATGATTATGAAGTGAGAATTGTGAGATATAATCTTGCAATTCTGAGAAAAGTTTTTTTCTTCTTGGAATTGGTCTTTATAGCTTGCAGTTGTGAGTTTATAGGCCTATCTCACAATTTCTGAGAAAAAAAAGTCAGAATTTTGTTTTTATCTCAGTATTCTGACTTTATTTCTCAGAACAGTGACTTCCTTTCAACAGATATGTCAGTGATTGGCTACATTGCTCAATGCTGCAAAAACATATTGTACATAGAAACCTATGATGCCTTTTAAAAGGCAAACACAAATATGCACCGAAGTGTTTGACAGATCTGCTACTAAATAAAAAAAGTACTTGCGACTTTTTATCTCACAGTTCTGACTCGATATAGATTTTTAGCTTCCTCAACCTACCCCCAAACCTACCCATTTTATAACAAATATGCATTTTCATAATTTTATTAATAAGCAATTTCGATTTTTAGCGACCTTAACCTCCCCCCAAACCTAAATCTGCAAAAACGCTGCAAAAACATATTGTAAATAGAAACCTACGATGCTCTTCAGAGTGTAAACACAAATATGCACTGGAGTGTTTGACAGATCTGCTACTGAATAAAAAAAGTTCTGAGAAAACAAGTCAGAATTGTGAGACATAAACTAGTTTATATCCTGCAATTCTGACTTTATATCTCAGAATTGAAAGTTTATATCTCACAATTCTGAGTAAATAATTCAGAATTGCGAGTGTGTATCACATAATTCTGAGAAAAAATTATGTCTCAAATTATGTCTCGCAATTCTGACTTGATAACAAATAATTGTGAATTATTAAGTGAGAATTGTGAGATATAATTTTGCATTGTTCAACGCTGCAAAAACATACTGTAAATAGAAACCTATGATGCCTTTTAGAGCGCAAACACAAATATGCACTGGAGCATTTGACAGATCCGCTACTGAATAAAGAAAGGTAGTTGCTACTTTTTAGTTCAGACTTTTTTTTTTTTTTTTTTTGCAAGGCTACATCTCACAGTGCTGACTTTTTTCTTGCCTGCTGTAAACTCGAAATTGTGAGGGAAAAAAAAAACTGAATAGCGAGATATAAACTAGCAAATTCTGAGAAATAAAGTCAATTGTGAGTTTACTCTTTTTTTCTTGTGAGATGTAAACTGTAGATAGTCTAAATCTAAATGTAGATAGTTTAAATGTATTTTTTCATCTGTTTGTTCACATTGTTCTTAACTGTGCTGTATAGCTGTGTCCGGTCATGTTATAATGTACCCCTCCATATAGGGCATGTTGTCACATTTCAGTTCCATTCTTTCAGGAAAAAATAAAAAAACTAAATAAATACACTGTATTTATGAAACAAGACTGCATATATGTACTAAATGTGGAAAAAATAAAATACTCCGAAGCCCAAGTGAATTTATACACTCTTCCCTACACACCTATTTTCCTTCAATGTCTATGGACCCCCTAAAGTAGCCTTGGTCTACGTATAAAACTCTAGTTCTGCCACTTCCTGTGCTCTGTGTTATTCCATTTAGTTTTCTCTTGTTTTTATGCTTGAATGAATGTAAGTTTATTTATGTATTCATGTATTCGGTCTCTGCTGTGCTTCAGAAACTTCCCTGCGCTCATCAAAACCTCAGACCATGAAAAATTAAACTTCACTTGAGTGTAAACACAAATCATCAGGGTCCAGTTTCTTTGAAACTCACCTATCTGCTTAGGTCAGTCTTGGCCGGGCAGCAAAACGTCAGCGGTCTGGTTTCTGATGAACGAGGGCTCGTTATTTACGGTTTGCCAGCAGAACGGTGTCATATCGCAGCGATGGAGGGCTTCCTGACATTCTGCCATCTCTCTGTGGCGCTTTTGCTGGCAGTCTTTATTTGTAGAGACAGCCAAGACTGTGCCCCACGGTATCTGGGAAAAGGTCAGACAGAGAGTCTTATTATGCCATTATTGTGGTTGACAAAAGCTTTTTAGACTACAAATGGATGGGAGAATAAGTGCATCTAATCATCTTATCTAATTTGGAAAGTCTTCAAGTTTGATACATTTGTTTAAGGATAACATCATTGTGACTGGATCTGATGATGAGGGTGAAAATGGCTTGTGTTGGTCAGACATTTTATCTTGAAGTGGTATAGGCCAATCAGTTTCTGGTTTCTAGCTCAAAACTAGTGTTGCATCATACCTAAGGCCTTTAATTGCTTCAGGTAAGAGGATACAGTATGTAAGCTATAATGGCTGTTGTCTTGTATCACCCTGAGGAGATTTATTTTGAATAACGACTGGCTGACTGTACAGTATCCTGTTTAATACACTTCTAACTACTAAATAAAAAAATCTATACGATTTTAGTTAAAATAGTTTTAGTTAAAATGTAATTTTTTTAAAGTCTGTCATAATGTATTAAACAATAAGCTTTGCAAAAAAAAAAAAAAAAGCTTTGCACCATAGCAGTCCATTATATCGAGAAAAATCCTGAAATGTTTCCCTCAAAAAACTCTATTTCTTTATGACTGAAGAAAAAAAGACATGAACATCTTGGATGACAAGGGGTACATTACCTGTAAATTGTGGTTCTGGAAGTGGACGTCTCCTTTAAGCAAATAATAAAAAGGCTTTTATATTTAGATATATTTGTAAATTTCAACTTTTTGGAAAATTACTGATCCAGAGAGTCCAGAGAATTATACTGCAGTGAGGTTTTCTTGAGGTTAAGCAAAAAACCTGCTTAAACCAGCTAAGGACCAGCTAAAACCAGCATCAAAACATACCTACCAGCATATGCTGGTTTTTTCACCAGGGTGAACAAACTCTTAAACAGCTGTGGCACTTTGGACACAGACACTGTATGTGAATTTTCAAGTCAATAGGACTAAGAGATTCGCAGTTATAGCTGTTTTATGTTTTTGACAACCTGATCTCATGACGAAAACATACCTGTGGGAACTTGTTCTGAAGACTCAAAATATGTAGTGTCATGTACGTTTCGTGATATATTCAATGTGAAATGTCCACTGAGTGGCACCAAAAGAGTGTTTTTTTTCCCCAGGAACGTACATATGGTTTTATGTGACGTTGATTTTGTATGTGTCACCTCAGTTCTGACTTGAAATGTCCGTTGAGTGGCGCTATAACTCCAATGCTCCATGACATTTTAAAATAACGTACCATGTGCACTACACCTGAACCTACATGATAGCATGAACAAAAGCGAATCTGACGTAAAAACACAATTGCAAGCATGCTGTTTTAGCTTGTTTTTCAATCTTTCAGCTTTCATCATGACTTGTTACGTCCAGAAAGCAAAACATATGGAGCTGTAATTATAACTGTGTATGAAAATGATAACAAGTGCTCACTGTTTAACTGCCTTTAATGTTCATTTCTGTGATATGTACTTATTGGTATGTATTTCGCATCTTGCAGAAAAGTTCCCACAGGTACGTTTTCGTCATGAGATGAGGTAGGTTTTTGTCTTATTATAGCGCCACACAGTGGCCAGACTCCGCAATATTTCTAATGTGACCTCAGAATGAGGTCTTATAAATGTGTATTGAGTTTGGTGTAAATATCGCATTCCACTGAAAAGTTATAACCGTTTTTGGAAAGGTTTCGAAAGTTTTGGCGCACCTTTACTATGGTGATCAATTATTGATATTCACTGTCCAGAGAAATTTTCTGCACCAGTTCGGGTCTGATCCGGGCGAAAAACCTAGGACTAGTTCACGAAAGTAGCTTTTGGACAAAATCTTTAAAAAGGCAAAATTTTTGCTGAAAAGCTGTAAAATCAGATCATGTGCATTTTGTTCATCTTTTTATTGCTGTAGTGCCCCCGTCAGGCCTATCATGGCAAACCTTGGTGATGATGTAGATGGGGTGGGTACCACCATCGCTCAAAGTTTCAGGTCTTGACACCTTACGGTTTGGTCTGCCCGATTACTTTTAGGTCAGAATGCTGATCTTTGACAATCTTAACAATGTAAATGTAAATGTTTCCTGAGCATCCAATCGGCATATTAGAATGTGACACTGAAGACTGGAGTAATGGCTGCTGAATTACATTTTTAAATATTTAAAAATAGAAAACAGTTACCCTGATAGCACACGTACATCTTGGAGACATCTATTTGATGTCTGCATTTACATCTGAAATACATCTGCAAGACGTAGTTTGCTCATCTGCAATACGTCTATTGGACGTTTCAGATGTCAAATAGACATCTATAAGATGTCTTTAAGATGTTTATGATTTAGAATGTATGTAAAACTGACATCTTACAAACGTCTGCCAGATGTTTGTACACAGCAGATGCTTTCCAGATCAAGAGATCTTTAACATATCTTGCAGACGTATGTGTGCTATCTGGGTTATCTAAAATAGTAATAATATTTCACAATATTTCTGTTTTTACCATATTTTTGATTAAAAAGCTTCCTTTAAACTTTCCTTAGAGATTTTCTTCAGACATGCCTTAGAGACTTCCTTCAAAAACATTTGAACAACCTTGCCGACCCCAAACTTTTGATACATGCTTCAATTTTAAAAATCAAGTCTTTTCAGCTAACTTTGTTTGCCACAAGCACCATTAAACTTTAATGATACCTTGTAGCAAAGTGAATTGCAAGAACGAGTAAAGCGATTTAAAATAAATCAGCAGAATACTTATCTCATTAATACATTTAAAATGAATCAGCGAAATGTTTACCTCATTAATATTGATTACGTGCGTAAGCAGGCTGCTCATGCTCACAGACACGTATCAATGGCCTTGACAGCACATGTAATGATACTTTTGTGGCCTGTTTGATCTTATCCTCCAGTTCCAGCGGGTGTTAGACGACCCAGCAGTCACATGAACGTCCTGGATCTGGTGCTTCATTCTTCCTCCACTTGTGTAAGCAGGGTAGAATGTGTGCTAGAACCACAAGCTCAATTTGAACACCATGAGAGATCAAAAAAACAAAACAGTTTAGTACTTGTTGTGAAATAACCTCCACATCAGCCAAGCAGACGACGGACATCTGTGTTAAAAGGGCAGCGTTATTAGAAATTGCCTGCAGTGAGGGGGTCGTTGAGGATGGGAAGAAGTTTCTGGAAAATTTTCCCTGAAGGTCAGTTTCAGGGATCGCAGTCTTTGCGACTCACCTCTCTGTGTGCTTGCCATAATTGTAAGAGAACACCTAATTGTGTAACCCACACCTGAAGGGATGTCAAGCTCCGTCTACTTAATTAGACTGTCGAGGGAGAGGTAATTAACCTAATACAGTTTAATTACACAGAGTGCGTGTCCCTGAATGTTTAATCAAATGTTTATTTTGGTGTTCAAGTCTGCGTGCAATAGGCTGGCATCATTAAACTACGAAGTCATGGAAACAGTCAGTATTCAGTGAGGATGGAGGGGTTACAATTTATTTGAACAACTGATGGGCATTTTTTTGCTGTCTATAAATAATAAACAACAGTATGTACGGTATTGAATGAAGAAACTTGACCATGGCTCTGTTCAAGTGTAAGTGCTACTGGAACCAAGAAAGTTCTCCACCCACCATTTTTTCACCATTTTAGCACAGCGGTTCTCAATCAGTAAGGTGAAACCCACTAGGGGGCCTCAGCAAACTTACTACAGGATGACTTAAAGTATTTTAATTAAACAATTAAAAATAAAAATAATTAATTGTATATTAAACAATCGGTAACAGTTTACAATAAGGTGTCACATGAAAGAACAATGAACAGTACATTTATTACACTATTTATTAATGTTAGTTAATACAAAATATAGTCATTTATTGCTTTTTTTTGTTATTTCAGTGCATGAACTAATGTTAGCAAACACAACTTGTGATTTTAATAATGTATTAGTAAATGCTGAAATTAACATTAAGATTAATACATGCTGTAGAAGCATTGTGCATTTTAAATTCACGTTAACTAATGAGGTTAACTAATGTTAACTAATGAACCTTATTGTAAAGTGCTATTAAAAAATCTAATTCTAAATTCAATGAATATTAACTTTTATTTTCTCTCATTAAATATCACTAACAGTTAATATATTTTAGTACTAACCATGTTAAAGAAACATTAGCAATAAAAAAAAAATACAAATTTATGCAGCTTTGTCAAAAGAGAGAGAGAGAGAATGCAGTTTTTATCAATATTAATTGTTTAAGAATTTAGTTTATTTCTTAATATTGCTAATTGATTTTTTAATTCATATTTGTACTTATATATACATTGGTGGTCTAAAGTTTGGATTAATTAAGACCCTAAATTTCCATACATTTATTTATTTATTTATTTATTAAAAGGTCTTTTATGCTCACTAAGGCTGCATTTATTTGATCAAAAATACAGTAAAAAGAGTAATATTGTAAATATTAGTACAATTTTAACCAATTTTCTATTGAAATGTTTTAAAATGTTATTTATTTCTTTATTTATTATTAGTTTATGCTTACCAAGGCTGTATTTATGTGCTCAAAACTCCAGAAACGCCAATATTGTGAAATAATATTATAATTTAAAATAACCGCTTTCTATTGTAATATAAATTTATGTTAGTTGATGTTAACTAATGTAGTTAACTAATGTTAACCAATGAACCTTATTGTAAAGTGCTACCAAATAATCTAACTCTAAATTAAATTAAATTAAATTAAATAAATATTAATATTTTCTCTCATTAACTATTCTTTTATGGTTAACATAGTTATTATATTCTAATTTAACATTGAGTTAATATATTAAATTAACTAACCATGCTAAAAAAACACTATCAATAACTATATATATATATATATATATACATATATATATAAAATGCAGTATTTATCAATATTGTTAATGAATTTTTCCATATTCATACTTATGTACATTGGTGGTCAATAGTTTGGATTAATTAAGACCCTAAATTATCATTAAGTGTTTTTTTTTTTTTTCTCAAATTCTCATATGCCCACTAAGGCTGCATTTATTTGATCAGTAAAAGGAGTAACATTGTGAAATACTATTACTATTTGAACCCATTTTCTACTAAAATGTTTTAAAATGTTATTTACTTCTTTATTTATTATTAGTTTATGCTAACCAAGGCTGTATTTATGTGCTCAAAACACAGTAAAAATATATTTTTTTTAATTTAAAATATAATTTATTCCTGTGATTCAAAGCTGAATTTCCAGCAGCCATTACTCCAGTCTTTACTATTTTGTGGAAACATTTTTTTTCAGGATTCTTTAATGAATACAAGTTCAAAAGAACAGCATTAATTTAAAATATAAATATTTTGTAACATTATAAATGTTTTTACTGTCACTTTTGATCAATATAATGCATATTTGCTAAATAAAAGTAATAATTTATATTAAAAACACACATATCTCAAACATTTGAATGGTAGTGTCTCATGATCTCTGCATAAATATTAAATAGCGCAAATGTTTCATTGATAATAAGAGATGTATCTTGAGCATCAAATCAGCATATTAGAATGATTTCTGATCATCATATGACACTGAAGACTGAAGTAATGATGCTGAAAATTCAGCTTTGCATCACAGGAATTAATTACATTTTAAAATATATTGGTACAGAAAACAGTTATTTTAAATTGTAATACTATTTAAAAATATTACTGTTACTATTACTATAAAATATTACTATAAATATTACTGTTTTTACTGTATGGTAAAGGAAAACTCCACTTCCAGAACAACAATTTACAAATAATTTACTCGCCCCCTTGTCATCCAAGATGTTCATGTCTTTCTTTCTTCAGTCGTAAAGAAATTGTATTTTGAGGAAAACATTTCAACATTTTTCTTCGTATAATGGACTTCAATGGTGCCCCAATTTTGAACTTCCAAAATACTTTACATTTTAAATGCAGCTTCAAACGATCCCAAATGCGGTTGTAAATGATCCCAGCCAAGAAAGAAGGGCCTTATGTAGTGCAACGATCGGTTATTTTAACAAAAAGAATACAATTTTATACTTTTAATGCCAAACACTCGTCTTGTCTTACTCTGCCTGGACTGTTTTTGTTCCGGTTCATGACAGTTAGGGTATGTCGATAAAAAAACTCTCATCTCATGTTTTCCCTCAACTTCAAAATCATCCTATATCGCTGTTTTACCTTTTTTGTTAAGGGTGTTTGATCTTTGCATGTTCACTTTGTAAAGACTGGGTCGGAACTTCTGCAGCGATGTAGGATGATTTTAAAATGATTTTTGAAGTTGAGGGAGAAAATACGATTGGAGTTTTTCGACATACCCTAACTGTCTTAAAGGGGTCATCAGATGCCCATTTTCCACAAGCTGATATGATTCTTTAGGGTCTTAATGAAAAGTCTATAATATAGTTTGGTTAAAAATTCTCAATGGTAGTGTAAAACAACACCCTTTTACCTTGCCAAAATCAGCTCTGCAAAAATCATCTCGTTCTGGTCGAGGCTGCTTTACATGCGAATGAGCTCTGCTCGCCCCGCCCCTCTCTTCTCTCTGTGGAGTGACGAGCCTGTTTACTTTAGCCGCGTTCAGCTGTTAAACTTGCTAACTAGCACATTATTAGGAAAGGCGATCGCAAAGATTCATAAAAAAACCCTTATACTCGCTTCTGCTGTAAGTGAAGCTGGATCATGAATGATTCGCGTGAACATAGACGGATATATGTAGATCACAAACAAACGTAATTACTGCATCTTCAGCTGCTCAGATGTCGAGAGTAAATGAGGACCACTACGTTCATTATTACATCCAGCAACACAACACCTCAATCGCTCAATCTGAGATACTCTAATTTACATCCCTGCTCCGGCATCGAAACAAAAGAAGGCGGACTGTGACAGCTGGCCTAAGGTAAGAGCTCATGTCAATCAACTATCGTGGGAGTGGCCTCTGTCGGTGTGACGCCACAACGACAGGCATCTGAGAATGGCTCGATTTGAAAAAGGGGATATTATTTTTACAGATAAATTAAAAACCACTGCATGGATTTTTATCATTATAGGGTAGATTTGTACATACACTGCCAACACACATTAATGTTCAAACAACATGTAAAAGTGAACTTAGTATCCGATGACCCCTTTAAGTCAAAATACACAGAGTTCATGGAGAGAAAGGATTTGAGATTAAAAAGTATTTAAATTGTATTTTTTTTAATGAAGAAAACTGATCGTTTCACTAGATAAGACCCTTCTTCCTCAGCTGGGATCATTTACAATTGCATTTGGGATCATTTGAAGCTGCATTTAAACTGCGTTTTGGAAGTTCAAAATTGGGGCACCATATCAATCCGTTATATGGAGAAAAATGCAGAAATGTTTTTCGCAAAAAACATACATACATATATTATGTACATATTATTTTTTTTATTCTATTAATATGCTCTGTTTAAACCGTGTCATCGACAACTCAGTTGAGTGCTATTGTAAAAAAGTTATAGAAGATACATGGTGTGCCATTTATCTGACATTGCCAGCTGGACGCACTCAGATAAGGGCCATTTTAATGGCTCTGGGAGGCACTGCAGTTTAATAATTAGATCTAAAGGTGACTTTTGATTTTACTACGAGGGTGGGCCGGTGTATGTGCTGAAGCGGAGAGGCAGTTTTCACTTAATCTCAATAGGAGAAAAAGCCACTGAAAACCAATAGATTAGATTGCAAATTAAGATCGCAATCTGGGTGCTCTCAAGCAGGGATGGAGATGGAATCAATAGGTCTCACACCGGGTCAAAGAACAATTCAGAGGGAAGCTATTAAAATGGCAGAAAGTGAGGGGAAAAGCACATTTCCATTGCATCAGCGTGTGCAAAACCAGTACCATAAGCAATGAATAAATTATTGCATACTTTACTGCAAGGTCAGCTGGGTGGCATGTCTTTTCCCATGGCGGCGCATCCCACGCTAGGAAGAACATACCCACACGCGGGTCAAAGTCTTCAACCTTCCTTGTACAGCGCATATACACATACACGTACACTAAAACTGATTCTTAAACTTTTTCATTTCGTCCAGTGTTGGATAATGATTCTACGCCAGGAGCTTGTGCTTAACCTCTGCTTGGGCTCTGCATGTGGGAAGCCATTCGCTATGTGATGAGTACCATCTTTAACATCGAAAATGAAGCGTATCTTTGAAACACATCTTGTTTAAGGCCTGGCTAATCAATCTGATCCCTTATCACGTTTTTTCCTTCCACACTTGTGATTATTTATGCGATAAAAGGGGTAATAACACAATGCCCACAACACCAGACTGAGAGGTTGTAAATATCCCTAAAATATAAACACGTTCATTATTTATAATGTGCTGAGGAGGCATGTTTTGGGTTTATTTATATGCAAGGTCTTTTCAGATTCGTGTCAGCGTTTTGTTTCAAGCTTGATCTTTTGAAATATGAAGGTCGTGTTGTTATTTTGGCTCCCTTTTGGAGACAGTTACCTTTAGACATACATTTTGCCAAGTGCTGTACTGAAATGTGTTAGGACTTTTGCTTGAGAAGTTAGTTTGATGTATTTTTTTGTTGCCTGTCATCTTTAATGCAGATGTTAAAGAGCCAACCAGTGTGTTTATGAGCTCATGCAGTAATTTCAAAGAGTGCACAGATGGAACAAACTCTCAGTGTCCACCCTGAGTCAGCACTGAGAAACTGTACTTATTTTTGATCTAGGGTATATTTGAAATGCAAATAGCGCTTTTTATGCACTGAAGAGCTTCATGGGGCCGTAGCAACATATTTTAAATCCTACATTATTTTGGATGTTAAATATTCTTCTTTATTTTAAACAGCAAGCTTTTCCACTCTCATTAAATCTTGCCTGTCAAAATATGTCCACAAGGTGGAGATGTGCTCATTAGCTATTAGCTGTAAGTTGGCCATCTGGAAACATAAACCCATTCAAAGGATTTTATTATTCAGCGCTTAAAGGTTAATACTAAGACCTCCCTGTGGGTTTGTATAGGCAAGATCATGAAAATTGACCCACCAAACTGTCATAACATTAAAAGATGCATAGAACTACTGCAACAGAAAAAACAATAAATAATTGTTCTGTACATACACTACTGTTCAAGAGTATATTGGCCAAAAATGATGGTATAGACATTTAGACAATATTTTTAATTTAGATAAATGCTTTTCTTTTAAACGTTCGATTCATAAAAGAATCCTGCAAGAACATTTCTCACAGTTTCCACAAAAATATTAAGAAGCATAACCGTTTTTATTCAATAATAGTAAGAAATCATTCCTGAGCAGCAAACTAGCATATTAGAATGATTTCTGAAGGATCATGTGACACTGAAGACTGGAGTAATGATGCTGAAAATTCACCTTTACCATCACACAAATAAATAAGACTATAAAATATATTAAAATAGCAGTAAATAACCATTTTTTAAATTTTAATAACATTTCACAATGTTAACTGTATGTTGGATCAAATAAATGCAGCTTTGGTCAGCATAAGAGGCTTTCAAAAACATTAACTTTGTGCTTAAATTGTATTTTGTGCAAACAAATGTTCATAGTTAGTTTAAATCAGGTACAACAATGTGGAAAAAATTACAAATAAAAATAGAAAACAAATATGTGACCCTGGACCACAAAACCAGTTATAAGGGTCAGTTTTTCATATTCTGAAAGCTAAACAAATATGCTTTCTATTGATGTATGGTTTGTAAGGATATGATATTTGGCCAATATTTGGCGGAGACACAACTATTTTAAAAACTAGGATCTAAGGGTGCAAAAAAATATGAATACTGACAAAATCGCCTTTAAAGTTGTCCAAATGCAGTTCTTAGCCATGCATATTGCTAATTAAAAATTAAGTTTTGATATATTTAAGGCAGGAAATTTACAAAATATCTTCATGGAACATGATCTTTACTTAATATCCAATTTTTTTTGGCGTAAAAGAAAAATCTATAATTTTGACCCATACAGTGTATTTTTGGCTATTGGTACTTATGCTATTTATGACTGGTTTTGTGGTCCAGGGTCACATATCTTTACAGAACAAATTCCTTTTTACTTCAGTTTCAACCATTTACAATTTCTGGAACGTCAAGGATCTAGACAACTTCCTATATCACCTATACAAAGGTCCAGCCTTGTTTAACACAATTACATTCCCATTCCTACATAGTGCTGGGCAGTTTGAGCAAAAATCTATATCATGATTCTGATTCTGGCGGTTTCACAGTTTATCACGTTTTCCCCCCTGACTTTCACAGGTAAGAATGTGATGGTTTGTGTTTTTAATATGTATTAACTCAATATTTCAGGTTTTTAAACTGAAGTTCCTTTTAAATGCCTTTATAGCTAACAGCTTCATCTTGTTGTACTGAGTTAGATTAGCAAAAGCATATTCTAGTCTACTTAAGATATAGATATTCATACATATGTATAACTAGTTGCAGTGCAGACACACTGGCAACTTGCTCTCGAGTGTTCACGGACATTCCTACAGAAACAGACGCTATTAGGGCAAATATATCTATGGCATGAGCACTTTTTTATGTAAATTAGATAGTATAATTTTAAAATTTAAAGGGGACATCGGATGCCCATTTTCCACAAGTTGATATAATTCTTTAGGGTCTACATGAAACGTCTCAGGGTTGGCGAACATCGGTCCTGGAGAGCTGCAGCCCTGCAGAGTTTTGCTTCAACCCTAATCAAACACACCTGAACAAACTAATCAAGGTCTGAAGGGTTATTAGAAAGCAACAGGCAGGTGAGTTTTAATTAGAGTTGGAGCTGAACACTGCAGGGCTGCGGCTCTCCAGAAACGGAGTTTGCCACCCCTGGTCTATAACATACTTTGGTTAAAATTTCTCAATGGTAGTGTAAAACAACACTTTTTACCTTGTCAAAAACAGCTCTGTTCACAGCAACCTGTTTCGGTGCATGGCTCTTTAAATGCTAATGAGCTACTGCTCACCCCGCCCCTCTCTTCCATTCTAAAGCCACCATTCTTATGCATTCAGTTATAACTGCTCAAAAACAATATAAAATACATTTGTAAATTACCTATTAGTCATTAAAGGGGTCATCGGATGCCCCCAAGTTGATATGATTCTTTAGGGTCTTAATGAAAAGTCTATAACATGTTTTAGTTAAAATTTCTCAATGGTAGTGTAAAAAACACCCTTTTTACCTCGTCAAAATGAGCTCTGCAAAAATCAACCTGTTCTAATCGATGTTGCTTTAAATGTTAATAAGCTCTGCTCGCCCCGCCCCTCTCTTCTCTCTGTGGAGTGACGAGCCTGTTTACTTTAGCCGCGTTTAGCCACGAAACTTGCTAACCAGCATGTTATTAAGAAAGGTGATAAAAATATTCATAAAAAAATCACAATTATACTCACTTCTCCTGTAAGTGAAGCTGGATCGTGAATGATTTGTGCAAACATAAATGCATTTATATAGATCGGAAGGTGCATTCCCTTCACAAACAAAAGTTATTCACTGCGTCTTCAGCAGCTCAGATATCAGGAATAAATGACGACTACTATGTTCATTATTACATCTAACAACCTGTTCCGGCACCGAAACAATGGTGATCGGACTGTTACAGCTCTTCAGGGCGGGTCTATGGTAAGGCGCCCATGTCAATCAGTCTATCGTGGGAGCGGCCTCTGTTGGTGTGACGTCACATAGACAAGATGCTGAAAATGGCTTGATTTGAAAAAGGAAAAAATTATTTGTACAAATTAAATAAAAACCACCAGGTAGATTTTTATTATTATAGTGTGTTTGTGTACACACACTGCCAACACATATTTATGTTCAAATAACATGTAAAAGTGAACTTTGCATCCAATGACCCCTTTAACAAACAAAGACAAAGACAACCCTCTACAAAGACAACCTTAACATAGTGTAGTGTCCTGGAGACCCCCCTTCCCTGCACATTTTGCATGTCTCCCTCATCTAACACACCTGATTCAAATCATCAGCTCATTAGTAGAGACTGCAAGACCTGATTTGGGTGTGTCTAATAAGGGAGACATACAAAATATGCAGGGCAGGGGGCCTCCAGGACAGGTTTGAAAAACCCTGGTGTAGTGGATGCGACAAACCAGTATCGAAACAAATTACAAAAAAAAAACAAACAAACAAACCAAAAAAGAACTCTGTGGAATTTTTATCATTATAGGGTGGTTGTGTACACACAATTTTGCATCTGATGACCCTTTTAAAGTGAAAACAGAATGCTGTGACCTTAGCTTTGTGAAATTACAATACATAAAACATATCTGCATGAAACTGAAACAGCTGAATGAGAACGGCAATTCACTCTCTGACAGCAGATGGCGCTTATGGAACAGCAGCCATACAGCGTTTCCACATTTAGCACTGTAAACAAAGCAGCCATGCTTTTAAATACTATGTTACTATGCATAGCATACAGTAGTATGTTAAATTATATGGAGGTAAGGTGAAAGGAAAATGCCATCTAAACTTTTCTGAAGACAGTCAGTTCCTCTCAAAGAGACATTAATATAACTCCCCACCCCCAATTTAATATTTAGGAATTTCTTCCAATATTTCTTTGCTCTGCCTGTACAATATTTTCTCCTCTTTGTATTTGTCTTCAGCTTCTCTGGGTTCTGTTTGCGGCTGTTTACAGTTGGGTTATTTGGCCATTTAAAAAATTAGTTGTGTGTTAAATTTCTTCAATCATTAGTCAAAAGTGTGTGCAGTTAACAATGGATAATGCCTATATTGCTTAGCCTTTTGTATCAGTGTGCTGGTTTTTAAAAAAATTGTACTAATGTAGTACAAACCGTTAAACAGGTATATCGTCCAGCACTATTCCTTCAATTCATACGTGCCTCTCAGCACACTGGCCACACAGAAAATTGCACAGCTGTATGATTTTCCTGTAGAAAGAGAGTTAAAAATAGTCAGCTTCAATCAGAAAGCCTGCAGAGTGTTTTTCTATCCAATTGCAATCCAGTGTCATGAAACTGTACACCACACTACTTATTATGAAGCCTGAAAGGAATCATAAGCTTGAGTGCACTCGTGACCTCTAGTATTGACCTCCATGAGTGGCTTGGTACGGGAGGAAGATGCCTTTCATTATTGGGCGCACTTGACAGCAATGCATCTCGGGCTGGTCCATTCATACCTTTCCTGCCAAATAAGGCAGAGCATCAAGTGTCCAGAGGTTATATGGCCTCTAACGCTGCTAAATGTACCTCTGTTGGTTGCTTTTTCTCAGTAAATGGCCTGGGATAGAGTAAAGGAGACAGATGGTGGCATGCCTGAAAACAAGATTAAAGGGCGTGGAAGGGGTTTGAGACAAGTGAACAAACACTCTGAATGAGAGACCTAACCTATGCTCGAATTGATTCTGCTTGATTGGATTCAATTCATTGGGAAAATATGCATCAGTATATTAAAATGATCACTCGTGCATGCATTTGTAATGCGCTTAACCTGTCTGAGCTTTTCTCAATTGCGTTTTTGCAGCTACATCAGTAAGTACAGATCTACGGATAATTAAGAGGACTTAGAGCTCAAAGGTGCTGGCCGACATAATGGAATATCCTCCTTAAACTGCTAGTTGTCACGCACAGAGAGCTTAAGAGATTCTGCCGAAAGACAATGAAAAATAGTTCACACAATGTTAATCCTGTAGATTTTACCAAGCTCTCGCAAAACAGCAAAAAATTGAAAGCGTACAATGTTTTATCACCCTAAATTCATCAGTTTGTGGAAGACTGGACAGATACATGGATAATATTCCATGTCATTTATGTATGAAAATGCGTCTTTCTGTCTTCATCAATAATAAACATTCGAGCCTACATACTATTAAAAAATACTTATGAAAATAATGCATTTTCAAAGCTGCATGATAATTTCCCTTTCTATTTATCTGTAAAATTAAGTATATTTTTCACTATATGCTATGAAATAATGTCCTGGAACTATTTTTTGTAAAAGCATAAGAGGAATATTTTAAGACATTGATTTTAAATGTAATTTATTATGCAGTCTCTGTCACGGGTGGCTACAGTACAAAACACAAGCACACAGAGATAAAAGTAGAAGGTAATCTTAAATAAACCCAAAAACCCAAAGGTAATAATCTACAGAAATCAAGAAGAGCAGCACATTGTCGCTGCACGACCGGTCAGTCAGGAACAGAAAGAAACCAACTTAAATGCACCAGCAAACGAGGACACTAATGACACTGAACACACTAATGACCTGAACACAATGATGGAATCAAAATAATAACCATGAAAATGGGGAAACGGCGTGACCTCGCGCCGCAGAGAAGGAAGGGTCAGGAGTTTGGCAGAGGGATGGCAAAAAGGGATGGTGAAGGGCTGGCACAGACAGGCAGGAGGAAGTTTAGGAAGTGGCTGGATGACCAGGAGGAGGAGGACGACGACCAGCAGAGTCCAGGGTGGTTATTATGGAGGAAGGAACCAGGGAGGAACCCGGAACAGGAGGAGACGGGAGACGCTCCAGAGACTAGCCAGGGAGACAGCCCGTGGTGGAGCCGATATAGAAAGGAGCCATGGTGGAGGAAGGTCTGATGACTCCAGGGGGCTGAATGATGGAGGCAGAGCTGTTGGTAATGGAGCCCAGGGCAGAAACAGTGAGCTGCAGAGCCAGAGGGACGGAGAGGATCTGGAGGGCCAAGGCAGAGCAGATGGCTCAGGCGACCGAGGTGCAGACGGGAATCCAGAAGTCCGCAGTGGAGCTGGAGAGACAAAGGACCAAGGTGGAGCCAGAGGGAGGGAGGAGCCTGACAGAGCCAGAGGAGTGGAGTCCCGAAGCGGTGGATGGTTGACGAGGGTGCCCAGCAGAGCGGGTAGACTGACAGGCTACGGTGGAGATGATGGAGCTGCGAGCCATTGTGGAGCCGATGGGTCGACAGGCCAAGGCGGAGTCCGGGTCTCGGAAGTTGGAAACGAAGACTGGAGATCCTCCGACCACAGTGGAGCTGGAGACTGACATGTCTGAAGCAGATCTGCTCCACAGTGAGCTGAGGATGAGCTGAAGGACTGGCAGGATGCAGCGGGACAGAGAATGGCAGAGACTCATGAGAAGAGGTAGGAGAGGGAGGGTTGGTGGAAGTTCATGAGAGTCAGTGATTTCAGGAATGGTGTGCTGTATGCTGCCCACACACACCAAATCACGACTCTCAGCACAGAGAGTGCGGCAGACAGGGAAACAACCTCCATGGTCGTGACAGGGGTGGTGGCCAGTTCAGGGCAGACATACAGTTTAAAACTAACCTCCATGGTCATGATGGGACAAACAGATGGTTCCAAGCAGACAAACATTTAAAAACAGACCTCCATGATTGTTTCAGGATAGGCAGTTCATTAATGGCCTCCTTGGCCAGAACAGGACAGGCAGAGAGTTTAGACATAAATGGAAGAAGACTGGGTATATCAGAATAAAAGTTTCCTGAGTCCTGCCTCAGCTCACCCTCTGCAGTGGTATGGTAGGCAGGGTTTTCCTCCACACCCTCGCTCACCACGGTCTCATCTACCTTCGTGTGCATTGTAGCCGGCTCTAACACCTGGTCAGAGGTCAGCTGAGGCTCTGGATCCGGGGTGATCCTCAGCTCTGTCGCTCCTCTTAGTGCTGGCTCATCGGTCGTGGTGGGTGCTGGCTTTCCATCTGTGGTGGGCGGAGTATGTGAGTGGAGCGCAGAGTGAAGCGATGTGATTTTTAATGGAGTGAGGAGCGGATATTTTAGTTGGAGCATCACGGTTGTCACTCGCTCCAAGAGTGCTCCAGCATCGCTCCATCACGAGTACAATTCATGACAATAACCCATAATATAACTGCATATTTAGCAAGAATTCACATTAAATGTAGCCTATTTAGCTAGCTTGATAGAGATGGATCACTCACTTCAGTCTCACTTCAGTGGACATGAGCAGAAAGTTATAGTTTTCAATTAATTTGTTCCTTCAAAATACTAAATATTTTCAGGTGAAAGCGTGATTTAAGTCCAACACTTACTCACACGCAATCGCTCTCTCAATAATGCATTCAAACAAATGTAAACTTACTGTGCTACTTCATCTGTATCCGATTTCGAATGAGAAGAAATCTGTAAGAAATGCAGCGATCTGTAGGTAAAAAACTGACTAAACGTACTGTTATAAATAAAACGAAACCACATACGCCACTTTTACTTTATTGGTCTGGTCTTCTGTCACAGGTGCCTGCTGTACAAACATGAGCACATGAAGATGAAGGTAGAAGGTAATATTTAATCAAAAAGATCCCAAAGGTAATAAGCAACAGAAAAGAAAGGAGCAGCACATCCACACATTGACGAATATAATGTCGACGCAAGACTGGGCGATCAGAAACAGAAAGAGACCAACTTAAATACACCAGTAAATAAAGACACTAATGACACACACCTGAACCATGACAATGGGGAAAAGGTGCAAACTGAAAGTCAGTTACTCCAGTTCTACTTTTTAAAGTTGTCAGCAGCATCACATGCATACGTTGTGGTACTTTTGTGAATGCGTGGAGGAGACTGACATGGGAAGATAAGAAATTGTTGAACAAAATGTTATGTTTGATTTCTTTGAGCACAAAAAGTATTCTCGTAGCTTCAGAAAAATTAAGGTTGAATCACTGACACATAGACTATTTTAATGATGTCCTCACTACCTTTCCGGGCCTTGAACGTGTCAGTTGCGTTGCTGTCTATGCAGTCTCAGAAAGCTCTCGGAATTCATCATTTGTGTTCCGATCTGATGAATCACATTTTCTTTTAGATCAACTGGATGGCTGAGTGCATGTGCGTTGTTTACCTGAGGAAGAGATGGTAGCAGGATGCACTATGGAAAGAAGGTAAGCCAATGGACCTTTATCGCACCGGAATTGAACACTGGAAGCGCTTGTTGAAGCAGTGTATCGATTCTTCCGGTTATGTATATTTTTCAATATGCTGTAACCACTAGTTAAATAAAAGCCTGGTAAAATGATCATCTGCAGGTTGATTTCAAAATCCGGACATTTTCAGAGACAGTCGAAGAAATATTCTGATGATTACTGTGCACATAATTATCCAAACGCAACGGAACTTGTAGTTTTAATCCAACGTACCGATCTGAGAAACCCATGGCTCATAAACATGCGTGATTTCACCACACTGCGTCAGTGCGTGCAGTGTGTGAGACCTGATGAATAAAATCATAATCAACATATTTATTTATTTATTTGTATTAAATTTTAGTCTTTATTCTGTCATTTTTCATTCACAGTCATTTTACTGTATGTAATTAACGTTTATGCCAAAATTCTTAAATAATACTCAAATCACGCTGTCAACGCGTGTCTAGATTAATTAGCTAAAATGTTCAACGTTGTTATTTCTTTAAGGCAACACCCGCGCATTCATTCATTAATTTTAATGCCACTCTTACGAAAATTAACCATGGTATGTGTAGTAAAACTATGGCAATACAATTGGAAATCAGTCCGTGGAAAAAATAAAAATATAACATGGTTACTACATTTACTACAGTAAATCCATGGTTAATTTAGTAAGGGTGTTTATTTAAAATGTATTTTAATGTAAACAGGTATAAAATATGATGAGAAAGACATTGTTAATGAGAAGACAAAACTGACTGCAGCAGGTTAAATTTATTTATTATTCAGAATGCACATTTGGAAGAGAAATATATTAATAGGAACATTTCAGCGGGTGATATGAGATGTAGGCCTAAACATCCTCAGTTTCGAAATACATACTCCACGCGAAAGTGTTCCCGCATAATATTTTAGAAGGACCTTAATTCATCCCATGCATCTCATCCGTGTTGTGTCAGGAAATCGTGAAAACTGAGGCAGTGTGTCATTGTTTAGAATAAAAGCGGCGAAAGAGAGGATTCTCCCATTAGTTTTCATTGCGTTGCGATGGGACCGGAAGTGGGGATACACTGCTTCGCTTACCGGATATAAGAAGTGAGATAAAGGTCCATGGAGGCAGTGATATGGTCCTGGCAATGTCCTGCTGGGAAACTGTTGTTCCTGGGGCCGGTTGCACAAGCTGGACATACCCCCAGTTTGTAAGACTCAAAATGTGCTTTATGTTATGCATAGAATTAATACCTGTTGCACCATCTAGGTGTAGTGCTACGTCTGATACTAATTCATATGCCTAGTAGGTGTAGATGTAAAGTGAAAAGTCACAATTTGTTCAGACATTAGTTTTTAAGATTCATGTCTGTTAATTAATTATTACTACCATCTTTTTCGGGCAGGATAAACGATATATCTCAAAGCTCGGTTTAGGCTATACCACACTGCCGACAGTAATTGACCTAACATAAAATATATTTCTGTATGTAATTATGGAGTAAAATATTATATATGATCTGGGATTATTAAAATAGTCTAAACCATTCATCATCTTGCCTGGAGAGACAGTATAAATGCTAAAAGTCTTTAAGTCGATTCACTATTTGTAGTGCACCTGCCATCCAATATTGCAGTAAGTTTTGTGCTTTTGTTAATTTTAATCAGAAATAATATATTAGCTTTCAAATTTTGTTATTTTCATCACAGAATACCCCAGCCAACATTTGTATGTGGGGCCCATATGGGTATGAACTGGGCTGAAAAATGGGCCCCATATAGGATTGTCCGCGGGTTCCATAATGGCCTCATGTTAACTGTCTACATGGATTTCATATAGGATTGCACTTGTCACAAAGTGGGACCCAACTGGGCAACATGCACAAAACCCATCTCGGTCCCAGCTTTAACCCAGCTAACATTTGATTGTGGGGCCCATGTGGGTTTGACATGGGCTGAAAAATGGGCTCTATATAGGATTGTCCGTGGGTTCCATAACGGCCCCATGCCAACTGCCCACATGGATTCCATATGGGATTGCACTTGCCACTTGGTGGGACCCACCTGGGAAACAAGAGCAAGACCCATCTTGGTCCCAAATCTACTTTGTCGTTGCACCTCAGTTCAAGCAGCACCTAGTTGACTTTATAGCAAAAATAAACATGAATGAACATCAGAAACGTGTTGAAAAAAACAGAGCAACTTACTGAAATGTATGATGTGTCTCGGGTAATAACTCAATCTGTTTTTCAGTCACTAAAAGACATCATAAAACATGTGAACAATGTCATGTACAGTCACATTTACCTCAGGATAGACATTCATAGTCAGCTAGAATTTCTTTTAACTTTGTTACTATGTTACTTTGGCACCACCTACCTAAAGTTTAATGCAGGCCACGTACACCCCTTGGCAGTGGTGTTCCCTGATGGCAGGGACCTTTTTCAGCAGGATAATGCATGCTGCCACCCGGCAAATATTGTTGAACATGACAAATAGATCAAGGTGTTGCCTTGGCCTTTAAATTCCCTAAATCTCAATCCAACTGAACATCTGTTGGATGTGCTAAACCAATAAATCTTGTAGCAACTTCCAGATTCCAACTATTGTGATCTTGGCATCTGAGCTATTATTGTTGTTTCTAGTTTCAAATCAATGGATGTTTTTGTAGAATTACTAAGATCCAGTAAAAAATATTACTCGTATTTTACTAATATACAGATGAGCTGTTGAGTTATTTAAGGAAAAAGCTGACCATTTGAATTAGATTTTGAATACTCAAATGAGATCTGTCATTACTTAAACTTCATCTGCATGATCATTGGATATGTAATATAATATGACTATAAGTATTACATAGTAAAATAAGCACCAGCAGGCTATAGGAAAGTTTATACCAACAAAAGTTCATACCAACCCATACTGTAAGTACAATGAACCCCATTTGAGACGATCATTTATAGCTTCTGAGAATCTCTTTTGCGTGATGTCACTTAAAGTGACGTATCTCATTTAAGTATGAGTAAGCACAGCCAACACATCTCTGACTTCCAGTTGTTTGTCTTTTTCAGATTGGTACATTAGACTAATACTTTACTGGCAGAAACATATTTAATAGGCTTTTAATGTTATTATATCCTTTTATGATGCATCACTGGTATTATTTCTCTCTTGTAGGATGCTTTGTATAAAAGGTTCTGCTAAATTAATGTAAATATAAATTGAGGGTTTGTTTTTCGGTTCTCACATTCTCGTCCCTTATAATCTGACTCAAACTGTTTATTAAATGATGTGCCATTCTGGCTCAATAAGAATAAGATGCAGTTTCCTCAGCAGTTTTAATTGACTGCTCTGTATTTATTGCACTTTTAGCTGTTCCATCCTCATCGGTTTATTTCAGATATATAATGCATTTGTAACTCCCAATGGCTTTTCCACACTTGGGGGTGTGGAAAAAAATAGGGAAGCCTGTTTTTACAATGGCAATTCAGACTTTTTTCCTCGCAAGTATGTTTTTTCGCTACAAAAAAAATAAATAAAAATCTCACAGCTTTTTTTTCTCACAGTTGGGAGTTTACTGTATATCTCACAATTCAGACTTTTCCTCTCTAAATTAAGAGGCTATATCTTGCAATTTTACACTCAATTCTGAGTTAACATCTAGCAATTCTGACTCTTTTCTCATTGTTTCTGTGTTTATAGCTTGCAATTCATTCCAAACCTGTAAGACTTTTGTTCATCTTCAGAACACAAATTAAGACATTTTTGATGAAATCCGAGAGCTTTCTGACCCTGTATAGACCGCTACACAACTGACATGTTCAAGGCCCAGAAAGGTAGTAAAGACATCATTAAAATAGTTCAACATCAGTGATTTAACCTTAATTTTAAAGTGGTCATGACATGGATTTTTTTATTATTATTATTTTAATATGTTCCTTGAGGTTTGCTTCTAATATTAATCAAGTATTAAATATGTAAATATAATAAATATGTGGAAAAATGATTCTTTTTAACCCTCATTCTGACCCTCTGTCTAAAAGGACCTGATTTTATGGGGAAGGACATTTAGGCTTGACAACAATCGGCCATTGTTATGACTGGCTAACGTCATTTCATAGGAAACAGTATTAACGCCTGAGTGTTTTGACATCATAATCAAAATAAATCGTAATTTCCAGAGAAAGCATTATGAACTCATTTACTTACAGTTTCTGATGCAGCTGCAGTCAGATATTGTACCACTTGATCTTTCAACAAATCCTTCTTTGTTAACTCTTCATGACACTGTACCTCGATTACAAAACAACATGCTCTAAAGTCAGAACAATCCTCTGACACTATCCGGGATGCCATTAAGAATAAACTATCCACTTTTTCCTTACGCTGGGATCCAAACGTGTCAAAATGACAACCCGGACTTATAAAAATATGTGCCTCTATATACATTTCTGCAACACTGCAATTATGTATCTTATTGCACGTTTCGTGGCAGCAGTATGTGACCATGGCACATTTTATTACATTAGTTACAGGCACGTATTGCTGCGTTTTTTTTTTTTTTTTTACACTGCTTGAGGTACGTATTGTAGCTGCTCAGAATTCAAATATCTGGGGAGTGTCGCTAAATGTTAATGCTCTATTGTGCTGGAAATATTCCCTACACTAAACCCAACCCTAAACCTGTTTATTTCAACTGGAAACTGCAGTGATTCATACATATAGGTGTGTTTTTTTTTTCACTTTTGCAGAAATGTATATAGGGACACGTATTTCCAAAAAGCCTAATCTAAACGAGTCATTTTCTGAGGGTTATTACATAAATGCCTTTTTTATTGATGATGAGGACATTTTAAGTTATGAAACTTACAGGATGTATTAAGCATACAAAGACATTTTTGATGTAAAAGATCAAGGGAAATTTGGTTTCGCATGTCATGACGCCTTTAAAAAAGCAACAGGATGTGAATACTTTTTGAGTGCAAAGAAAACAAAAATAACAACTTTATTCAATAATTTCTTCTCTTCCCTGTCAATCTTTGACGTACGTTCACAAGTTCCACGACACATGCTTGTGATGCTGCTCTAGTTGCACTGCTGTCTATAAAGGATCAGAAAGCTCTCGATTTGTGTTCTGAAGATGAACAAAGGTCTTAAGGGTTTGGAACAACATAAGGGTGAGTAATTAATGACAGAATTTTTGGGTGCATTAAACTGTCCATTTAATGTTAATTTGGAACTAACATTAACTAAATGAATAATTTTCCTCTTTAACTTCTTATAACTTTATTGTAGTTAGTTTCAGAGTAGCTTCTCCAACTTCTAACCTCAGTCTGGTCTTATGAAGTCAAGGATCAGACATTGAGTCAAAAGGCAGACTTCTGAAATGTCTGAACTTAAAGAACAGAGTGTGCTAGCTTTAAAATTAATGACATAAAATTATATTTTTATGAATTCTAAAAGACAAATATGCATAATATATGCAGATGCAAGCAGTTTGATGGTAAATCTAACACATAGCTCACTGCAGGTATAAACTACTTCATAGCGCTGTAAGTACAGCAAGTGCAGAATATTAACATAATCGCCTGTCCATTTGGGATGTCAGTGTCAATATGCTAGCCAAACTACTAGAAAAAAGCTTTGCCCAGAGTGCTCTCTGCTCTCCCAGGATTCACAATTATGTAGATATAAAGCTGATAATGCTCAGTTCCTGAGTCTTTTAAAGAGTAGTTTCAAAGACGTTTGGGGGATGTGGAGGAGTTTGCCCATGACAATCTCTACATGAGTTAATATCGTGTTTCATCGTTCTGTAAAAAGCATTACATGGAGTCCAACTGGCCCATTACAGTATAAAGACACTTAGTAATATGCTATGGGTCAGTAAGGACAACTGGGAACATTTATCAGAACATGAGTGATATTTAAAACCTATGAGATGGTTGGGGAAAATGGCATGTTTAATTGTCATTAGGAAAACTAGACTTCTAGTGCTTATCACATGGATCTTTATGAAAGGAACGTTGCACTTTTTATGGTGTTCATTGTGATTTTATTTGCTTTGTGGTGAGGATACTGATGTAGAGTAATTAAACTGTCAGGAAATTACTGAAATATGACCTTGCAGAAGGCAAACATTCAAACATGATTTTGCACATGCTCGTGACAGGTGTTTGCACAAAACTGAACTGATATTGAATACACACCAGCTAAGCCAATAACACCCTTTGAAATACAGTCTCTAAAGTAGAACACAATGGGTACCAGGGGTTGATTTTTTAATTAAAACTAACAGACAGCCTTTCTTTCTTTCTCTTTCTTTCTATTTTTCTTTCTTTGAAATGAAGAGCATTTAATATGTCTCTTGAATTATGTTATTTTATTTTAGTTCTAATTTTCAAATGTCTTTAAATATAGATTGTATTGTTTTTTACATTTTATTATTATGGAATTATTAACATTTAAAGCTTGAAATGTTATAATTAAAATTTTAAAGCTGTGCTTCTTTAAACAAGAGTGAAATAAATGTAAATAAAGGAAATTTACTCTGTACTATATCTGTCATGGAACAGTGTCTATAAAACTCACACACGAAGAAGGTGAGAGCAAATAGTCTTTAATAAATCCACATAGTCCACATAGAGGGTATATCCACAAATGGGTAGGCAGGTAACACAAGTAATCCACAATTGACATCTACAATACCGGACAAGGGTAGCACAGGACAGACTAGAACTTTCAATACAATAGCAAATGAAGATAATTGACAAGACACACCTGAACGTAATGACACAATCAAACATGAGGGAAAACTAGGTCAAGGAGCACATGAGGGAAGAAAACAAGCTAAAAGTCTCAGTGGTGTGACAGTTCACCCCCCTCCCAGAAGGCATGATCTTGCGCCACAGGAACAACAAAGGGCGGGACCGAGGAGAACAGGATGGTGACAGGGGACACCAAAGGGCTGGCAGGAAGGCAGGCAGATTGGTGGAGGTTTGGGCAGAGAAAGGACCCCCAACAGGAGAACGACGAACAGTGTCCAGGCTAGAGATGATGGAGGGAGGAGCCAGGGAGAAGACACAAGGTACTTGGAACAGGAGGGGCCAGGAGGGACCCAGGCTGCAGCCATGAAGGCTGACATCTCCAGGGGGCTGACTGATGGCAGCAGAGCAGTTTGGAGTGGAGCAGTCTCCAAGGGGGAGACGGAGAGCCGAAGAGCCAGAGTGACACCAAGGATCCGGAGGGCCAAAGCGGAGCAGATGGCTCCGGTGACCGAGGCAGTGATCCAGAAGGCCGTGGTGAAGCCGGAGTAACAGAGGACTGAGGAGGAGCCAGAGGGAGAGAGGAGCCTGACAGAGCCAGAGGGATCAGTTGTAGCCGGAGAAGTGGAGTGCCTAGGTGGCATATGGAGGGAGAAGCCATGGAGAAAAAAGGAAGAGCCAAGGTGGATCAGATGGAGGGAGGAGCCAGGGAGTAGACAGGAGGGACTTGGAGCAGGAGGGGCCAGGTGGGACCCAGGCTGTAGCCATAAAGGCGACCCACAGTGGAGCCGACAGAGGGAGGAGCCATGGTGAAAAAAGGGCTGACAACCCCAGGGGGCTGACTGATGGCAGCAGAGCAGGTGGGAGTGGAGAAGTCTCCAAGGGGGAGATAAAGAGCCGAAGAGCCAGGGTGACACCAAGGATCCAGAGGGCCAAGGCGGAGCAGATGGCTCCAGCGACCGAGCCAGAGGCGGGGATCCAGAAGGCTTCGGTGAAGCTGGAGTGACAGAGGACTGAGGAAGAGCAGGAGGGAGAGAGGAGCCTGACAGAGCCAGAGGGATGAGGTGTAGCCAGAGAAGTGGAGTGCCTAGGTGGCCTATGGAGGGAGAAGCCATGGAGAAAAAAGGAAGAGCCAAGGTGGATCAGATGGAGGGAGGACCCAGGGAGTAGACAGGAGGGACTTGGAGCAGGAGGGGCCAGGTGGGACCCAGGCTGTAGCCATAAAGGTAGCCCACAGTGGAGCCGACAGAGGGAGAAGCCATGGTGGAAGAAGGACTGACAACTCCAGGGGGCTGACTGATGGCAGCGGAGCAGTTTGGAGTGGAGAAGTCTCCAAGGTGGAGACGGAGTGCTGAAGAGCCAGGGTGACACCAAGGATCCGGAGGGCCAAAGATGGCTCTGGTGAACGAGGCAGTGATCTGGAAGGCCGCGGTGAAGCTGTTGTGACAGAGGACTGAGGGAGAGAGGGAGAGAGGAGGGAGAGAGGAGCCTGACAGAGCTGGAGGGATGAGTTGTAGCCAGAGAAGTGGAGTGCCTAGGTGGCGTATGGAGGGAGAAGCCATGGAGAAAAAAGGAAGAGCCAAGGTGGACTTGGAGCAGGAAGGGCCAGGTGGGAACCAGGCCGTAGCTATAAAGGTGACCCACAGTGAAGCCAAAAGAGGGAGAAGCCATGGTGATGGTGCAACTCCAGGGGGCTGACTGATGGCAGCAGAGCAGGTGGGAGTAGAGAAGTCTCCAAAGGGGAGATGAAGAGCCGAAGAACCAGGGTGACACCAAGGATCCAGAGGGCAAAGGCGGAGCAGATGGCTCCAGCAACCAAGCCAGAGGCGGGGATCCAGAAGGCTGCGGTGAAGCCGGAGTGACAGAGGACTGAGGAGGAGCAGGAGGGAGAGAGGAGCCTGACAGAGCCGAAGGGATGAGGTGTACCATGTCTAGGTGGTGGATGAAGGGAGGAGCCATGAAGAAAAAGGAAGAGCCAAGGTGGATCAGATGGAGGGGGGAGCAGGAGGGACCAGGTGGGACCCAGGCTGCAGCCTTGAAGGCGACCTACAGTGAAGCCAACAGTGGGAGGAGCCATGGTGGAAGAAGGCCTGACAACTCCAGGGGGCTGACTGATGGCAGTGGAGCAAGTGGGAGCAGAGGAGTCTCTGAGGGGGAGACGGATAGCCGATGAGCCAGGGTGACACAGAGGATCTGGAGGGCCAAGGCAGATGGCTCCAGCGACTGAGGCAAATGCAGGGATCTGGAAGGCCGCCGTGAAGCTGGAGTGACAGAGGAAGGAGGAGGAGTTGGAGGGAGAGAGAAGCCTGACAGAGCTGGAGGAATGAGGCATAGCCAGAGGAGTGTAGTCCTGAGGTGGCAGATGGTGGACAACCGACCGGGGTGGAGCCGGGGGGACAAGGGAGCCCAGCGCAGGTGGTGGACTGACAGGCCACGACGGAGAGGAGGGAGCTAGGAGACATGGTGGAGCCGCTGGGTCGATGGGCTGTAGGCGGGGACAAGGAATCCTCCAGCCATGACGCCACTGGAGACTGGCAGACCCGTGGCAATCCCACTGCACAGATGGTGGGCTGAGGGTGAGTAGAGGAGCTGCCAGGAAAAAGACAATTGAAGTGATGGTGAGGACTGGTGTAGAGGTGGTGGGAGAGAGAGCGTGGGTGGGAGTAACGGGAGCACCAGCAACAAGGGAACAACCTCTGTGGTCGCTGTCAGACAGGCAGACAGTTTGGGTCACATAGATAATTCAGTGAAGATGATAACAAAGGAGGAACTGGTAATACATAGTCCATGGAGCTCAGCCCACCCTCAGGTATGGTGCAGTGAGTAATCTCCCACGAGGCGAGTGCTGTTGCCGGCTCACACACCTGGTCAGACAACCCATGAGGCTCTGCCAATGGGGCGATCTCCAGCTCTGTCGCTCCCCTCGGTGATGCCTCATTTATTGTGGCAGCCATGGGCTCTCCGTCTGCAGTAGGCTCAGGCTTTTGCTCCGCGCGGTGGGATGATGGTGAGCTAGGCTCTGGGTCCAGAGTGGGGGTGGTGTTGTCATTCTCGATGATCATGGTGAACGGTGATTCACAGGACACCAGCACCCAATGAAGTCAGCGAGGCTCTCTCGAGGACTGTCCCTGGACAACTGCGCTCATGTGGCGGCGTTCAGTCCAGCATGATAGAATGAGCAGAGGCAGTTGTCTGGGTAGTGTGTGTAGTTGGCAAGGAATACAAAATCTGTAGTGTGGTCCTTGAGAGAACAATCCCCCTGTTCCAGCAGGAGGACGAGGACAGAAGGGTATAAGTGCACATAAGCGCAACGGGAGCGTTTTAAAGCCACGTGTCAGCGGATCCCTAATACATCTGCACATAGACGGATCCCCCGACAGACACTGCTTTCAAATGCTCCCGTTGTGTTTATGTAAGAGCGCTCAGTTAGGAGCATGAAGCACTTATCATTGTAGCCAATCACAGTCATGTCTGCTGAGCGCGTGAACACTATGGCCAATCAGCGATGTTTAAAAATCAGCTCAACAGCGCTTAAATGTGAGTAGGAAATTTACATTTTTAAAATTTCAGTACCGAAAGTACCGAACCTGGTACCTTTTGACCTTCTAACAGCCAATGTCAGATTTTCATTAAATACATTAAATTTCAGTTTGTTTTTCATCAAATCCTATCACATACCACCAGAAAATTTATGACACGTTTCATGGGATCATTCTGTAATACTTTTGCATATTTTTTTCAAAGCTTGCTGCTGGTCGCTATTCCCTGCTGTGGTATGTATATATATATATATTGTTTTAATTTTAGGACACCTTTGATGAAAATGAATTATAGTAAGTATTAGTTATTAATATTATATATTAACGCATTTATTAGGTTTGTGTATTTAGAATACAATATGATTCCAATTCTATTTTCTAATATATATATATTTGAATTAGAAAGAACAAATTAGAGTTGGAAATTAGAATTGGAAAGACAAAGCATACAGTGGAAATCATATTCATTTTTTTCTACTTACAAGAATGCAGTGCATCATTTTCAAACAATCTCACATTTTTCTATATAAAATTATTAAACTGCACAAAAAATATTAATTCATATTATTTTAATTTAATTAATTTATAATATTAAGTATTACTTTATTGGTCTTAAATGTACATACTAAGTTTGTGAATTTAGGATACATAATACACTAAATATGAAATGAGCAATTCCGAGACAAATCAGTCAGCAATTTTATAAATAATAAACAAAGCACCCAGGAACCATAAACAAATGCCACAGGATGTCATCAAACATAATTTATGATGCTGTCTTAAACTATGCTTCAAAGGATGTGGTGGACATTGGCTGTGTGCTGTTTATTATAATAATCACAGTCTCTCATTTTAAATGATAAAGGAGAGACAAACATTTGAATGGATCTGAAGTGGAATGGATGGATCTGTTTGTCCTTATCTGACATGGTAAAAAAACACAAGCATGATGAGTATGCCTCATTGTTTAGCTTTCTCTCATATGTTTATAAATAATCATAAAGTAGGAACAGCTGCTCAAAACTCACTTCCCCAACCTCATAAATATTTCTGCCCACTTGAGAGTATTTCATGGACTATCAATGCAATGAAAGTTGCAGATGAGTTTTACAAACTGCCGAGAGCAAGATCCTCATGTTGATTACCCAGTTTCCTACCCAGCATTGACACTTGCGACCAACGCTTGTGGTGTATTATGCAAAACATTCATGAATTTTGAAATACATAACTTCAGCTGTTGAAAGGCAGGTAGTAAACAAGCACACCATGTCCACAGAGAGAATACGGTAATTCTTGATATCCCCCATGATACGGCGTAATCCCTAGTTAATGATGTATTTTATCAAATAATCCTTCTTCATAAACAGTATGTCCACTTTTAATTCCAGCCTTTGCTTTCCCAAATGAATATTGTGTAATCCACATGATCGACGGCCTGGAGAGTCCAGCTGAGTCCGGCTTGATTTGATCTTGTAGCAATAGTCTTGCTTTGTGATAAAATATCAAGGGGATTTACCTTAGAGACAGATTGGAGTGTGAGCTTTATCAGATCACGCGTGGCCACGTTAGGAGGTTCAAGGGACAAAGGGCGGACGGTTTGAGGACATGCCTCAAAAATATGATTAATATGGGCAGATTTTTTGAACGTGAACTTGACAATGTTAGAATTCTGTTTGTAAGTGTCTAACAGGGTCAAACATTCACTTTAGAGCCGTCATGGGAACGTAATTCATTTTTAAAGCATTATTTTCTCATTTACAGATGTGCAAACCATTGAGTTGCAATTTGTATTGTATTTGTATTATATTTTTTGTACAGTGAGGCACCTCAAAAAACTACACACACATACAAAATATATAGGCCTATATTTAAGATATATGTATTTTAATTACATAGAAAATCCACATTCATAAAACCTAATGCATATTTTTCTGTCATACATAAATGAAACAAGCAAGAATGAGATTTACTGTTTGTAAAAGTATTAATAAACCAAATACATTTTAAATACACAATAACCAGGTTCATGTTCACTACCAGTCAAAAGTTTTTGAACAGTAAGATTTTTCATGTTTTTTAAAGAATTTTCTTTTACTCACCAAGCCTGCATTTATTTGGTCCAAAATACAGCAAAAGCTAAAAATATTTTTACGATTTAAAATAACCATTTTCTATTTGAAAATATTTAAAAATGTAATTTATTCCTGTGATCAAACTAAATTTTCAGCATCATTACTCCTTTCTTCAGTGACACATGATCCTTCAGAAATCATTCTAATATGCTGATTTGCTGTTCAAGAAAAAAAAAGATTATTATTATTATTATTATCAATATTTAATATATTAACAGTTAAGTACATTTTTTCAGGATTCTTTGATTAATAGAAATATCCAAAGATCAGCATTGATCTGAAATAAATAAATAAATAAATAAAGGTTTTGTAATATTATACGCTATACCATTCAAAAGCTTGGAGTCAGGATTTTTTTTTTCATAGAAATTAATACATTTATTTAGCAAGGATGCTTTAAATTGATCAAAAATAATGATAAAGACATTTATAATGTTACAAAAGATTTCTTTTTTAGATAGATGTTGTTCTTCTGAACATCAGAGAAACCTGAAATAATTCTACTCATCTGTTTTGAACATAATAATAATAATAAATGTGTTTTGAGCAGCAAATCAGTATATTAGAATAATTTCTGAAGGATCATGTGACTTAAGTAATGATGCTTTGAAATCCCAGGAATAAATTACATTTTAAAATATATTCAAATAAAACAGTTATTTTAAATAGTAAAAATATTTAAAAATTGTACTGCTTTTGCTGTACATTTGATCAAATAAATGCAGGCTTGGTGAGCAAACTTCTTTAAAAAACATTAAAAAACTTTTGACTGATAGTGTATCTCTCATTAATAAATCCAATTTATTATATGTAATTCTCATACATTTTTAACTGTTTTTCACAATACTGTTTCTAATGAATTTGAATAAATATGTTTTATTAAATATAAAATATGATTATTTAAATAAAATCTAAATAAATACTCAATATTTCATACAGAGTATTATATTATTATAATACATTTATTATATTTATCTTTTCTATTTACTATGTTATATAAACTAATTATTTTTACAACAAAAAACAACAAAAACTTTAACAACTAAAGCTCTGTAGCTTTAGTTTCTTACACTTTATTGACAAGTTTTATTATAACACTATAATAACATCTATTTTTCTTTTTAGAGCTGAAAATATTTATATAAAAATCAAACAGATGTAAATGCTTAAATACACTATATATGTTTTATATCTTATACACTATATATGTTTTATATCCTAATAATTTCATGCAAAATCTACAAACAATGGAAAAAAAAAATCACCCTTCAATATTATTTGTACAACTTTTCTAATTTTACCTTTTAAATAATGCAAGTGTTTAACCACATACAAACCAGAAATTCATATTTTAAAAACCCCAATCTACTTTGAGGGAAGCCACAAGAAAGTGCTGTTTTTTTTCTTTTTTTCAAAAAGCCTTTTTTCAGTTCTGGTAAGTAGTAGAACACATGAAACCACAGGCCATTGTCCAGACGTGTACTTTTACATTTACCAAAAGCATTTGAAGCACTGAAATCTCATGTCAAATTAGCATGGCCTTTAATGATTGCATCAGATGACATTACCTCTGAGTGAGAGCCACTGTAACTGGATCTCCTTCAACCAACGCAGTATATAACTCACTTCATATTGAGAGAGAGCAAGACCACAGCGCTCAACTGCACAGCAGGCACATCATCTAGGTAGGAGAGAGTTCCTTTTCTTTATGGCATAAAGAACAAACAACAATTCAGATAAGTAGTTTATAATGCATGCAGTATAAAACAGAGATTTTATAATATATTGTTAGTATATTTTTAATTGCAATTATGCAGTGTGTCAATATATGCCTTTACGGTATACTCAATTTATATTCAAGCTTGGTGCTGTATGATCTGTAATATATTTTAAGCGAAATATGTTTTTTGATAAAAGATTTGTTTCACTTTTAATTTTTCAAAAGTTTTTATTTTATTTTAATTAAATAAATGTATTTTAAAGTACTGTTGCTTACTTTTAGTGACACGTTTTTAATAACAAATCTGTTTTTGAGGTCAGTGTGCATGCTTAATAAAATTCAATGATTACAGGTAATCACATTATAGATAATGGATAAATTTTCAATAACTACAATGTGTATTTTCTCTATTATACTGTATGTTGTTAATTGTTAGAAGACTATAAAACTAATTTGAGGACAATAAAAACAAAAGTGCACAATTTGCATCTCTGCACACCTGTGACGGGCTGTATTCCAAAGACAGACTCCCGCGTTTACAGCAGCTGGGTCTGTGTCATTTAGCCGTGTTTGCTCACTGCTTGGCAACCATGTTTAATGCTTCATCTTGAAAATAAAAAGACTTCCTGTATTCACTGTGTCTGCTGCAAATTACACAGACGGAAACCCATCAATTAGTGCACTTATCTGACCGAGTATACAATGCATTTCCCTTGAAATTAGATTTTCTGTTACAAAGTTCCTGAATTGGACAGTTTTCCAAGAATGGTCTTGCACAAAAGAGCAAGACTACACAGCTTCGGTTTGAATTTAACAGCACGTGGATGCTGTCGGCAAGTGTTTAGAGGATGTTCAGTAACTTGACACCTCAGACTCTGAGGCTCTGAGTGTGAACAGCTGTAAACACTAGTTGAAATAGAATAAAGTTTTTTCTCTAGTTGTTAGGTGTAGTTGAGATGGTTCCTTTTTGTGCACCCATCACTGACTGATTCTCAGCATTGTGATTATCTGAGGAATGACATGACTGCTAACTTATTTACTTTCACGATTATTCGCAGTTTCTCTTGATTGTACATTTCCATGAACCTTAAAAAAGAAAAAAAGGAAAGAAAAGGCCAATTTAAATAGCCAAAAGCCTTTAGTTTACATCATGGCCATGTGGTATTCAAAAGAGGGACAAACTCTACTGAGTTTGTAAGTGAAAAAAAAAACATAGACAAAATATAAGAAATTGAATTATCCAGCATAGTTTTCAACATTACATACATTTAAACTCGTTTAACAAACATTTAAAAGTTATATTTTAAGTCAAGTATATTAAACTGTTCCCTGTACCTTTTAACCAATATAGTGCCGATTCTCATGCCGGTGTTTCGCTGAAATCTGAGCCGGTGTTGGGCTGCTGTTCAGCGTAGCTCGCGTTCACTCGTAGCTAAAAGATGCCGTGACTGAATTCATAATGACCTGCTCATAAACAAACAGTTTATGAAACAGAGTTTTGAGAACATATTTTAACATCCGAATTAATTAGAATCAGTACAATGCAAGACAAAGCATTTCTGTCATGCGACATGACCGTTGCTGACGCATTCAGCTGACTGACATGATATCTCGTTCCGGTATGTTGTGTTGCGCAAAATAAAAATCTTTACAGCACAATAAAGACTTTATAGACAAATAAAACGTATACAGTACAATGTATGCGTTGTAAATAAAATGTATACAAACATTAATTTCACTGAAGAAGCGCATGAAATCGGTGGCGCTGAGGACTCGCCCTCTCCTGAAGAGAATGAAAAGCCCGCGCTCCAACTGTAAGCAGACAGCTGGGTTGTAGTGACTCCACGCTGGGTTTTTTCGTTAGAGCAGAGGTTCTCAACCTTTTGGAACTAAAGCCCCCCCAAACCTCCCCTATCATGTCGCACGCCCCCCCACCCCCTCCAACAGATAGATAGATAGATAGGTTTTTTTTTTTTTTTACTTTTTTTTTGGATTTTTGTACTTTGTTATACTTTTCATAACTTATGATTTTTAAAATAACTATTATGAGTTTTATAAAACTATATAAAAAGTATTATTTTACGTGTAAAGCATGTTGCATTTCATTCGTTCTTTGCATTCTTCAAGCATTCGCATACTGTCCGCCCTATATAATATTCAGTACTATTTAGGGCGGATGTTATACGAATTTGGAAGGTGTGGGGGGTCTATAAAGTCTGTAAGATTGTACATTTTACATGCTAGTCTGCATTTTAATATTAAAACAATATTAAGAGTATAGTTAGTTAAAATGTTTTATTTAATTTTATAAATTAGTCCATTTAAAATGTTATAAATAAGTCCGGGCCTCGGGTCTGTTTTAGGCTTTTCCTTATTTTGATACTTTATACATACACCAATTATGGTGATGAAAACAAATTTCCGCGCTGGTGGAAACAACACGAGACTTCACTTTCGCTTTCACTTTCGAGACCGACTCGGAAAGCGTTTAGTGTCTCCGCCAGCAGCAGCAAATCAGCGCAGCTGGAAGATCCGCGTTCAAGCGCACGCAATAGGCGGAAAATGCCACAAAGCACCAGCAAACGTAATTACAATGAATGTTTCGGGGAAAATAAGGGGATATTTTAATTATTTATTAATAAACCAGTGTTTTCAGTGTCGCAAGGATGAAGTTGCCGATCCTGACTCGGACGCGCCTTTAGAGAAATGCATCTTTACAGATTACATATAGAAAGAGTTTTTGTGACAGAGTATTTGTTTTATTTCGTTAATTAATCATTTCAAGCGTTCTATAGATATATGTATCATGTCTGTGAGGTATGCATTTGCTGAGTTTCGGTTCATTTTTGTGAAGCGCTCCTGTTGAGGCAACAGAAAGCGCATCATGTTTGTTTTCTTTATTTAATAAAAGCACCTTTTGCAACGTTTTGTTGATGCTTTGATTGCACACAAATAAAAGTTGACCCTTAACAGTTGCGAAAGATTGAGCAAAAATGACGGAATATTTTAAATTGTTTCCACTGAAAAAACAATGCAAGTCATCGCGCTGGCGCCTCAGTGTCCTGCAATGCGCCTTTAGCTTCCACTCTCCGCACAAATTTGGGTATGCGTCTAATAGCGCACATTTATCTGTTTAACGTTGAAACTAACATTGTTTTATACTTGAACTCTTTTGGGCCTATATCTATAGATTCTATTTTAAACAAGTCGTGATGATTTGAGAAGGCAAAATTGATCAAACAGTCCTTACATTAAAAAAAACAAAAACTTTAGGCTATATTTAATGAACAAAAATGCTCCAAACGTTTTTCTAAATTAACGTAACAAAATAATGAAACGAAATAAAATCACTTTACCATTACATACAAAACTGAACTTTCAATAGATGAAACAGTAGTATAAAAGAGGAAAAAGACGGGCTCGGGCCGATAATTCTGATAAGCTGTCGGACAAGGGCCGGTCTAGGAAATATATATGAGGCCCGTGCAAGGCTTTAATGAGCATTTATCCGAATACTTTAATTATTATTCAATGTTTGCAACACAGAAATGTAACCTATACCGTGTATCCTGGTCATAAAGCTTGTTCAAACAAAGCTTAACTTACATGAGCAGAGCTCTCTCTGAATCAGCGGTTGCGCGAAAGCAGGTTTAAATATTCCGATGTGACTGCGATTTCAAAGGTTTTATAGGCATGGCGAAATCATCATCATATAGCAGTAAGATTGCGTGTGTTTGAATCGAGATCGCGACCTTTCAATGAATAATCCATATGAGTCTATAGGCTATGTATTTTTGTATGTCAAAATTTGCACCAGACGTCAAAAGTTACCCGCGCCCAGGCCCGGGCGGCCCCCCGGTTCCGCGATCCATGATTTGCGCCCCCCTTCCGATCCCTCCGCGCCCCCCCCTGTTGAGAACCACTGAGTTAGAGGGAGGGAAGCGGTGTATAGTTTCAGCGGTCAGTGAGACTGACCCAGGCACTAACCCAACAGCTGGGTTACACAAAAAATACCCATCACTGGAAAAATAACTCAACATAATGATTCAACAGGCATAACCCAGCGTTTTTTAGAGTGTAGTTAATTTTGAATTTTAGTGTAGATGTAACCGCCTGCTTTTTCTGTGTTTATGTTTTGTGTTTGGTGCTCTTCTGATAGCAAAAATAAATTATACTGACTATATTTATGAAGAGCAAAGGTTTGGCGTCAGCAAGATTTCTTTAAATTAATACTTTTTTGTCAGCATGGATGCATTAAATCGATCAGGTGAGAAACATCTCGACATCTATAAGGTTACAAAACGTTTTTACTGCAAATAAATGCTTTTCTTTTGAGCTTTCTGTTCATTAAAAAAAAAAAATCCTAAAAATACAATGATTTCTACAAAAAACTTTTAGTAGTACAACTGTTTTTTAACATTGATAATAAATGTTTTTTTGCGCAAACAAATCAACATATTAGAATTATTTTTAAAGACTGGCGTGATGACTGCTAAAAAATATTTTAAATTGTAATAATATCCCAGCAGGCACACAACATTATAAGATGGTTGATATTTGGTTACATTTTGGTTGTGATGATGGGTGACCAAAATTCAGTGTCAATTCAATGTGAAGTCAGTGTCAAATTGATGCCAAATACAGACATCAACCTGATTTTCATTCTCAACCAAAATGTCAGACGGGGTCCAACATCAGCCAGATATTATACTGACGTCTGGTGCCTGCGGATTATACAATTTTATTGATTTTACTGTATTTTAGTCAAATATACAGACATGGCCAACAATATCGGCACCCGTGCAATTCTGTCAGAAAATGCAACCCTTCTCTCAGAAAACTGTTGCACTTGCAAATGTTTTGGTACTCACATGTTTATTTCTTTTTTTTTTTTTTTTTGTTTGCATTGGAACAACACAAAAAAACAGAGAAGAAAAGTCAAATCTGATGTAATTCCACACAGAACCCAAAAAATGCACTGGACAAAATTATTGGCATCCTTAACTTAATAGTTGGTAGCACCCCCTTTAGAAAAAAATAACTGAAATCAATTGCTTCCTGTAACCATGAATGAGTTTCTTACACCTCTCTACTGGAATTCTGGACCAGTCTTCTTTTGCAAACTGCTCCAGGTCATTCGGATTTGAAGGATGCCTTCTCCCAACTGCTGTTTTGAGATCTCACCACAGGTGTTCTATGGGATTCAGATCTGGACTCATTGCTGGGCATTTCAGAACTCTCCAGCACTTTGTTTGTAACCGTTTCTGAGTGCTTTTTGAAATGTGTTTCGGGTCATTGTCCTGCGGGAAGACCCATGACCTCTGGTGGAGACACAGCTTTCTGACACTGGCCACTACGTTGCGCCCCAAAATTCTTTGGTAATCATCAGATTTCATGATACCGTTCATACAGTCAAGGCATCCAGTGCCAGAAGCAGCAAAGCAACCCCAAAACATCTTTGAACCTCCACCATGTTTGACTGTAGGGACTGTGTTCTTTTCTTTGAAGGCCTCATTTCTTTTTCTGTAAACAGTGCCATGATGTCCTTTACCAAAAAGCTCTACTTTTGTCTCATCTGTCCACAGTACGTTCTCCCAGAAGGACTGTGGTTTTGTCACATAAGTTTTGGCAAACTCCAGTCTTGCTTTTTATGCAGTGGTGTCCTTCTGGGTCTCCCTTTTCATTCAGATGGTGATGGATAGTGTGAGCTGACACTGTTGTACCCTGTGTCTGCAGATCAGCTTGAATTTGGTTTGAATTTGGGTTTTTTATCCACCATTCAAACAATCCTTCATTGTAATGTTTCATTAATTTTGCTCTTCTGTCTACGTCCAGTGAGGTTAGCTACAGTGCCATGGGCTGTAAACCTCTTGATGATATTGCACACAGTGTACACAGAAACATTAAGATCTCGGTAGATGGACTTGTAGCCTTGAGATTGTCCATGTTTTTCCACATTTTTTTTCTCTCAAATCCACAAACAACTTTTTACACTTCTTTCTTTTCTCCTTGCTCAGTGTGACACACAACACAAAGGTGGAGTTAACTTTTCTCCATTTTAACTGGTTGCAAGTGTGATTACTATATTGCCCACACCTGTTACTTACCACAGGTGTGTCTAAATACAAATTACAGGAGCATTCTTACAGTTTTGGCAAGGTGGCAATAATTTTGTCCAGTCCATTTTTGTGTTCTGTGTGAAATGTTATCAAGTTTGACTTTACTTTTTTTTTTGTTGTAGTGCAAACAAAAACTATAAGCATGTGAATACCAAAACATTTGCAATTGGAACAATTTTCTGAGAGAAGTGTTACATTTTCTGACAGAATTGCAAGGGTGCCGGTATTTTTGGCAATGACTGTATATACTTTTTAACCACAAATGTTCATTTTGTTTTTCTCAAAACCTTTTCCTTTTCGAAAATTTCTTTTCGACTGAAGAAAGAAAGACATGAACATCTTGCCATCTACCCACATGACACAAAGTTACTGCAGAAAAGACGGTCATTTTGACACTGTAATTTGATAAAACTAGGCGCTATGTACTTTTAATTTTATATTATGGACTCGGAAAATTCGTTAATTTGACTAACACGCAAATGTAAAGCTTTGTTTAAATAGGACGAGACTTCTGCGTTCAGGAAAAATATGGATATTTTAAAAAGATCTTGCTTGTAGTGAAGAAATGATTGCTCATCTGTACCCAGCAGGCACTGGACGTCTATATAACGTCAGGTTGACGTTGGACATGATGTTTTGACACTGACTTAATGTTGGATTTTGGTTACACAACCTAAAAACAACAAAATATCAACGTCAGCTGACATTGGTATTGGACATCAATTTAACGTTGACATTAAACGTTGAATTTACATTGAATTTTGGTCAGCCGACGTCGCAACCGAAATTTAACCAAATATCAGCATCTTATGACGTTGTGTGCCTGCTGGGGTAGTTCAACATAGCCATATTCTGTCGCACTTATGGGACACACTATGTTCAGCCCTTCTTCACAATTTTGAATCAAAATTTAATCTATTCAGTGGTCATGCTAGTTTAAAACAGGACAATGTGGATATTCAAGCTTAACAATGTGAGAGTAATCTATGCGCCATGGTAGAAACTTGAAAAAAGGACCAAAGAAATAATGAATATCGACTCATACTTTCAAAAAGTAATTCCAGCCTCAATAAAGAAGCCAGCTGTCATTTTAAGTAGACAGATTCACCGAAGTGGAGGCGTCATTTTTTTGTTTTATGCTTATTATGTGTGCCAAATGGCCTGAATGCCTCAGGCGATGTGCCGCAAAAATATTACTTCATGTATAGATTCATACTTTTCTCTTTTAGACTTACACTAATATCTGTAAGAGGCTCTTTTAAGGCTTCACCATCCGTTACAATGGCTTTATTGCTATAATGCTTTACTCATACCAGCCTCAGAGAATTTGCATGGTGTGCTGGCAGAGCTGTCACTTTCACCTTGTGGTGAGGTTATTGTGTGCAAGTCCAATCACCTGCTCTCGGTTCAACCTTGAGCCTCGGCATGCAAAAGCAGCCGTTAAAGCAAACACAATCAATGGCATTCTGAGGATGTTATTAAAATCAACGATTGAATTTTCTTTACAGAATATCCTCACTAAGCTCGCCAAATGCAGTTTGGAAAGGAGTTTGTGAGGCGAAACAGCTTTTACAAATGTGTGATAAATGAGGAGGAAGGAGACCTGGATTCTGCAGATGTGTTTGAGGTGCGTGTTGTTTCTCCTACTGTACATATTGTATGTGTTTTGGAAAGCTGGGGGTGATTAAATAGTGATTAAAAATGGCAGGTTGAACTGAATCTGACTTGTATTACATTGTGCTTCACTTCCTCTACTTGGCAAGACGCTTTCATTATCTTTTCCTCTGCCAGTTGGCTTTCAAAGGGAAGGCCTGTGCCATCGACCACCTGAGGCGGAAAAGTCCGGAAAACCTAAGCTTCAGGGATGAGAATGGAGCTAGTCCTCTACACTATGCTTCAGCCGGAGGACACGTGGACATAATTCGCCTCATTGTTTCTGTCGTCGGCCCTGAGGGTAAGAATTACTCCTTGACAAGTGATGTAACGGAAGTAGCAACAGATATAGATGTAGAGTTGTGACTTTGTTTTAACCATCAGTTGTTGAATGGAAGGAGACAAATCTGAAAGCCACATTGAGGTTGATTGTAAGAAATGGGTCAAGGGATTTAAAGGGAAGACACTCCTATGGCTTAATATAACATAAATGATGTCTCTTACCAAAATATGTAGTAGAAAACCCATTAAAGATTTACATTCTTTTAAAAATCCACATTATTTTATGCATATTTTTGATTATCAGGGGCGCCATTATTTCGATGACGTGAAATGGTTGCACTCAGTCAGCTACTGGTGCTACGTGTTGCTATTTTTACTGCAACACAACTCGGAAAATAAAATACTGATACTAAATGCCATCCTGGCAGGATGTAAACATGCTGACACTTGTCATGACGCCGCAGCCACTGAAGGAGTTTCTCAGCGCGGATTTCACTTAATATCGTTTAGACTCCTGGTGGGGAAAAATGGATGGTACAGCAACTAGTTTAAGTCTACACTTATCTAGCTGTTTCAGTAGCTGTGGTCATCGTATCAGTATTTTATTTTCCGTGAGTTGTTGTTGCAGTAAAAATAGCAACAGGTAATGCTAGTGACTCACCAAATGCAACCATTTGACATCATCAAAATAATGACATCATAAAAAATATTTTTTTTTAAATAACGTAAATCTTTATTGGGGTTCTACTTAGAGCCCTGCATTTCAGCCCAAGCCCGACGGGCCCCGACTTTTTTAGGCCCCTAGGGCTGGGTTTCGGGCCAATTTTCACGTCATGTTTCAGGCACGGGGCGGGCTTTAAGGACTTAAGGTTTGGGATCCAGCTCTAGGAATTAAGCAATTGGATCTAACAGCAGCAAATAAATCATCTAAAATGTCTGTGTAAAGTGACATTTTAAGCATCATAACAAGCAACATATTTTGAGAAATTACACTTGAGACTGCGTTGCGCACTAATTGCACCGTAAATGTATAGATCTGTTTTGAAGGTCTTGTCCTTAGGCTTTGTTTATTCACCCCAGTCTTTTGATATTCAGATCACATCAGGTCAATGTCTCATTATGTTCTAATGATTATAAAACTATCACATAATCTCCCCAGGGATCACACACTTACGTCACTGGGAGGCTTATTGTGAACGAAGCACTTTAATAAATCATCAACACAACAGAGCCACCAGTTCACTCACAACAATGGAAAAAGACCAAATGATATACAGGGTGCACATTTCTCTTCCTAATTACATCTATTACAGAGCAATATCCTGCTGAAATAAACAAATCAGCGCAAGGTGGGAAGCTGGTCTCCCAGACTGTCTAAGATGATCAGTTTGGTCTGTGTTTTGCCACTTGTTGGCTGGTTAAAATGGGAGATCAGTTGACCAACCAGCTTAATACATACAAATTTTTGCAAAAAAGTGGAAACACCTCCCATCAGCAAATTCTAATGATTTCATAAGTCATGTCAACCACAGTGCTGATTGCACGCATAATTCTGAATCAAATATTAACCCTTAACCCTAATCTAAACCCCAAACTTTAACCTTACACTCTTAAAAATAAAGGGGCTTTAAAAGGTTCTTCACAGTGATGCCATAGAAGAACCACTTTTGGTTCCACAAAGAACCTTTCAGTCAAATCTCTTTCTGACCTTTTTAGAATTTGAAGAACTTTCTTTTGCCACAAAGAACCTTTTGTGAAACAGGCAGGTTCTTCAGAAGTTAAAAATTCTTTTAAACAAAAAGGTTCTTCTATGGCATCGTGAAGCACCTTTATTTTTAAGAGTGTACTATTAGTAGCACATCCAGAGACAGAGCGCATAACTGTAACTCTGAACTGAATCAGTGACTTTCCATTTTAACACACTGCTTGCATCTAAACTCTGAATGTCCTACTGTCCAGAACGCACCAATCACTCTATATAAATTCAGTGTTTCTTGCTGTGTAGAACTGAATGTACAGGATGAGCAGGGCAGAACTCCCCTGCACTGGGCTGTAGAGCAGGATCAACAGCAGAGCTGTGCATTACTGCTGGAGCTGGGTGCTGACCCGAACATCCTCAACAGCGCCATGATGGGCCCTCTGCATCTGGCTGTCACAAAGAGATACAATCATCTAGTAGAGGTCAGTAACACATGCTGCTGAGATCTGCTGGTGTCGCTGTCAGGGCAGAGAGCAGCAGTAGATATGCTGTTTGCAATCTGTTGAATATTTTGTCACAATGTGCATCAGACTTTATCAGATATGTGTCTTAAGCTCACCAAGGCTGCATCTATTTCCTTAAAAAGACAGTAAAAATTGATATATTATTATAATTTAAAATATTATTACAATTTCAAAGAACTATTTTCTACTTGAATATATTAATATATTTTAAAATGTAATTTATTCTTGTGATGTCAAGAAATCAGTTTTTGAGACTGTCTGTTTTGGTGGTGGGGATTTTTCAGTTACTCTTTTCTGCAGGTTGGATCATTATGACACTGTCTGAGTGAGTCGTTTGAATCATTCATTCAACTGATTCATTCGAAAAAACAGAAGCTGCATCCTGAATTGCCAACTTACCCTCTACATACTTAAAACTTACTTTGTGACCATTAAAGAAAGTATGTTCTAGTGTGAATATGAGTAGTATGAATGAAATTTGGATGTACTACTTCTGGTCGCTGTCATGTCACCTACATCGTGTTGTGTCAGTTGAGTCATTTCACTGCTATTCACAACTCCCCTCCCGTGGCTTCATGTCCCGGATAGTACACATACACTACCGTTCAAAAGTTTGGGGTCAGTAAGACTTGTAATAGTCTTTAAAGAAGTCTCTTATGCTCATCAAGGCTGCATTTATTTGATTAAAAATATAGAAAAAAAACAGTAATATTGCAAAATGTTTTTACAATATAAAATAATGTTTTTTATTTTAACATACTTTAAAATAGAATTTATTCTGTGATGAAAAGCTGAATTTTTATCAGCTGTTACTCCAGTCTTAAGTGTCACATGATCCTTCAGAAATCATTCTAATATGCGGATTTATTATTAGAATGATCAATGTTGGATAATATCAACAGTTGTGCTGCCAAATATTTTTTGGAACCTGTGATTTTTTTTTCAGGATTCTTTCATGAATAACAAGTTTAAAAAGTACAGTGTTTATTCAAAATATAAATATTTTATAACAATGTAAATTATTTATTATTAACTTTTAATAAACTTTTAATTATTAACTTAATACATCCTTGGTGAATAAAAGTATTAATTTCTTAAAAAAAAAAAAAAAAAAGAAACAATAAAAATGTACTGACCCCAAACTTTTGAACGGTAGTGTATGTCTGCAAGATGTCTGTTAAAGATCTCTTGATCTGGAAAGCATCTGCTGTGCACAAACGTGTTAAAGTGTCCATCGATTACACACTCCAGAATCCAGTAGAAAGTCATCTACCCAGATACCACATGTACGTCTGCAATCACTTGATCTGGAAAGCATCTGGTGTGTATGAACATCTGGCAGACGTCTGCAAGATGGCAGTTATACATACATTCTAAATCATAAACATCTTAAAGACATCTAAAAGACATCTATTTGACATCTGATAGGAAACGTCCTATAGACGTTTTGCAGATGAGCAAACACTCTAATATGTCTTCCACATGTAAATGCAGACATCAGATTGACATCTCCGTGATGTACAGTATGTGTGCTATCAGGGTAGGCATATTTTATGTACTTTTTTTAAATACATATAAATTCGGACAAAATGGAAAATGGCATATATATATTCATTCTGTAATTAATTCATTTGTTCATTCAAGTGACTACCTCAATTTAGAATAGCATACTAGCATAGCATTACTATTTCTAATTGTAATAAAAGTACGCTAGTATGCTTTTCTGAATTCAGCCAGTGACTTTACAAGTGAGTCATTGAATGAATGAATCATGACAAGTGAGTCATGATTCATTCACTCAGAAATGAAACATGGAGATGAACAGCGGATGATTCTGCCATGGCTTTTTTTTGAATTGTCATCGCCATAGCTCTCTTATTTAACCCTTTTTAATACATTACAAATATATGTGGGATTATTAGCAGAAATCATACCATGTGTGATACTCACGGGGACAGTATGCTTGGAAATAATATTTCATGTCTTCAATTGCATTCGTTATTTGTAGTGCGCCAGCCCCCCAATAGCAATAAGCTTTGTGCTTTTGATGCTTTTAATAAAAAACAAGTCTCAGCTTTCAAAATCAGTTTTATCGTGAAATACAAACTATGTGTCTTACAATAATGTGTTCAAGCTTATTAATGTGGCATGACTTCATGTAAAGTTACATTGTTGTCTTTTCTGAGGTGTATAATGTTAAGTGACTATTCACAAGCTGTTTTATTCACGATATAATACAGTAAAATGATTGGACATAATATTTAACATCTTCCATTTATTATTTGCAGTGCACCAGCCATGCAGTACTCACAGTGATTTTGTGCTTTGTTGCTTTTATTATAACACAGCTCAGCTTTCAAATTCTCACTTTTATCACAACATACAAATTATAAATGTCTTTTTCATCTTTATTTCAAGTTTATAGTAAGACAAAAAAATTAAAGGAACATCAGAAGGCATGAAAAAAAAATACACTGACAGCGATTTGTCACACCACATTAAAGAGCGTGAAAAACACATTATTGTAATAGACATATTGTTTGTATTTCGCTATAAAAATGACAGAATTTGAAAAATGAGACTTTGAAAGATCTCCCAGTGCTCCAAATCCGGGGCAATTTGCATGAGCAATAGTATACTCTCAGAATATTATAACTTTAATCTCATAATTGCTACAAATTAATTCTCGTAATTTTGACTTTATTCTTAAAATATTTTGACTTTATTCCCGAAACATTTAGACTTTATTCTTAAAATATTTAGACTTTATTCTCGAAATATTACAACTTTATTCTCAGAACATTTCTACTTTATTCTCAAAGTATTACAACTTTAATCTCGTAATCTTAGATTGTTTTTGTTTTTTTTACGTGGCACTAAAACGCTGTCATACTTTTGTAACTTTAATAAGAAGACATATTTAATTTACACATTGAAGAATATGCAGTATTTTTATACATTTGATTACTTTATACAATGTATGTAGCATTTCTTATTTATTTGTTCAACCATAGTTTTGTCTTTTTGCTTGTAAATCGTTTCTTATTCTTGTTTAATTGCTGACTGTTTACTCATCCTCAGTGATCTTAAGTTTTTATTATTATAATTTTTTTAATTTAGGCTAGTATTTGTTTTGTTTTTTTGTGATATTGACATTAGTGAGAATTAGGAAATGTCTATGGTATCAAAAAATTGATATTATAAAGACCTTAGCTAAAGCAAAAATAACTATTATATTGTGATATATATCATTACCGTAAAAAAAAATTATTATAAAAAGATTTTGTTCATATTAGCCATCCCTAGTAATTACCTGCCTACGATCGAATCACATTCACACTGATATCCCCAGCAACAGCATTTTTGCTTACATGATTTAGCTGAGATAGCATACGGACAGCTCAGCGGGAAACTTAAGGGCATCTTCTGTGCAGAATCTGCTTCCTGTCATGGTGAAATGCTGGAAGAATTATACTGATTGAGTGCCCTGTGGAAACTGATGATCATTTTGTTTGTGTCCGGCACAGGTCCTTTTTCAGTCCTCTGACAAAACAGATGCCAATCTGAAGGGGGATCTGGGAAACACCCCTGTGATGATGGCCTGCTGTGGTAATAACTGCCAAGCTCTTGAGTATCTTGTGAGTACAAACGCCAGTGATTAAAAAAGGTGACTGACAGAATCATCATTCCCACATATTGTGTAATTAAAGAGATTATTTTCTTTCCTTACAGTTCAAACATGGTGCCAAGATGTGTGTTCAGAACAACTTGGGTCACTACCCTATCCATACGGTTGCTTTTGCAGGTGCCAAAGAGGCCATGGAGCTGGTTTTGAAAATTGGTAAGTGAATTTAATATTCTCGTTCCACCAATTCACCATGACGAATCCACTCCCAACCCATTCACCATGCTGTTTAGACAATACACGGGTGGTCTTCTGTTCCGGAATGATGTGTTCCAGATATAAATATTTGTGGGTTTTTCTGACAGCTCCCTTTGGCTGAGAGACAAATGACACAGTTTTCATTTACATTACAGTCCAATATTTTCAGATTTTTAAATGTAAAACAGTTAAAACAGATGGAAAGGTCAACATGTCAAACATGACTTCTAGCCTCCAAAGCTATTTGCAAGCAGTCATGCTGTCATTGTGATTGAGGTTTTTGACATCACTTAGTGTCAGCCAATGTCAAGTGATCATTTTAAAAATTAAAAAAATTAAAAAATTTTTGTCATTATTTACTCACCCTCATGTCATTCCAAACCAGTATTTCTTTTTGTTTTCCTGTAGTATATTTGAATAATGTAAATCTCTTTTTCCATTAATTTACAATAAATAGTGAATTGATGCAAAGAAAAGGACTGGCGCTTCAAAAAAAGCTGCCTCATGGGCTATTTTCCAAGTTTTAGCTATTGACTCCAGAACACTTGGAAAACAGAGAATGAGTCGTATGATGAAACACCTTTAGTTTGTTTGTTTTTGTCATTTTGTTCCCTTTTACTACGTTTGGTAAGACATGATGCAAATAAATAATGGCTCTTATTTTCACGCGTTATTCCTCTGTATGAATTGCCAAGTATGGAAAAATGAAGCCGTATGCTTCATCTCTACTGTTTTTTACCCTCATAAAGGACAGGAACTGGGCTATTCCTCTACAGTGCACATTAATTATTTGGATAAGACCAAAAGTACCCCCCTCCATCTGGCTGTACGTGGAGGAAACATTGAAGTGATCAAACTTTGCATCGTTAAAGGAGCCAGAGTGGATCAGCAACAGGTAAGTGCTGTTTCAGGAGATATAAAAAAGTAATTTTAAAAATTAAAGTTAACAAGCATAACTAAAATGATCAAAGAAATTAAATGGCGCAAGGCTTGTGATGAAAAAGAAAGAGTTTGTTTTTCTTTTGGCAGGGAGTCTGTGGAAGCCCAGTGAACTGTATAGCACTGTAAAAAGTTATGAATTTTTATAAACTGATTGGAGAGAGTCTTAAACTAATACTTCACACACACACACACACACACACACAAAAAGAATCTGTGAAACATAAAAGAAGGTATTTTGAGAAATGTATCTTTTTGTCCATACAATGGAAGTCATATGTAACCAAAACTGTTGTCACCAACATTCTTCAAAGTATTTTATGTTACACAGAAAATCTTTTTTAATAAAATGACTTTTTGGAGACTTTATCTCAATCCCTCTTGTGCCAATAGTTTAAAGTTTAATCTAGGTTTCTATTTATTACATTCACACCAAATAAAATGGAAACCCATTTCCACTACACGAGAAAAATAAAATAAAATAAAATAAAATAAAATAAAATAAAATAAAATAAAATAAAATAAAATAAAATAAAATAAAATAATCAATCATGCTCTGGTAAATCATAATTAAATCATTTTTATGTCACAAAAAGTCAAAATTATGAGATACTAATTAGATAAACTCAAAATTGTGACATAAAACATCATTTTGACAAGAATAATATACTTCATAATCACTTGTGTCATTTTTATTTTATAATTAGTATCATAATTTTGACTTTTTATGCCAATTTTTACTTACAGTAACAGTTGATAATGCTCACTGATGCTTCAGTAGTTAACACAATGCATTAAGAGCCAGGGGTGTAAACTTTTGAATAGAATGAAGGTGTGTACATTTTTCCTATTTTGCCTAAATATCATATTTTTTTTATTTAGTACTGCCCTTCAGAAGCTACAGAAGATACTTACATGTTTCCCAGAAGACAAAATAAGTTAAATTTACCCTGATCTTCAAATTCCAAAAGTTTTCACCCCCTGGCTCTTAATGCATTATGTTTTCTTCTGAAGCATCAGTGAGTGTTTGAACCTCCTGTAACAGATGCATATGAGTCCCTCAGTGGTCCCCAGTGTGAAAAGATGGATCTAAAAATCATACAGTTACTGCTGGAAAGGGTTCAAATACACAAAAATGCTGAAAAATCAAATATTTTGTGGGACCTGAAGGATTTTTCTGAAGAACAGCAGGCAGTTTAACTGTTCGGGATAAGCAAGGAACTAAAAAACTAAAAAAAATCATTCAGGTAACAACACAGTATTAAGAAGTGTATGTAAACTTTTGAACAGGGTAAATTTTATAAATTCAACTATTGCTTTCTCTTGAAATATCTGTATGTGAATATGTGAAACATCTTATTCAGATCAGTACTAAATAAAAAAACGTATTTTGTATGACTCCTCTCATTTTGGTAAAATAACTAACATTTTGCAGATTTTGCAAGGTGTATGTAAACTTTTGATTTCAACTGTAGCATCTAATAATGATGTTTTACATCATAATTATGATTTACCAAGGCATTTTCTTTTTCATATGGGGTGGAAATGGGCTTCCATATAATGGCCTTGAAACAAAAATCATGCCAATTTCAGTGCACCCGATGGTTTCAGGTTTCCATAATTTTCCACCAATATGAATTTTGTCCTAAACATATTTGATCAAACTCCTCCTACAGCAGTAATAAGATAGTCTGCAAATTTATGTAATATAATCATAAGTCCATTATCATCAAGACTTATTTCTGTAAAAGCTTTTTGATACATTAAACTAGATTGAGGCTAACTAAGAAGTTTGGGGACAAATATTAGCTAATGTCGAGCTATAATGTCACGATTTTGAAAAAAGACTAAAATAATCTTTTCACAAAATGCAGTCACGGAGAAATGTGCCTGCAATGAATACAAAAGCAGCCTGATTTCCTGACTCGCGATCTGGAACACACAGACACAAACACAAACACACTCGCACTCCTCCATTTGTCGTCTCCAGTCCATAGCAGCAGGGTTGATGCACTCAGTAATAGCTTCAGATAGTTAAATTGATACAAATTGCAGCCACTTACGTCTATAACTGAGCTTGGCCATTCTGTGCATTGCCACAGCAATTCATGGTGCTCTCTCATTAATGGTTTGTGTTACTGGTGCAGCAGCTAAGGAATTGTCCCCCTCTTGCACTACCTGACCCTGCCTTTCCTACTTATGTCAAGCTAATAGCTGACTTCCATCTCAGTGTCTGTGTGTATGTGGCTTGATTGTTTTGCAGTGTGACAAATCCACGGCCCTCCATTTTGCCTGCACTCAGGGTGCTCTGGAAGCCGTCAAAATCATGCTTTCTTCTTACAACAAAGTGGAAGACATTGTCAACATCAGGGATGGAGCCAATCAGACCCCCTTACATAGGTCAGTGTGATGCCATACTGCTCTCCAGAAGTCATTATGTAGTGACCTAACCTTCTGGTTTATCTCAGAGCTCATTTAAGCAATTTCAGTTCATGTTAAGATAGCAAATATGGACATGCAGAGGAAAGCAAATAACGTAAGCGGGAAATTCCCTACTATTGCCCAAGAAAATATATTTGAGATGTTGCTGGTGCTGGAGAATGTCTTCAAGATCTAGAGCACATTTGCTAAAAGGGTTAGCTGTGGAAGCCCGTCTATAATTGCAGCTTTCTCACAACTGTGACTTTATCTCACAATGGCATTTTGGAAAATGGGATAAAAAGGACCAATTTAAAGCATGTTCAGTCATCTCTTTTTCATTCAAGACATACTGACCAAAGGGCTGTTCACACCAAGAATAATTTTTATAATGATAAATGCCAAGTACTGTCATAAAACTAGATGGCGCAGACTGATAGGTCCTTAAAGGAGAAGTCCACTTCCAAAACAAATATTTGTCATCCAAGATGTTCATGTCTTTCTGTCTTCAGTTGTAAAGAAATTATGTTTTTTGAGGAAAACATTTCTGCATTTTTCTCCATATAATGGACTGCTATGGTGCCCCGATTCTGAACTTTCAAAATGCAGTTTAAATGCGTCTTCAGAATATCTCAAATGCAGTTGTAAACGATCCCAGATGAGGCGAAATGACCGGTTTCATCTCAAACTTTTTTAATCTCTGTGTATTCTGCCTCAAGACAGTTAGAGTATGTTGAAAAACTCCAATCGTATTTTCTCCCTCAACTTTAAAAATCATTTCGAAATCACCCTACATCGCTGCAGAAGTACCGACCCTGTCTTTGCAAAGTGAACATGCAAATAAATTCAAACACCCTTAACAAAAAAGGTAAAACAGCGATATAGGACAATACTGATATACCCAAACTGTCATGAACCGGAACAAAACAGTCCAGGCAGAGTAAGACAAGACGAGCGTTTGACATTAAAAAGTATATAAATTGTATTATTTTTATGAAAATAACTGATCGTTGCGCTAGATAAGACCCTTCTTCCTCAGCTGGGATAATTTACAACACATTTGGCATCGTTTTAAACTGCATTTTGGAAGTTCAAAATCGAAGCACCATAGCAGTCCATTATATGGAGAAATATGCTGAAATGTTTTCCTCAAAAAATATAATTTCTTCACGACTGAAGAAAGAAAGACATGAACATCTTGTATGACAAGGGGGTGAGTACATTATATGTGAAACTTTGTTTTGGAAGTGGACTTCTCCTTTAACGCAAACTGATAATATTCACGGTGTTAAAATACTTGTCACAAGCTGGTTCACGTTGCATACACAGCTAATGAGCTTGGGTTGTTTTACATTTAAATGGCTGGTTAGCATTCACTACAGAATTTTGCAACGTGCTTTCAGAGTTCCTCTGAAACCCTATACCTTCCCCAGCTCCACCTGCATAGATCTGCTACGAGTTATTATATATGCTATTTTTGCAGCAAAAGAATGTCTTAAATACTCACAGCACTGTATCGGTGTATTGGCAGTAGCAAGTTCTTGTACTTGCTTTGCAGCAGCAGCAGTAGTAATCTATAACAACAGCAATAACCAACAGTGACAGCAATTCAGCAGCATAGCAGATCTATTCCACCAAGACCAAATACATTAATACTGTCATATCCATTACCATGCTAAAATCTTCTGAAAGTTGTCATGATAGAACTAAATAGCATCCACACCAACGCATGATAACTCTGTTTATTTAAGTGTGTGCTGCCATTATGCTGTCTTCAGCTTCAAATGCTCAAGCCTTTCAAAGCAACTCTTTTACCATTTACCACCATTTGCCTGCAATGCAGCTTCCAACCTTCATAGATTCATACTTTTAAATAGTCTCCAGTTGAATGACATCTGCATGTCACCAAATCAGAGATATTGGAGGAATCTGCTTCTCACATATCACTCCAAAAACAACACACTGTGGTTTGATAGTATTCAAGTCAGGTGATTTGTCTGGCCAGGGCTGATGTGGAAGTCCATCTTGGTGCTCCAGATTTCCAGGTCTTATGATCATAATAGCATCTTTATCGCATTTTAGCATTGATGTGTGATTGAAGTTTTAGTAGTTGCAGCTCTTTCATGGATGTTGGATCCTAATCGTTCACTTTTAGATTTTGCCCACTGTTCTGTTTTACTGATGAAATCCTACCTTGCTTTGTGTACGCGGTCACCATCGTAAAGACGGAAATTACCCCATGATTTACTCAAGCCATTCTAGGTGTATATGACTTTCTTGTTTCAGACAGAATACAGTCAGGGTTATATTTAAAAAATGTCCTGGCTTTTTCAAGCTTTATAATGGCAGTGAATGGGGGTTGAGATTTTGAAACCCAATAAAGTGCATCCATCCATTTAAAAAAAAAAACACACTAATGCATCGGTTCACTTCAGAACTATGGACTATGTTGCTTCAAAATTATGACCACCATTCACTGCCATTTTAAAGCTTGGAAGATCAAGGACATTTTTTAATATATCTCCAATTGTATTCATCTTAAAGAACAAAGTCATATACACCAGTTTTAATTTTTGAGTGAGCTATCCCTTTAAACTTATACTACTCCGACATACCACCTAAAGCGGGGGTGCCCAGACTCGGTCCTGGAGGGCTAGTGTCCTGCAGAGTTTAGATCAGGGAGAGGCAATGTTGGTCCTGGAGTGCCGATGTCCTGCAGTGTTTACTGTAGTTGCAACCCTGGAAAAAACCTCACCTGCCTGAGGCCCTAGTAATTCTGAAGACCTTGATTAGCTTCTTCAGGTGTGTTTGATTAGAGTTGAAACTAAACTCTGCAGGTCATCTGCACTTCAGGACCAACGTTGCCTATCCTTGGTTTAGATCCAACTTGCCTCAGTACACCTGCTGGGAAGTTTCTAGTATGCCTAGTAAGAGCTTGATTAGCTGGTTCAGGTGTGTCTAATTGGGGTTGGAGCTAAACTCTGCAGGACACAGGCCCTCCAGGACTGAGTTTGGGCACCCCTGAACTACAGAGTAAAGACCACGATAAATAAAAGATAATAAATAAATAAAAGATAGTTTCAGCATTTGTGTAGCCTACACAAATTATATGAACCCCAATAATAATGGCCATTCACATTATTTTGTTCAAGCCCTTCATGGTTTTTACCTTAAAATATCCAATTCAAAATCATTTCGATGGTTGGTTTCTTTCCCACACTCCTCCAAATGTCTGTTCTAGGAGTATGTTTGTTGAGCAGGTACAAAATTCCACAGAAAGGGTGGCAGCAACAATGTGTACAACTTTCCGCTGTAATTACCACACTGTAAAAAAACAATGTGTACAACTTTCCGCTGTAATTACCACACTGTAAAAAATAAAAAAACACAATTTGTTAAATCAGCTTAAAATAATTTGTTACCCGGCTGCCTTAAAATTTTAAGTTCAGTTAACTAAAATAAGTTTAGTCAACTTGAAATGACTAAGCAACAACTTAGATATTTGAGTTGAATCAACTTAAAATTTTAAGGCAGCTGGGTTACTTACTGTGTTTGCTAAACTTAACAGATGGATAAGTAACCCAGCTGCCTTAAAATTTTAAGTTGATTCAACTCAAATATAACAAAGTTGTCATTTAGTGTAATTTAACATTTCAAGTTGAATAAACTTTTTTTATTCAAAATTGAAAATTGTAAAATTGTTTTTTACAGTGCACAGTGATATATTTATGAAAGTGAATTTCTGACTGTAATTTTTGACCATAAGGGATTCTAAAGTTGCAAAAATACACAAAAATACATACCACTGATTTAAAGTGGTGGATTCTGGTTGACCGTCTATTAGTTTTAATCATTCATCAGATAGAAAAAAAAACATTCTAAAAATGATTTGTCATTATTGTTATACACTGTAAAAAACAATTTAAGTCAACTTAAAATAGTTTGTAACCTGGCTGCCTTAAAATTTTAACTTCAGTCAACTCAAAAAAAGTTTATTCAACTTGAAGTGTTAAATTATACTAAGTGACAACTTAGATATTTGAGTTGAATCAACTTAATTTTTTAAGGCAGCTGGGTTACTTACCCATCTGTTAAGTTTAGCAAACACAAATATCTAAGTTGTTACTTAGTACAACTTAACATTTCAAGTTGAATAAACTTATTTTAGTTGACTGAACTTAAAATTTTAAGGCAGCAGGGTAACAAATTATTCTAAGCTGACTCAACGAATTGTGTTTTTTATTTTTTTACAGTGTAGTTGTGGTGTGGACTTCCCTATTCTCATAGAATTAAAACGAATATTTTATAGTTATAGTTATCATTATAGTTATCATCTCTGGTGTGAACAGGTTATCAAACTTCAAAAAAGACACAGTTGAAGTATCATAAAATCCAAATGTGACACAAAACCAGTCATAAGTGCCAATCTGATTTAGATTTATACATGATAGCTGAAAGCTGAATAAATGAGCTTTCCATCAATGTATGGTTTGTTAGGACAGGACAATATGTCGCCAAGATACAACTATTTGAATATCTGGAATCTAAGGGTGCAAAAAAAAATAAATAAATATTGAGAAAAATGGCCTTTAAAGTTGTCCAAATGAAGTTCTTAGCAATGCATATTACTAATCAGATATTAAGTTTTGATGTATTTGCAGTAGGAAATTTACAAAATATGTTCATAGGTTCGATCATTTTGACCCATCCAATGTATTTTTGGCTATTGCTACAAATATACCCATGCTACTTGAGACTGGTTTTGTGTTCCAGGGTCAGAAATGATGCTATATTCCAAGTCATTTCAAACTGTATATTAAGGAAATTTTAAAAAGTTAATCACAGATCTTAAATCTTACACACACAGTTGTGTATGCAAAGTCCTGTGTCTGGTTGGATTAGAAGATGCACAAAAGCCAGTGTCATTTGATGTTGTTTAAAACCTGAAATGAGAACATTTTCATTCTTGGCTGAACTATCCCTTCAGAAAGATTGAAACATCTACAGAAACGCACACAGTAGACCGCTTAGAAGCAAAAATAAATGTCCTTTAAATTATTCACTGTAAGATTCGCTGCTAGGAGGGCAGCACGACAATATAAGAACATGATAGGATCATACTAGGGCTTTTGAGCAAATCCGTGTTGGATTTCACACTCCTAACTTCTTCAGAGTACAAGAAAACACTGTGAAATATGGTGAAACATTTATCAAAGCAACCTAACTTAAAGAGCTTTCCCTGAGCCATGATATTCATCCCTGAGCTGGCATTGCAATATGAGATTTCTTTACTAAAATTGATGTATTTGGAAACAGTATTTAAAGTAGTTTTTTTTAAATATGTATTTATACGTCTGACATGTATTATTGTTGGTACAATATTTTATTCATAAGGCTTTTTTGCTATAACCAAACAAATGTATTAATAATGGTTAGGCCATTAGCGTGCTTGGCCTATTACAATTCGCAGCTGCATTTGATTCATTTTTAAGCTTCAGTGATTAACAATGACTTTCTTTTCCTAATAGAGCCACGTTGTTTGATCATGTCGAGTTGGCTGAATATCTTATTTCAAAGGTAAATGTTTGAATGGCTGCTTTGTGAGAACGTAAGTGGCAAAACATCCAAATTCAAACCTTTATTCTGCTGCAAGTGCATTCTGTGAACCAGCAAGCTGCAAAGCATGGACTGATCTTTTGATAAGATGAATATTAAGCACCCGATATCTCATCATCTTATCGTATGTCCTTTGTTGTCCAACATCTCATTGTACATCCGTAGATGAAGTCGCTAATTCAATGTTATTTGAATCTCATTTGTCTTGGAAAGGGAGCAGAAATTGACTGCATTGATTGTAAGGGACTGTCTCCTCTGCTGATGGCCTCCAAATGTGGTGCTTGGAAAACGGTTGCATTTCTGCTGTCAATTGGTAAACATTTTTACCAGTTTTCAACACATTTTGGCTCCAGAATTATTTGCATGCGCACGTCTATGTATTTAACATACCGTCTTATTGAAAAAAGGTGCCGATTTCAGAATCAAGGACGCAGCAGGTCGCAACTTCCTCCACTTTGTCGTTCTTCAACCAAAAGGGCTGAAAAATCTTCCTGAGACGGTCTTACAGGTGTGAAAACCTTCTTAAATGTCAAGTTCAGTTAGTCAGATGCACAACACAACTCTTTCATTTTAAAAGAAAGCCTAAAGAGTCCAAGCGACCCTGTGTTATGGTTTATTACATAATGTACTGTTTTGAACACGCGTATGTTCTGTATATATTTATAAGAGCCCATTGCCTCCTCCAGTGTAACGCTGTGAAGGAGATGCTGTCTGATGAGGATGTTGAAGGCTGCACTCCTCTGCACTACGCCTGCAAACTTGGCATCCACGATTCGGTCAAAAATATGCTGGGTCTCAATATCTTTGTGGGTCAAAAGTCACGGGAGAAGAAATCAGCGCTTCACTTCGCTGCAGAGTGAGAATGATTGTAATACAGTCACGGCTATATTAAAATCAGATCTTTGTGCTTATTTCCTTATATATAAGTAATACGTTTTGACCTGTAGTAACATATCAAAGGTAGTTCTGACTATTTATGAGAATTTTGCAAGCTTAAAAAACAAATGCAGCAAAACTCCAGGCTTTTACATCTCGTACACCCCTAAACCTGCTAATGTTAAGCGTTTTCCCCCATTTTTGTCAGGTATGGGCGTATAAACACGTGTAAAAGGCTGCTGGAGACCCTCACAGACTCTAAAATGCTGAACGATTGGGATGAAAAGGGTCTGACGCCTCTTCATCTTGCTTCAAGGGCAGGACACGCTCAAGTTGCGGAGCTGCTGCTCAGGAGCGGTGCGCTGTTTCAAAGGTATGCCATACTTTCTGGAAATCTACATTTTCACAGTCATCACAAGTGGTTTTTCATAAATACCAGGAAGTTTTGTACCATTATAATACACTGACAACCACCAATAACAGGAGATGAGGAAGTCACATGATGAATCAAAGCAGTTGCTCCACAAGCTAAGAAGGGAAATACTGATAAACAAAAGGTGCACAGTGTCATTCACATGAATACTAAACCCCATCATGGTAACATGCATGACACTAAAATAATGCAATAACGTTAATTTTACAACATTAGATGTAAAACAAATCACAACTGATGTAAACAACATAGTTGTTTGAATGAAAAACCATCAATTGTGAAATGTCATGATTGGAATTCTGAAAATGTCAATTTACGTTTTTTCGATGTAAATTATACAGTGAGTTAGGGCTGTCAAACGATTAATTGCAGTTAATCACATCCAAAATAAAAGTCTGTGTTTAGATAATATGTGTATGTGCTACGTATATTTATTTAGTGTACATAAATACACATGCATGCATATATTTGAGAAAAAATGTGTATAAATATATAAATAAAAATATATAAACATTTTTACAAATATATAAATGTTTGTGTGTTTTTATATATAAATATACACAGCATACACATACACTGTAAAAATAACCGCAAATTTAACAGTAAAAAAAAAAAAATGTAAAAATGCTACATGAAAAACCTGTTAAATGGTTAGTGGTAAAATACCGTAAAATTTACAGTGAATAACCATAAATTGACATTCCCAGAATTCCCTGTTACATTTTTTTTTTATTTGATATTTTTTTGTTGAAATAACTCTTTTTTCTTTGTTTTTTCTTAGCAGTTTTTTACATTAGGGTTGTATGTTTCATCTACTGTTGTTAAATTAATGTTTATTCCAATATTTCAGTTTCATGTGTGTTACCATGATGGTGTTAAGTGTTTGTGTGAATGACACTGTGCATCTTCTATATGTAAACTCAAACTCACTTTGGATGTGAGTAATCAGCCCTACAATGAGTTGTTCTTTACACTTCCAAAACCTGAAATTTTAACAGTATTTTAATGTAAAATAACATTAAATATAATGATAAATCTATTACAGTTATTCACTGTATATTGGTACGGAAACAGATATTAGTACTTCAATAGGTTGGTATATTAACATTATATCAGTTAATAAAATATATATATATATATACTTTTTCATCTTTATACATTTAAGTTAAATCTGTAAAACCTAAAATGTTACTACCATATATTTTACGGTAAATTTCTGGCAACCATAGATGCCAGTATTTCACTGTAAATGTCGTAGATTTGTTTTCTACAGTTGATGGTTATTATTGTTATCTAAATTTAAACCATAAAAATACATTTTCATTACTTGAAATAAAATAAACACTACCTGAGAATAAATGTATTTTTTAAACATATTTTTTTGGCTAGTTTGCAAGGCAGTCATTTCTATTTAAATGTAATTATGACAAATACCTAAAAACTAACACTTAATAAAACTACATATACATTGGGGAAAAAAGAAGAAGAAAAAAAACACTAATAAAAATGTCACATGCAAGAACATTATAACAGCTTCCATTAAAATAAAACTATAACTGTATCTCAATGATACTAAAATAAAACGTATTGTTAACCAATTAAATGTTTTTTGTTGTTGCTGTTGTTGTTGTTGTTGTTTTTTTTTTTTTAACTGTAGTCATTTTAGTCTTTTGCTGTTAAAATCACAATCATTTTTTACAGGTCATAATTGCTTAATTGCTCAGGTTTAAATGGAGAATTGGATTGTTCTCCTTTTTTTGTAACTGATTTGTCTTTTTTTTTTTGTAACTGACTTGATTGGATTGTTCCTAGTCAGGTGACTGTTATGTGACAAATTGATTGTTTAAATGGATTCTGAGTGTGCCAATCTGATAAAGGCGAGGTAGCCGCACCGCGTCGGTGCACGTGTGTTGTTTCTAATGTTAAAGCCATGTGAATAAAGGCTTTTTATATTTTTCACAAGATTTTCGAGTGCCTTGGTTTGATGAGTTTTTGAGGATATAAAAGAATCCCGTAACCAAAAAATTGATTTATAGATTTTGTACCCCAGCAGCATTTTTTGCATATTTGTAGATTTGCTAATATTCCTGCTTTTTAGTTAAGTTAGCAGCAGCTTCACAAAATGCACTTGGTTATGTTGTGAGTTCATTCAGCTGGACAAAATGTCATAGGTCTTTTAATCTCTAGTGATTACAAAGGCTGGTCATGTTTACATCATGCTGCGACTGAGGGATACACACAGACAATGAAAATCCTCCTGTCAGCCAATGTCAAACTTCTGGACCAAACAAATGAAGATGGGGTAAGCAGCATAAAAATCCTAAACAACTGTGAAGCGCAATCAATTTGAGAAATACAGTTACTAAGCCATAGGAAAACAACTGAACAAGATCCAAAAACCTTAACATAGTCTGACAAAAGCAGTTCTTTTGAACTTTCCATTCATCGAATGATCCTGACAAACAACGTAGCAGAGTTTCCACCAAAATATTAATATTAATATTAAAATACTAACTGTTTTTTTATTGAACAGTCATGTGAAACTGAAGACTGGAGTAATGGTGCCCAAACGTCAGCTTTACCATCAAAGGAATAAACTACATATATTTTAAAGCATATTAAAAATAGAAAGCAGTTTTAGTAAACAATTTTAAATTGTAATATTTCACAATATTACTGTTTACACTGTATTTTGATCAAGCTAATGCAGCCTTACTAAAAGAGACTTTTTCAAGAATGTATTATTATAGCAAAAGTAATTATTTTACTACGCTGTAATTTGAAAGTAATTACTGTCCTTTATTATTATAATTCAAAGAAACTGCTTATTAATCACATGTATGCTTTAACAGAACACGGCCCTTCATATAGCAGCACAAGCGGGACATGAAGGTGCTGTTTTGCTGTTACTGGACAGAGGAGCTGAAATCACTCTCAACAATGCTGATAACTCTTTTTTACATGAAGCTGTGCGTAATGAGAAAAAAGATGTAGTGAACGCTATCATTGAAAGTGAGAGGTAAGGAGATATACACGTTCAAGATGATCACCTTTGTAACGTAGCAGAACAGTATTCATTTAAATATAAAATATAGCGATTACTGGGGCTCATGTGCATTAGGGCAATTAAGCACATATGAAAAAAGACATCATTTAGCATGCTTGTAACCACCTAAATCAATGATTTCAATTTTTTATTTTTTTAGAAATGTTGTTTTTCAACTTTTATGACTGTTATAGCACCAGCTGTGGTCCAGTCTCCTTAAAACTTTGCATCTTTTTTACCATCACCTGTTGCATGTGCTCAGCAGGTTTTCTCAATCATTTAACAAACGATTTGACTGACAGCACTGGTTTTAGAGACAAAGTTGTCCAAAATGAGGAGTTCTATCGTATTATATGAATATTGCACGTATATGCAAAAGACTGTGCAAAGTACAATCGTTTACACCCTTGAAGAATGTGATATCGCCCCCCAGTGGCCGATTTCTTTCAAATTTCAAACAGTCAAACAGGCCTACAGAGTTTTGTTCCAATTGGCCTCCATTAACCTTGTCTAACAGGAGCTCACACTTTGCCGGCCAATGGCGGCCATGTTTTTTTCCCCCATTTTTCTTTGAAAGGACAGTGGAGATGAGACAGGAAGTGAGTGGGAGCGAGAGAGAGTGAAACTTGGAGGGATGGTAGTACTCACACCGCCTACATCGTGACCAAGGCTCGCCCCAATCGGCCTGACGGGGGCGTAGTGTACGTGCAGTGTAGGATTGGATCGGGAAAGGTCCACGAGGCGGGATTCGATCTCGGGACACCCGAGGTGCAGCTGCACCATATGTCGGTGCACTGCCCACAAGAGATACGCAAATGTCCTTGTAGACAACTTTGGCACCAAGACTGTACACACAGTACATTATGTTGATAGGACAAATGTTTGCGCAGTTACAGCCATTTGTAGATTTTTTTTTTCCGTCTTATAGCACCACCTAGTGGTCAAGCTCTGCAATTTTTTTCCTGTGGCCTCAGATTGAGCTCTTGCCTACGTATTCAGAGTTTGGCGGAGATATCGCATTCCATTCAGGAGTTATAGGCATTTCACTAAAAGTGGCCCTGCCCCTTCTAAAAGTTTTGGCGCCCCTTTGCGATAATGAGTCGAAAGTTCAACATTTTTTTGGATTATTATTGATATTCACTTTCCAGAGAATCTTTCTGCACTGGTTTTGTTCCGATTGGGCGAAAAACCTAGGACTAGTTCGCAATTTTGTCTGGCATGAGCCAAGGATTCTGGTTTAGGAGTTATGAGCGATTTCGTACTTTTGATCGCTGTAGCGCCCCGGTTTTAATGGAACAATATGAGAAAATTGGTTAAGGGTCTATTTCTAAATGCTGTAATTATGTATTTTTTTGCCAGCAGTTGACAAAGCTATATTAATTCACTGCAGGTGTGCTGAGGCAATAAAATCATTTAAAGAAACATCCCGTTGTCCCGTGATGGACATCATAGAGTTCCTCCCAGAGTCTTTCAAGGTCTGTCTATTAACTTCCACCTTATGAAAATCTGTTGTAAGCTATGTATAGTAAGCTGTTGTTTATAAAAGTTTTTGACATGAAACCTCTCTCTCTTGTAAACAGCACCTTCTGGACCGGTGTATTTTAGAGTCTGATCATGATGCCAACAGTCCAGATTATCATGTAAGCCTTGAACAAATGTGCATGAAGTTGCCATAAAACTATTAAAAGAGAAGTCCCTCACACCCTTGTCATCCAAGATGTTCATGTCTTTTTTTCTTCAGCCGTGAATAAATTATGTTTTTTGAGTTAAACATTTAAGGATTTTTCTCCATATAATGGACTTCTATGGTGCCCCAGTTTTGAACTTCCAAAATGCAGTTTAAATGCGGCGTCAAACGATCCAAAATGCGGTTGTAAACCGGGTCTTATCTAGTGAAATGTTTGGTTATTTTCATTAAAAAAATACAATTTAAAAACTTTTTAATCTCAAACACTCGTCTCGTCTTGCTCTGTCTGAACTGTATTCTGCCTCAAGAAGGGTATGTCGAAAAACTCAGACCGTATTTTCTCCCTGAATTTCAAAATCATCCTACATTGCTACAGAAGTTCCGACCCAGTATTTGCAAAGTGAACATGCAAAAAAGATCAAACACCCTTAACAAAAAAGGTAAAACAGCAATATAGGACGATTTTGAATTTAAGGGAGAACATAAGATGGAGTTTTTCGACATACCCTAACTGTCATGAACCTGAACAAAAACATTCCAGGCAGAGTAAGACAAGACAAGTGTTTGACATTAAAAAGAATATAAATTGTATTTTTAATTTTATTTTTATTAAAATAACCAATCGTTTCGCTAGATAAGACCCTTCTTCCTCAGCTGGGATCATTTACAACTGCATTTGGGATCGTTTGAAGCTGCATTTAAGCTGCATTTTGGAAGTTCAAAATCGGGGCACCATAGTAGTCCATTATATGGAGAAAAATGCTGAAATGTTTTCCTCAAAAAACATTTCCTTACGACTGAAGAAAGAAAGACATGAGCATCGTGGATGACAAGGGGGTGAGTAAATTATTTGTAAATTGTTGTTCTGGAAGTGGACTTCAAGTACAATTGTTCCATGTTGTTGGCAGATCGAGTATGATTTTCGGTGGCTTCAGGCTCCCATACACTTGATGAAGTACTCTAAAACAGACAAAACAATGAAGTACCAACCTTTGGCAGCTATGAACGTAAGTCCCTTAAATTATACAGTTCAAAACAGTAAGGGAACTTTTCTGTTTTTAACATATAATTTCTACAGTCTTTTAGTGTAGAATTGCATATAGAACAGGTTACGTTTATCCAAGGCAGCCATCTTTTCTCAAAACAATGGAAAATTGTGTATTAAAGGTGAAGAAAATGGAAATAAAAGTGATATCTGACATTTAGATCCCATTGAACAGTATACATTTTTAAATACAAAGTTTCTTTTTGCATCGTAAAATAGTGTGAGAATAAATTGTAACTCTTGTACCACACTAGGCTATGGTGCGGTACAACCGTCTGGAGCTCCTCACTCACCCTGTGAGCCGAAAATACCTGGAGATGAAGTGGTATGTTAAACATGCACTGTAACAGTTCTGGTCAAGATGTTTTAGCTCACTATGATATGCTAATTTCAATAGTCACTTGTGTTTTAGGTCCTATACAATCCAGTCACTGCATTTTACTTTAGTGTTATGGTTAGTAATAGCAGCACATATTGTGTTTTATACGGACAGGAAGGCGTATGGAAGCAAGGTTCACTTGCTCAACCTGGCCATCTACCTGCTTGGCTTGTTGCCACTCACATACCTCATCCTCAATCTGAGACCGAAGCAGGAAGTTTTTGGCAACAACACATCTGTCATCATGGTGCCCGTATCTTTTAGCGAGGTAGACAGCCTCTATTCAAAGCTCTCCGGCATCTTGCAGGGAAGAGATGAGCTCAAAAGAGTTGAAGTGAACACAATGTAGTGTGTAATTCCTGAAATGTGGAACAAATGACAGCTGGAGATGCGTATCAGTGACAGGCAGAGAAGGGAAAGGTAAAAGAGAATGCGGTAGTTAAATTTAGATGACAATCAAAATGATTGTGTATTACTTTTCAAAGTCACACAGTGTCATAAACGCTAAACGAGAGGAAAATTATTAATATAATGTGTCTTTTAACAGCTGTCTTCTACACATCAATGGTTTTAAAACACATGGGAGGGTCTGGGTGATACTAGAGACAATTTAGGAGGCACTTTACATAAAAACAGAGTAGAGAATTCCTATTACGTTTTACATGTTGATTTTAAAATTAGGTAAATTTAGGCACATTTGAGATTTTGGTAGAAATTGTCAAGAGAGGGACGTCAGACAACTCCAGAGAAAATTAATGGGGCAAATCGTAACGCTCATTTGAAGACTAGGAATGGAAGTCTTCCCTTTCATTTAAAGGTAACGAACCATAGAATTTAATGTAATCTGGAACAGGCATGGGTATTAACCGAAAAAATACAAATTTTAACACTGATTTGAAGTAAAATTATGATACTGTTGGTGTCAGATTGCATTGCTGATTTGAAATATATTATCTAAATTCAAGCTTATTATCTTGACAAACAGTTTTGAAGATTTCAGTCTTTTCCCATTAAAGTAGATATGAGCTGTAGAAAATATCTGCATATGCAGGAAAATTCTATGATTTACTCACTCTTGTGTCATTACAAACCTGAACTGGACCACAAAAAAATATTCTGCCAACTACACTGTAAAAAATAAAAAACACAATATGTTGAGTCAGCTTAAAATAATTTGTTACCCTGCTGCCTTAAAATTTTAAGTTCAGTCAACTAAAATAAGTTTATTCAATTGAAACTTAACAGATGGGTAAGTAACCCAGCTGCCTTAAATTTTTAAGTTGATTCAACTCAAATATCTAAGTTGTCACTTAGTATAATTTAACATTTCAAGTTGAATAAACTTTTTTTGAGTTGACTGAAGTTAAAATTTTAAGGCAGCCAGGTTACAAATTATTTTAAGTTGATTCAACAAACAGTTTATTACAGTGTAGATATTTTTCCCAAGAAATCTTCATATGTTTCACAGAAGAATTTAAGTCATATGACATAAGTTTTATTTTAGTAAACAGGGCAAATTAGCACGAGAGCGCAATTCCTAAACAGCACCAATGGAAGAGGAAATTACTGCGATTTACTAACAATGCACAAATTAAAGAACACAGACGCAACATCTTATTTACATATTGACCAATGCAATATACCAAGCGCAACGCAAATTAGCGTAGTCGCAAATAAAGAATAAAGAAATAAGGAAAACACAGTACACAAAAAAATGAAGGTTTGCGAGAAAATTGATAGACCTGGTATTGTGTGACTCCTAGTTGAGGGTTCCAAGTCATCTTTTATTTCCTCAAGCAAATTAAAAATAACATGGCTTGGCAAATGATATGTTAAAATAATGTGCTCTTCTGGCATTCCAAATAAATTAATATAATAATTGCAGCCATTTCAAGCGCAAAATAGTTTAAGACATGTTTTTTTGGGGCATTAAATTATGGCGCAAAATGCCAGTAATTTGACGAGCGGAAACATTGCATGATTCATTTGAATACTCTTCTCCCATAAATTCTGAAAGTGAAACTAAAAAGTAAGTGTGTCTATGCCTTTTCAGCGCTAATTCTACACTGCGCATCTTTAGTAAAGCCTGACAGTACAATTTTTGCGCTGGTGCAAGCTGTTAATAAAATTGGCCCAAGGTCTGAAACAACATAATGGTATTGAAGCCCGTTTCCATACAATAGAAAATAAAAACAGGTCATTACGACTTTTTTCCTTCACAATTCTGACTTTTTTTCTTCCGAATTTGAGTTTACATCTCACAATTCTGACTTTTTTTCTCAGAATTGCATGATACAAACTCACAATTCTAAGAACATATCCGTCTCCCCTCCCCCTCAGATTTAGACTTTATAACTCACAATTGCCAGTTTGTATTTCAGAATTGTGAGTTTGTATCACAGTTTGTATGCGAGTTTGTGAGTTTGAATGATTCACTGAAGGTGGCTTGATGCCAAAACGTCTGACTGTTGATTGCTCTGTTGCAAAATTAAAATAAATTGAAAGTAATTAAGAAGATTGAGCGAGTACAGATCACTTACTTAAATTTGATGTTTCTGATTGATCTACGCACTCAAAACTAAAGTAGCATGCAGTTCTAAGAAAAAAAAACTTCAGAATTGCGAGTTTGTATCACGCAATTCTGAGAAAAAAAGTCTGATTTGTGACATAAAAGCCTGACGGAAACAGGCTTCCATATAAGGGTGAGTTCATGACAACAGAACTTTCATTTTTTTAGTTGAACTAGTCCTTTAAAAATTAAAAAAATATATATTTAAAGGAATAGTTACCCAAAAATGAAAATTTACTCACACTCAGGTCTTCCTGAGGGTCACATGTAGATGAATTTTCTTCTTAATTTACAACGGATTTAGAGAAATTTAGTATTACATCACTTACATCATTAATGGATACTCTGTAGTTAATGGGTCCAAACAGCTGATAAAAACATCACAATAATCTGCAAATAATCTATACGACTCAGTTAACGTGTTGTGATGTGAAAAACTGCATGTTTCCAATAAACAAATCCATCATGAAGACATTTTTTGACTTCAAATCAATGCTTCTGGCTCTAGAAGTCCTCTATCCATACATTACTTTCTTTAGTGAAAAAGTCATCTCGTCTGAATCAGGAGAGAAATATGAACTGATCAAGCACCATTTACAAGCAAAAACAGTTCTAAACAAATATTTTGATATGAGAGGATAACAGGAGATGGACTTGTTCACTGGAGAAAGCTTCATTATGGATTAAAGACTCAAATTTTGTCCATAAGCAGTGGTTGAAATGTAAAATGCCTTACAGGAGAAGTCTACTTCCAGAACAACAATTCACATATAATGTACTCACCCCCTTTTTATTCAAGATGTTCATGTCTTTCTGTCTTCAGTCGTGAAGAAAATATGGTTTTTGAGGAAAACATTTCAGCATTTTTCTCCATATAATGGACTTTATTGGTGCCCCGATTTTGAACTTTCAAAATGTAGTTTAAATGCAGCTTCAAAGGGCTCTAAACAATCCCAGCCGAGGAAGAAGGGTCTTATCTAGCGAAACGATCTGTCATTTTTTTTCGGAAAATACATTTTTTGATACTTTTTAAGCGCAAAAACTTGTGTAGCACAGGCCCTGGGATGCGCGTTCACGCCGTACTATTTAATCACATTGAAAGGTCATGCAGAACGTAGGCGGAACTACAGACCCAGTGTTTATAAAGCGGACGCGCAAAGACTAAGAAAGTGCAAGTAAGTTTGTAAATGCTGTTTACAAACAAAAAGGTACGAAGATGTCCTCCTCTCAAGTTGTAGGAGAAAATAAGATGGAGTGTTTTGCCATACTCAGTACATAGTTCGGATCATTTTACCGACTCTGACCTTTGAGTCTCGTTCAGGAAAATGAATGAATCTTTTTTCGAGTCATTTCGTTCATTTTAGCAAAGTATAATTAAAATGTTACGTGTTACTTCCCTAACACATCTACTGCTTACACAAACGTTGATCACACTACAAACAAGACAAAACTATAATGCTATAAGAAACAGAAGAGATTCATTCATTGTTTACCTGGGTCTTTAGTCTATGATTAGCTCACCTCACCTCTTATCTGACAAGTTTTCGCGTTTGAGTCGTTCGTTCATCACGTGACAGCCCCATAAGATGAACGAACGACTCGAAAAACCCGAAGACTTGAAACAGGTGAACTAATTCCAGTACAGAACCTAATAGGATGTTGCGCACTCCGACTGAACGAATCACTCCCTGAGACGACTCGTTCTTCACCCATTCACTGCAGAAGATCCATTGGTGAGCAAATGATGTAATGCCTAAATTCCTCCAAATTTGTTCTGATGAAGAAACAGTTTATATTCCTTTGAAGCATACCAATAATGTCATCTCACACCTTATTCGTCATAATATGGGGGTCAAAAGGACCCACGGTTCTTTTTGTCAAGTTGGCCTAATCTGTTATGTAATGACAAACCAATTATTCATGCTATCATTCATAATCCATTCACATTTGCATTCACTTCCTTATAACCTTGTCCACGTCCTATTACTTAATTTAGTGAGTGTCATTATGAACTGAACGGCATTCATCAACTTCCCACTTATTCATCAGCTCCAAGGTTATAATCCCCATGAAATTAACTATGTCTAATCTTGTACGCATGTTACTATTTATCTTTTAAGAAATGGTGCACAATACTCATACTGGCATTAGTATTATCCATATTTGAGTGTGAGGAACATGCACACACCATAGCAGAGATTTTTAATTTAGCATGATAAGATAGTTGGGCTATGAATGAAAAGTGATACAGTCATTATGTAAATGTGATTAATTTGGTGATAATGTTGTAATGACACTCTCTCTTTCTCTGTTCTCTCCATCCAGCAAAAATGTTTAATCTCGGTCTGTATAGTCATGGTGCTCGTCTTGAATGTGTATTCCGTTTGCAAAGAGCTGGTGCAGTTGGCTCAGCAGGTAGTAGTTATGTCATCACTTCCCATGATGCATCCACTATAAATTTTTCTCATACTACTACAGAGACTCTCAGCAGAGGGCAATCAAACCATCACTAATCATAAATGTCATGATGCACATTAAACACACATGCCTTTGCTGTAGGGATTCCCTTGCAGGCTCTAATCCTTCCAGCCAAGTGATTTACCTATAAAAACACAGCTCTGATTTTGCATGCACTGTGGTCTGTTGTACTCTTTGCCACTGGCGAGGGTATTCAAATTGCACTGTTTGGAACCTAAAGGTGATTTTATTTAACCCCTCATGTCTTTTACATTACAGAAAGTAAATTACTTCGCAGACTTCTCCAACCCTGCGGACTGGGGTGCAGCCATTAGCTCTTTAGTCTTCGTCATTCCCATGTGCTTCAATCTAGAGAACACGTGGCAATGGGAAGCTGGAGCTTTCGCCATTCTGACTTCATGGATCGGCTTCCTGCTCTACTTTCAGAGGTGTAGTTTTTGTGGCCTTCCTGGAATTATAATATAGATAAGTCACATTTTCTACATATATAGTTTTATCTCAAATAAATTATATTTACTAGGGCTGCTAATCAAATTAATTACAATACATGATATGCTGATTAATAAAATGAAATACTATAAATTGTAAATATAGTTTCAAGCAGTGATTCCGGGGTTCAAGTGCTTAAAGACATTTGAAAAAAGATTTTATTTAACAAGCCTGTAACCACCTAAATCAATATATGAAAAGTATATGTGGCATATAAAAGCATATATGGCAAATCCAGGTAGTTTGCCATAGAAATATTAAGATTTTTAATGTTTACAACTGATATTGCACCAGCTGTAGTACGATCTCCTTAAAACTTTGCATGTTTGTTTAGAATCACCTGTCGCATATGCTCAGCAGGTTTCGTGAAGTTTTGAGTTTTCTTTTAGGATTTTGGATTTTGGGTAAATATGGACAGGTCCCTTTTCTAAATGACCCCGTAATAGCTTCCCAAAGGGTACATTTCATATTTGTTTGATAATTATTGATCTAGAGAGTCAAGAGAATTGTACTGCAGTGTTTGCAAAAGTAGGATTTTTACATATTCTAGATAAACAAACAATTTAATTGACAGCAGTGGTTCTAGAGGCAAAGTTGTGCGGAGTGCGATCATACGATACGAGTATTGTGTGTATGTGTGAAAAAACGCACAATATACAATTGTTTATGCACTTGAAAAATGCAATATCACCCCCCCAGTGGCCGATTTCTTTCAAATTTCTCACAGACCTCTAGGGCTGTGTATCAAACAGGCCCACTGAGTTTCGTTCCGATCAGCCTCCGTTAACCTTGTCTAATAGGTGCTCAAATTTCATCTGCCAATGGCGGCCATGTTTTTTTTTTTTGAGATACGCAAATGTAAATATGATATAATTATAAACACTTGTGGCACTTTGGACCAGGACCGTGCACAGCAATTTTCATGTTGATAGGACAATTGGTTGTATAGGTATAGCCATTTTTTTTCTTCTTATAGCGCCACCAAGTGGCCAAGTGCGTTTTTTTTTGTTTGTTTGTTTTTTTCCTGTGACCTCTTACATAAGTGTTTGGGGTTATAGGAGTTTGGGGTTATAGGCATTTAACAAAAAGTTGGCCCCTTTCGAACGTTTTGGCATCCAAACGAACTAAATATTCACAATGTGTTTTGTCCAACATGAGTCAAGGGTTCCAACGACATTAGACACTTGAGTCTGCGACTGACGGTTTAGGAGTTATGAGCAATTTCGTACTTTTGATCACTGTAGTGCCCCCATCAGGCCGATTGGGGCGAGCCCTAGTGACATTGTCGGCGATGTGACTACTACCATTCCTCCAAGTTTCCAGTCTCTACGACTTACGGTTTGGTCTGCATGATCAGTTTTACGTGGAGATCACTGATCCTTGGCCATTCCAACAATTACAATTGAGTTTCAGCACTACGCACTTGAACACCTAATTAGTGTATATGCTGTAAAAAATGCACAATATATACTGATACTATATGAGTTATCGGACACTATTTGAGATTTGGTAACACTTTACAATAAGGTTTCATTAGTTAACATTAGTTAACGACTTTAGTTAACATGAACTTAAAATCAACAATACTTAAACAGCATTTATTAATCTTAGTTAACATTAACTCGTCCGAAGTTCGTTGGATCAGATCAGAAGTTATCAAAAAAAAATTTTCTCGAAAATCGCACAAATTATTAGAAAATCAGACTTGAGGCTATATTTCTCGAATTTAGAAATTATCGATTTGTCGTATTCAGGCCAAACTTGGTGTATGTTATAATAATCACGACCTGAGGCTACCTGCATAGTTTTGGCACAGCGCCACCTAGTGGTCAGGAGATATGAAAAATGCTTATTTTTACTTAAAACTTCTGAATGGTTTGACCAGAAAACACAAAAATGGTCTCTTTAGATTCAGTGCAGCATGTTGAGTCAAACCCAACTTTCTAATGACAGCCATTTTGGGCATCGACCATTTAACGCATGGTTGGTCTATGAATGAAAAGTGGCATCGTGTATCGTTACAAACAGCCACAAACAGATATGTGTCAAAGATGATATTATGCCCAGATGTTACTTATAAAAATATGGGGAGCGCCATCTTGTGGTCAAAAGTTATAATGAAATTAGAAAAAATGCGAATAACTTTTGAGTGCATTAACCTACTGTAATAAAACTGGACTAAGTATATTTTTTGGGTCATGCTGGATCACGACTATTTTTATTAAATAACATTAACATAGATTAGTAAATAGTGTAGTAAATGTATTGTTCATTGTTCGGACATGTTAGTTAAAACATTAACTGTTAACATATGACTTATTGTGGTGTTACCAATTAATTTTTATACTGTACATTATGCTATACATTGATAAAGTCACTTTTAGCATTTAATTAAATCATTAATTTTTAATTTATTTCTGCAAAATAGTCTAAAACGTTTGCATAAAACATCTTAATTCTCATATGTCTTTTTCACACGGCAGGTTTGAGCGAATTGGAATTTACGTGGTGATGTTTGGAGGAATCGTTAGGACCCTGATGTGCATCATGATTCTCTTTATATTCCTATTGCTCGCTTTTGGATTGGCCTTCTACGCTTTGATGCTCCACCAGGTAAGTCCAAACAGAGAGATCATATCAGCCCAGCATGACAGACCTGTCAGGTCTTGGCAAATCGGTGGCAGTTAGATAATGATGTTTACTGTGTGCTGCTTTCGACAGGATGAGTTCAGCTCCATCAGCCTTGCGCTAGCCCAGACGTTCGTGATGACAGTGGGAGAGCTGAACTACCAGAGCACATTTCTAAACGCTTATGAAAATAGCCGCATGGCGTTCCCCGGGGTTACCTATTTAATTTTTGTGCTCTTTGTGCTTCTCATGCCTATTCTTCTCATGAACCTAATGGTAGGACATTCAACACTGGCCTGCTGGAAGCCAGCTATTATTGTTAATGATGGCTGCAATTTGTTAGGACGTATTAGGCTTATTTGTCTAAATCACGTTGCAGATTGGTTTGGCGGTAGGAGATATTGCAGAGGTACAAAGAAATGCAGAGTTGAAGAGGATAGCCATGCAGGTGAGCAGACTGGATTGATTTATGCTAATTTCTCTAATTAATGGACATTTTAGCAGTATTTTCCTAAATTGTTTTAGAAAATCTAGTCAAATTTAAAGTCCCAGTTTAATCAGAATTGGAGATTTACTTGATATATACTGATATGTCCCACCCCAAACTTCCTGTTTCAATAGAAAAAAACACCAAAAGAGAATTTTAATCAGTAGTATATCTAGTGCATCACATTAATCAAGAAAGCACTTCATTACAGATAGATCTTCACACTGCCCTTGAGGAGAAGCTGCCTTATTGGTTCCTGAAGCGAGTGGACAAACCAGCTATCACCATCTATCCCAATAAATGCAAGGTTTGTCTATCAGCAAATGTTATTCCTACTCTGGTCCCACATGAACTCATAAAATTCTGTAAACTTACTTTTTTCAAATCGTGTAATAGACATTTATGCTCTGAGTTATTCTACAGAAAGTGCTGATGCAGGCACTCATTGATGGTGAGATCCAAAACACAGTTCGCACCCGTCTGAACCTCTGCTCGCGGCAGGCACAGCCTCTGGAGAGGGAGCTGCACAAACAGAAGAACAGGTGATCTCTTTGTACCACCACCATTGTTCTGGGTTTACTCCGGAACACCAACTAGCAACATAAAGGATTTTATTTTAAAAGTGAGCAGAAACTTATGTTCCATTGTGATGTTCTGCTTCTCTATTTATTGAACACCACAATAAAAAATGTGAAGGTTTATGAGCTTTTTTATGCAAAAATGTGCCTATTAAACCATCTGTCAGAAAAAAGTGCCAAATCTGCACCTTTAGAAGTACAACAGCTTGTCACTGGTACATTAAGCTACCTCCGTAGCTTTTAACAACATTCAAAAATATATTTGTACCTATGCTACCTTTAAAGAATATATTAGTACTTTAAGATGTATAAAGGTATATTATGTGTAACTTTTGTTTTAGAGTTCTATGAATTCCGCGGTGCGGAAAAAATTGCAGAATCTAGTCATAAAAATTAAAACAATAAATCTATATATATGGTATATATTTGCCAAATTTTGGATGAATAAATCAAAAGTAGTTCAGTACACTTACACTGACCAAAATTATAAATGCAACACTTTTGTTTTTGCCCCCATTTTTTATGAGCTGAACTCAAAGATCTAAGGTAAAGATTTTTTCTATGTACACAAAAGGCCTATTTCTCTCAAATATTGTTCACAAATCTGTCTAAATCTGTGTTAGTGAGCACTTCTCCTTTGCTGAGATAATCCATCCACCTCACAGGTGTGGCATATCAAGATGCTGATTAGACAGCATGATTATTGCACAGGCTGGCCACAATAAAAAGCCACTCTAAAATGTGCAGTTTTACTGTACTGGGGGGGTCTGGGGGGGTCCGAAAACCAGTCAGTATCTAGTGTGACCACCATTTGCCTCACGCAGTGCAACACATCTCCTCAGGTTGTTGATTGTGGCCTGTGGAATGTTGGTCCACTCCTCTTCAATGGCTGTGTGAAGTTGCTTGATATTGGCAGGAACTGGAACACACTGTCGTAAACACCGATCCAGAGCATCCCAAACATGCTCAATGGGTGACATGTCCGGTGAGTATGCTGGCCATGCAAGAACTGGGATGTTTTCAGCTTCCAGGAATTGTGTACAGATCCTTGCAACATGGGGCCGTGCATTATCATGCTGCAACATGAGGTGATAGTCGTGAATGAATGGCACAACAATGGGCCTCAGGATCTCGTCACGGTATCTCTGTGCATTCAAAATGCCATCAATAAAATGCACCCGTGTTCGTTGTCCATAACATACGCCTGCCCATACCATAAACCCACCGCCACCATGGGCCACTTAATCCACAACGTTGACATCAGCAAACCGCTCACCCACACGACGCCATACACGCTGTCTGCCATTTGCCCTGTACAGTGAAAACCGGGATTCATCCGTGAAGAGAACACCTCTCCAAAGTGCCAGACGCCATCGAATGTGAGCATTTGCCCACTCAAATTGGTTACGATGACGAACTGCAGTCAGGTCGAGACCCAGATCAGGACGATGAGCATGCAGATGAGCTTCCCTGAGACGGTTTCTGACAGTTTGTGCAGAAATTATTTGGTTATGCAAACCAATTGTTGCAGCAGCTGTCTGGGTGGCTGGTCTCAGACGATCTTGAAGGTGAAGATTCTGGATGTGGATGTCCTGGGCTGGTGTGGTTACACGTAGTCTGTGGTTGTGAGGTTGGTTGGATGTACTGCCAAATTCTCTGAAATGTCTTTGGAGATGGCTTATGGTAGAGAAATGAACATTCAATTCACGGGCAACAGCTCTGGTGCACATTCCTGCAGTCAGCATGCCAATTGCACGCTCCCTCAAAACTTGCGACATCTGTGGCATTGTGCTGTGTGATAAAACTGCACATTTTAAAGTGGCCTTGTATTGTAGCCAGCCTAAGGCACACCTGTGCAATAATCATGCTGTCTAATTAGCATCTTGATATGCCACACCTGTGAGGTGGATGGATTATCTCGGCAAAGGAGAAGTGCTCACTAACACAGATTTAGACAGATTTGTGAACAATATTTGAGAGAAATAGGCCTTCTGTGTACATAGAAAAAGTCTTAGAGTTCAGTTCATGAAAAATGGGGGCAAAAACAAGTGTTGCATTTATAATTTTGGTCAGTGTAAATAAAATATCGATATGGGTTAGTGTCTGTGAATATTAAGCAAAAATACAATTTATATATGAATCCTGCATGTTCTGTTCAGACGCGCTGTTTCGTTTACTAAACACATACATGTGTGACGCTCACATTTTCAGTATCTTGACGCCTCAATCTACGAGTACATGAACACATAAACATATTCTCTTGACCTGCTCTAAGAGTCACTTCATGAGCATTTTGCCAGTTCTTCTGAGAAAAACTATTGTCATATTATATACAAACAGAAACTTAAAGGTCTAAGTTTAAATTTGAAAAAAATAAAAACTTGAAAAAAACTGTGACAGAAATATATTAATGTAATGACAGTAGGCTACTACTAATAAAAAATGTTTGTTTGTTTGTTTGTTTAAAGGAATATTTACCAGAAAAAAATATTTACCGTAATTCCATTTTGCAGAAAATTGTAAAAACACAACACTGTTTTTCTGAAATAAATGAATGAATACATAAATAAATCATTTTTTAAATTTATTTTTTAATAAATTAAAACTTTTTTTAATTAAATCAGTTAATTAGATATGATTTTAATTCTTAAAATCTAATGAAACTATAAAAACGGAATCCAGAAAATTAATAGGAAAAAACAAAACAAAACAAAAAAACAATAATAATAAAAGCTGAATCTGAGGGGGAAAAAATTAACATTTCACAAAGCCTTAAAAATGTGATTTTTGTTAAGATTTTATTAGCTTGCTGTAAAATTCTGTGTTTCATGAATTCAGTTAAGAGGTGGTTGTTGATTAATATTTTTAACTTAACCATTAAAACAGAGTCTAGAGAAATTAAAACAGAAAATAAAAAAAAACAGAATCCAGAAAAGATTTTGGGGAAAAATAAAATGGATTTCATAGGGCCCTACTTTTGTGTGTACCGTTCCAATCTTTTCAGAGCTTATTTATTTATTTATTTATTTAAATCTTCTACAAAATATTTGGAGGATTTTTTTGGTGATGTGCTAGGAAATAATGCACTAAAAATATCTAATCAGGTGGATGTAAGTGATAATAAAGTTGATGTAGGTTAGTTTTAAAATCTGAAAACCATAAACCAGGGTTATTACTGTATAACATCAACTAAAACCACTAAAAACATTTTCAGAACTTGAAATAAAATAAACATTAAACAAAAAAATTGCAAGAACTACTAAAATATCTAAATAAATAAATGAAAACTATATAGATGTATTAAAAAACAAAAATTGTAAAAACACAAAAAACTTTAATAGTACATGAATGACACTAAAATAACACTGCGACAAGCCTGTCAGACTTGTGAGAGAGCAGCCTCTAGTGTTCATTAGCTAAAACTACACATCAATTCAACATCAATTCAAATTAAATTCAAGTTCATTTTTGAAGTTTTTAGCTATTCAAATATTAATGGCAGACAGCTCTAATTCACATATATCACTTGGCTTACTTTTTTAGAGAGTTTCGGATAAAGTAATTACATAGGATTTTTAAAGTAATATTTGAAACACAGTCTGCTTATAGTTTCATAACTAAATCAAGCTTTTCAGTACAGCTGTGCAGTGATATGTGGTTGCATCAGTTATTATTCTCGTCTGCGTAAGCCTATGTACGTTGTCAGACATACAGTATACCCTGCATTTGATCCGCTCTCCTCTTCAGGTTGAAAGAGATGTCTAGTTTGCTGGAGAAACAGCATAACCTGCTCAAGCTGATCATCCAGAAGATGGAAATCACTTCTGAGGCTGATGAATACGACGGCCCACATAACCCTAGAGCTCTGAAACAGCCCACTTCCTGCTCATCTCAGAAGTCAAAGTGGGTCCCGCTGCTGCAAGCTATTAAGGCAAAGAAGTGATATTAGAGATGATGACATCATGTGTAAATATAAGTACCCAACCATCATTACTTATATTGACTATATTTTATTGTGATTCAGTATATTAGTTTGAGTTATTCTTCTTATCTGATTAAGTGTAACTGTGTAATCATAAGTTCATAATGTATTTAGAAGGTTACACTGATAATATATATTATGAGTCAGCCTATTAAATCCACTTAAAGTTTATACTGAAGTGTCTGAATGATATCTAGTGCTTTTATACATAATGAAGATCTTATTTGGAATTAACAAGCTCCTAATGCAAACTTAAAGACTTCAAACTCTGTGATGCATCACATATAGATTTATCACACCGATCGGTCTGCACTTGTGCTCAACGACTAGAAGAATTAGCATGTAAATTTCATCTGGCCTCATGCCCGGATGTAGTAACCCTGAAAGCTTTGTCATACCAAACATTCATTTCAAAGTAGTTCTGCCAAAAGTGTGTAACCCTCATTTTTTTGGGTATGTTTTAGCCCATTTTTTAGTATATCCACCACTACATTATGATGGGATTCCCATGAAAGCTGCATTATGTAAAACCGTGTTGTTGATCAGATTGTCAATGGGGATTTCACAGACTTAAACAAGTCGCTCAAGTTGGGAGTAGATTAAGACATGCACCTGCACAGCCGGAACACTGTAAAAATCACTTTGTGATTTTGCATGGACATCATGAGATGTAGTAAATCTGATGACGAGGATCACAATATCCAGATGGAGTGGATTTGCTTTAGATTTGGTCACTTTAAGCAATACTAAACCTATATCTTTATTGACGCAGGCTACATGTGCTTGATGCATGAGAAACCAAAATAGAACATTTTCGAAAATAAATTAAATGCAATATACTGTGTTTAAGCCACATCAGTTCAAGTCTCAGTTTTTCTGACACTGGACCCCAATTAGCTGTTTTACGGCTTTGGAGGCAAATGAGAGAACAATTCTCATCTGTCATCTGAACAGTGTTTCACAGCATTAGGAGTTTACAGAGCCTAGATACATCACTTTCTCCTCCAAAGGGTAAGCAAGCAGAATTTCTCACACCCACCACTCAGATCTCAGCTAGACAGATATAAAAAGACCTCAGTCAGAGCATTCACATCATTCCATATTACAGATTTGATCAGCAGAGTCATCGATCTAGACGGACATAAAGTGCAAGGCATCAACACATTCTGCAGAGATTTTCACAATAATCCAGTACATTTCAGTACAAAATTGTTAATGTATAGTAAATATAATATATTAGAAATAAAAACAAGATATACTTTGTGTAAAGGAAAAAAATAGAGACAAAAAACATTTGCATGCAAATTAAGCTTATTTCCAGCAAATTATCATTGCAACATGCTCTTAATTAAAATATGCGTAAATTAAAGATTTGTGTATTTTATTTTATTAAATTATTCAAGCATTTCCATAATGAAACCTAATGAAAATGTTTTGCTTCTGCTTCTGTAACGAGGGGGGCGTGTCCGCTGCCGGCGCTGAAACCACGCCCACTCACGGGAACGCTGCCGATGCCGATAACCAAAGATTTTCCTGTTAGGGAGATGAGGGGGTCTGTATTACTTACTATTGGTGAAAGCGTAACAGCTAACTTGCATCACATGTCCCTTAAAAGGCACAATATGTACGATTTTTGTAATAAAATGGCCAAAAACCACTTGCACAGTGTTATATATTTAATGCAGTTGTGTACTAACGTTATCTCAAAAATTTGTAAATCCAGAGAAATTCCAGTTTTAAATAATGACTCATCCCTGGTCATTGTCGCCTATCAATGACGCAATATCTGCACTATCCTCGGTTCTGGCTTATGAATACTATGGCAACACACATGGACAAATGCAGAAGTTGTAGTTTTACCGCATACAGATCATGGATCATGATTACACTTCGCAAAGGTCAGTGGATGAGAGGGTAAGGTCATTTCATCAGTGTTGGCCAGTACAGCTCTACTACAACATAGCACAGTAGCGCTACATATATATATATATATATATATACACACACATATCAAATTTCATGTTCTTTGCAGATAATTCATTATGATTACATAAAATACTGTTATTAAATGTACATGTAAGTTAATAAAAAAGTAATACATTACTCATCTGTGAGCTTGATTTGTGAAAACGAAATCTCCCACTGTTCCATGTTCCAACACTGCGTCATCGAGCTTTGCCTCTGTTATTGTTTTGAAAATGCTACCTCTAGCGGCGAAAACGTACATATTGTGCCTTTAATAACCAATCACATTACAGCCTGGATGTCACTGAATTTCAGTCAGAGTTGTGTGACACTCAGTCGCCATTTACAGATACCATAGGAATAAATGAGAAATGTCGTAAGCTGAATCCCACCTGTTGCAAAAAGTCAGTGACTTATCTTATAAAACAGCATTTTTTCATGGTAAACTCTAAATTGTTCAATCCAAAAGTATTGTTTAGTGTAAAACAGATTAGCAGATAGGCTGTCGATTTATTAAATGATAAGCTGTTTTCTCTAAAAAGCTGTTTATTCAGCGCTTTTTCAGCTAATGGTTGCAGACTTGCCTTCTAGTGCAGTGGTTTTCAAACCGGTCCTGCAAATTTTGTAAGTCTCTCATGACACACCCTTTTCAGGTCTTGCTGTCTCTACTAATGAGCAGATTAGTTGAATCAGGTGTGATACATGAGGGAGACACAGAAAATGTGTAGTGTAGGGGGTGCTTGTAGGACCCGTTTGAAAACCACTGTTCTAGTGGCTTTGGTGTAACTGCAGCCCGGAGGTCTTCAAAATGGGGCAGAATCTCCAAAATGGGGTGGGGTCTCGTCGCGCGATGACTTTTACCATTGGCTCTGGCTTCAGCTAATTGTTATTGACTTACATTTCAAAATAATTCTAGCTGATCTAAAATAAAATAAAATCTGCTTTAGAAACTTGTATGCCAAAAGCTTGTGGCCAGTGGGGTTAGGACTGGAATTTGAACCTCTACTTAATGATATAAACGATAATCATCCATAAGCACCCCCACGAGCCGTCCCAGCTCAGCACAGGGGAAAGTTTTTACTCTATCGTTTTGCTTTAAGCAACGGGGGCGTCCCGGGGCATGAAATTTGCAGGGTAAGAGGGGGTAGTGACGCTGGGTGTAACTAAAAAGGTCCAATTCTCCGGTGAGTTCTGGTTAAGGAGTTACGGAATGGCCAGGCTCTGTGATCTCATATTGATCTTATTAACTGTTTGTCTCCTGAACTCCAACTTTCTTTACCACACTATTCAGCGCCAATCCCGCCGTGCAGTCAGTTTCACTGGTTAAGGTTAGGTGCGGGGTAGGTTTAGGGGTTAGCATTTTTGTAGCATAATGTAGGAAATCAACACTGTGATTGACCCGAGTCTCACAACCAATAAAATCTTTAGAATCAGCTTTGGGGCGGAGTTTGCACTAAAGTTGAATGAGGGACAAAACTGTGCATGTGTGTCATGTGCTTGTCTGTTAATGGGAGGAAGCCAAGCCCTGTTTTGGAGTTCCCACCCCATTTTGGTGTTTCCACCCCATTTGGAGATCTCGAGGCTGCAGTTATACCCTTCTCGCCAATTCTCCCAACTGCACTGTAAAAAACAAAGAACACAATTTGTTGAGTCAGCTTAAAATAATTTGTTACCCTGCTGCCTTAAAATTTTAAGTTCAGTCAACTCAAATAAATAGTCAACTTGAAAAGTCAAGATGTATTAGGTGACAACTTAGATATTTGTGTTTGTTAAACTTAAAAGCTGGGTAAGTAACCCAGCTGCCTTAAAATTCTAAGTTGTCACATAGTATAACTTAACATTTCAAGTTGAATAAACTTTTTTTTAATTTGACTGAACTTAAAGTTTTAAGGCAGCCGGGTAACAAATTATACGTAAAGATACATATGAGCAGTATTAAGATATTCACCTAATATTTTACCTACCTGACTGGAAATGAATGGAAGGAACAAACATGAATGTTGCCAAGATTCTTGCCCTGGAAATCCTAGTTTAGTTTGGCCAACCACAAACACACTTTGTTCCTCAGACAGTTTTTTGCACACTTCTCCTTGTTTGGCAGTCTATAGTACTCCAAATGTTGTCCCTGCGTGAGCGATTAGTACAGCCCAAAACATGACAATAATTGACCATTTTCAAAAGCAATACTAAGCAAAATATGCAAGTTTCGTCCGGTTCAGTGGCATTGTTTGCATTCAGCGCCACCAACATGGCCATGTCGTGAAAACACTCTATGGCACTACAACCTGAATGGATGGTCCTTCTAGCAGCTTAATTGGATTTACACAGTCTAATTTAGCAAAAGCATATTCTGAAGTCTACTGAAGATATAAATATTCATACATGCATATAATAACTACAGTTGCAGTGCAGATGCACTGGCAAATTGCTCTTGAGTGTTCACAGACCTTAATATATTTTAAAATGTAATTTATTCCAGTGATGGCAAAGCACAATTTTCAACAGACACTACTTCAGTACTCAGTGTCACATGATCCTTCCGAAATCATTCTAATATGCGTATTTGCTGCTCACAAAACATTTGTAACATAAATTTATGTACAGTAATATATATAAAAAATACATCCTTAAAACTCCCAGTAAATACAGTAAAAATCCTTAAAAGAACCATCTATTTTTGAAAGCAAAACTACTATTTCCTTTGAATTTAGGGTGAGGTATGACCTGAACATCTTCTTAGACAGGTTTTGTGAGATTCACTCCCATCAAAGTCAGGCTGGAACTGGGAGCAAATGGATAGTTCACTCTTCAGCCACTTATATCATTCAATTAAATGTGCTTGATTCAATGCAGGGGGAGGCTTGACTGAAATGGGGGCGTATTGATTTTCCTAATGGCCGTTTTGATGCTGTTACATGCCATTTGTTTTACACTGCAGCTGTGAGAGCGTGGTGACCATGGGAACCAGGGGAGGAGAGCGCGCATAGCTGATGTCATAGTCCTGCACCTGTCCCGCTTACTCATTCACACAAAACAGAGGGAGAGAAAGAAGGAAAAGAGCCACTGCCCACACTACGACCCTTAACACGCTTACCGACAGACAACTGCACATTTCTCATGTTAGCTCTGACCTAAAACAACGTGGGCAGCATTGTTCCCATGTAATTAGTCCCTATGTGGAAGCTTGGGAAAGATGTGCTTACACAGTTGTTTAAAGGAGAGATTAGGTTTAAAATGTTATGAAAGGTGCCTCTGTTGCTGCTTCGCATACATTTGTTTGCTTACACTTTATACTAAGGCATCTTGATCCTGCAGATTTTCCCTCAAAGGGATGTAGTTTTTAGTTTAAATCATCACAAGCTCAGAGCAACAGGTTCCCATCGAGTGAACTGGGATTTTCATGTAAAACAGTTTAGCTATAGAATGGCAGATTTATAGAGATATTTACCGTTCATAAAAATCACAAGGCTCTTTTTCCAGCAGCATTTCGCTAATGCACCCACAACTTTATGTTAGGTCCAATGTCTATTTTATTTAAAACCAAGTAGCTTTTGTAGGTCAACGTGGCAAATCTGTGCAGGTAAACCTCACTTGCACCCCTGATCTCAAGAGGTGCACTAGCGACTGATACTAGAGGCTGCGGTCCTTGTTAGTGCACCAACCTCCCATGCTGGCGACCTGGGTTTAAATCCCACTCTGGACAAGAATGAAGGGAGGAGAACCGGAGTGGTTACGTTGGTGCCATGACCCGAGTGGAAGTGAGGTTTAGAGGTGTGATTGTAACGAAGGCCAGCTGGTAAGAGCTGCGCAACTAAGCCTCACTCCCATGATCTCAAGAAGCACACTAGCAACTGACGCTAGAGTTTGCGATCTTTAGGGACTGTGGTCCTTGTTAGCATGCTCACCTTCCATGCCGTCGACCTGGGTTCGAATCCCATTTGGAACAAGAATGAGCGGAGGAGAACCAGAGGGGTTATGTTCGTGCCGTGACCCAGATGGGAGTGAGGTTTAGGGGGTGAGTGTAATGGAGGCCAGCTGGAAATAGCTGTGCAGGTAAACCTCTCAAGAGGCACACTAGCGACTGACGCTAGAGGCTGTGGTCTTTAACATCCTTGTTAGACCTGGGTTGAATCTTACTTTGAACCAGAATGAGGGAAGGAGGATCGGAAAAGTTATGTTTGTGTCTTGACCCGGAAGGGAGTGAGGTGCAGGTAAGAGCTGTGCAGGTAAACTTTACTCCCCTGATCTAAAGAGGCGCACGACTGGTGCTAGAGGCTGTGGTCCCTGTTAACATACCTGCCTCCCATGCTGGCATCCTGGGTTCAAATCTAGCTCGGAACAAGAATGAGGGGAGGAGAACAGAAGGGGTTACTATCGTGCTGTGACCCAGATGAGAGTTAGGTTTGGGGTGAATGTAATGGATGCCTGCTGGTAAGAGGTGTGCAGGTAAACCTTCCCTGATCTCAAGAGGTGCACTAATGACTTGATGTTATAGGCTGCGTTCCTTGTTAGGGTACATGCCTCCCATGCCAGCAACCTGGGTTCAAATCTAGTTTGGAACAAGAATGAGGGGAGGAGAACCGGAGGGGTTACTATAGTGCCGTGACCCAGATGAGAGTTAGGTTTGGGGGGTGAATGTAATGGAGGCCTGCTGGTAGGAGCTGTGCAGGTAAACCTCCCCTGATCTCAAGAGGCGCACTAATGACTGATGTTATATTCTGCGGTTCTTGTTAGGGTACATGCCTTGGTTCAAATCTAGCTTGAAACGAGAATAAGGGGAGGAGAACTGGAGGGGTAACATTGGTGCTGTTCAGATCCAGATGAGAGTTAGATTTAGGGGGGTGAGTGTAACGGAGGCCAGCTGGTAAGAGCTGTGCAGGCAAACCTCAGGCCCCTGGTCTCAAGAGGTGCACTAGCAACTACTGCTAGAGGCTGCAGTTCTTGTTAGCGTGCCTGGTTCCCATGCCGACGACTTAGTTTCGAATCTCACCAGGAACATAAATGAGGAGGAAAACTAGAGGGGTTACATTGGTGCTGTGATCCGGACAGTAGTGAGGTTTAGGGGGTGAGTGTAAAGGAAGCCAGCTGGTAAGAGCTGTGCAGGCAAACCTCAATCCCCTGATCTCAGGTGCACCAGCGACTGCTGTTAGAGGCTGCTTCCCTTGATAGTGTGCCTGCCTCCCATTCCAACAACATGGGTTTGAATGCCACTTGGAACAAGAATGAGGAGGAGAACTTGAGGAGTTACATTGGTGCCATGATCCGGATGGAATTGAGGTTTAGGTGGATTCCTGGAGGGCCACAGCTCTGCACAGTTTAGCTTAAACCCTAATCAAACACACCTGATCCAGATAATCAACGTCTTCAGGATTACTAGAAACTATTAAGCAAGCTGGAGCTGTTTGGAGCTAAATTCTGCAGAGCTGCTGCCCTCCAGGAATTGAGTTTAAGACCACTGGTGTAAAAGAAGCCAGCTGGTAAGAGTTGTGCAGGTAACCCTTACTCCCCTGATCTCAAGAAGTGCACTAGCGAATGCTGCTAGAGGCTGCGGTCCATGTAAGCATGCCTGCCTTCCATGCTGGCAAACTGGGTTCAAATCATGCTTGGAACAAAAATGAGGTGAGGAAAACCAAAGTTGCTGCATTGGTGCCATGACCTGGATGGAAGTGAGGTTTTCAGGGTGAGTGTAACGGAAGCCAGCTGGCAAAAGCTGCACAGGTAAACCTTACTCTACTTATCACTAGAGGCTGTGCTCCTTGTAAGCGTCTACCTTGTTTGTGTTCTTCTTTGCGTGCCTGCCTCTCATGCTGGAAACCATGCTGGGTTTGAATCCCACTCTGAATAAGAATGAAAGGAGGAGATCCGGAGGGGTTACGTTGGTGCCGTGACCCAGATGGGAGTGAAGTTTAGGGAGGTGAGTGTAACAAAGGCCAGCTGGTATGAGCTGCATAGGTAAACCTCACTCCCCTGATCTCAAGAGGTGCACCTAGCGACTGACACTAGAGGCTGCAGTACTTTTTTAGCATGCCCACCTCCAATGTGGCATCCTGGGTTCAAATCCCACTCTGAACAAGAAAAAGAAGCAAAGAACCAGAGGAGTTGTGTTGGTGCCGTGATACCAAATGGGAGTGCAATTTAGGGAGGTGAGTGTAACAGAGGCCAGCTGGTAGGAGCTGCACAGGTAAACCTCACTCCACTGATCTCAAAAGGTGACACTAAAGGCTGCAGTACTTGTTAGCATGCCCGCCTCCAATGCCAGCATTCTGGTTTCAAATCTCACTCTGAACAAGAAAACGGAGAGAAGAACTGGAGGTGTTATGCTGGTGCCGTGACCCGGATGGGAGTGAGGTTTAGGGGGGTGAGTGTAACTGAGGCCAGCTGGTAAAACATATGCAGGTAAACCTCACTCCCCTGATCTCAAAAGGCACACTAGAGACTGCAGTCTTTAGCGTTCTTGTTAGTTGGCCCAGTTATCATATGGATAAAAAAGCAGAACATGTACTATGTGAACATCCCCAATGCTATAATCACTATATGGGTTTCAACTGCACTGGTAAACATGATGAGGTGCTGGAACGGTTCAAATGGAAATGCAACTGGAACTGTTTGGCCAGATGGTGAAAAAATTGCAAGACGGTGCAGACAAAGAGAAAATAACAAAGGACATTCTTAACTTCAACTTTAAGACACAGCACTCATGCGCGAGACGTTAAAAAAGCAGCAAGACATATCCAAAAACTTCCATCTAAAACATATAGAAATCTATTAAAAATGATCCAGAAAAATGTTTTGTGTGAACTGGCCCTTGCAGTAAGAATGAATATCTTAAATTCCACAGAGCAAGAAGCATAAACAGTTTATTGTAGGTTATTCCAAAGCTGTCTACACTTGGCATGTACCCTCTGCAAAAATGGAGCATGCGAGTCAGCTGTGCTTTTGGATAATTGTTGGCTGAGGGTGACCACTGTAATATAAAATCTTAATTTCACACTCATTAGGCGAGTATGAAAACTCATACATATCGAGTTTACAGAGAGATATTGTGAGATGCTGAGAAAATTTCAGCTGTGGGAAATTCGGTTTTATGGTTTAGGAAATTTTGCTCTTCATGTATGGTCATTTGAAAGATTCAGTGTTGCATACACGTTTTATGCAGAGATATACAGAAACATTTTAAAGCATTGTGTAATCTTACCCAGATAATTCTATTAGTGATGTGGCTGTGGAAGGTATCTTTTCTTTAGGGCTGGTGGTGTTCAAAATGTCTAGACATAAATGGGAAGAAGTCCTCATATGCATGTCTAACCTACATGTTTTTATCATACATTCTGTATAATGCTGAATTAATACATTTATAACTTTTGCCCCCTTTGATGTGTCATTTAATCACCAATATGAGCAGGCCCAACAGAACAGTTACACTGAAGAGTCAGTAATACAAAGTTTCCTATAAAACAGCTGAACTGACATCTGTCAAGTATAATGAAAAAAAAAAATCATTTTAATTTGCCTGGCATGTGCAATGCTTACATGTTTCTGTATGATAAAAGAGACAAATGAGAGCGCAGTGTGATCATGTGAAGAATGTCAACATGGGTATTTTTCCTTCACCCACAGGGTCCCAGCGATTGCCCCCCATCCTGCAGATGTAATGTAAAGTGCTGACAGCTGTGGCCAATGTGCAGCGAGTGTGTGTGAGAGCGCTTTAACCAAGCAGAAACCCAATATCTCTGTGAAATGGCCAGTGGATTAAGAACGTTTGATAAGCCTTCAGACATTTCTATTTGCTTAAGAGCATGTGGGAAAAAGCATTTAAGCGAACCACTGGTGACCACTGAACAGAAGAAATAAGAAACTGAAGTTTTTCACAATATTTTCATTAAATTATTTAATTGAAGTATGGCTAGGTTGGTTTGGTTTACACTAGTGTGTAGCAGGTTGTTTTGGAGAACGCCATTTTAATCCGATTTAATACATGTATTATATATTTTATGTTTATTATTCTAAATTTTTATTAAATTAATAAATGTAAAGTAAAAAGTAAACAATTTAATTATTTATTATTGACTAATGATTTATTGGTAACACTTTACAATGGGTGTCATTTGCTAACATTAGTTAATGTATTAGCTAAAATAAATGAAAAATGAACAATGCATTTATTACATTATTTATTCATCTTTATTAATGTTAGTTAATGTAAATACAGTTCATTGTTTGTTCATGTTAGTTGACAGTAAATAAACTAATGTTAACAAACACAACTTGTGATTTTAATAATTAACAAATTAACTAAGTGAGGTAAACTATGTGAAATTAACAAATTAATGTAATGTAATGACTATAAAGTGTTACAGATTTATTCATAATTTACATAACAGATGTAACTTCCATGATTAAAGTTGATTTATTAAATATTTTACTACATTTAATAATAAAAATTGACACATACACACACACACAGATATATACAATTTAAATAAGTATTTAATGTATTTAAATAAGTATATTGCATTATTATTTTATTTATGGTTTAATTTTTTTGTTAAAGTATTCAGAATTTTAAATTAATATTGAACTTTAATGAATGCAAGTGTTTAATTTAAATAAGAATTTAATGTAAGTATTTAAATAAGTATTATATTTGCATTATTGCATGTATGGATTTTTTTATTATTGCATTATTGCATGTATTGATTTTTTACTATTTTATTTATGGTTTCAAATGTTTGTTAAACATATTCAGAATTTTAAATTAATATTGAACTTTAATGAATGCAAGTATTTAATTTAAATAAGAATTTAATGTAAGTATTTAAATAAGTATTATATTTGCATTATTGCATGTATGGATTTTTTTATTATTGCATGTATGGATTTTTTATTATTTTATTTATGATTTAAAATTTTTGTTAAACATGTATTCAGAATTTTAAATTATGAATTTAATATTTTATAACAATATTAAGTATATAATATAATTTTAAATATATATATATCAATTTATATAATTTAATTTAAGCCATTATTCCAGTTTAGTGTCACATGATCCTTCAGAAATCATTCTTATATGCCAATATATTATCAGTTATTATTGATGCTCAATTATGAATTATATTTTTTATTGTTATCAATGTCGAAAACAGCTTTTGCTACTTAATATTTTTTGTAGAAACCATGATACATTTTCCCAGCATTCTTTGATCATTTTTAAAATAGAAATCTTTAATAACATAAATGTTGCTTTCGATTTGATGCATCTTTACTGAATAACAGTATTTATTACTTATAAAAATAATTACCCCAGTGTTTTGAATAGTACCGTATTACTGCATCCACAAAATATTCAGCAGCAAAACTGATAAGAAGAACTGTTTCTTGAGCACCAAATCAGCATTTTTGAATGATTTCTGAAGGATTGTGTGGTTATTATTCTTCAATTATTTTATAAATAATAATTAGCCAATTCTAAACCAGATCTGCAGGCTGTTTTATGTGGTGTGGTTAAACAGCTTATGCAGATTCCATGGATTCATGCAGCATATGCTGTCAGTGCCACTGTGTCAAGTCGTCTTGCCAAAAGTTAGATGGGGGAAAGGGGAGGAGAAATGCCTGATCCAGAGTGACCCTGCCAAACCCCAAACCTTAAATGTGCTTGGTACACCACAGGACAAGCTCTGAGATGCTAGCGAAGACGGGCAGAAGATACAGTCTACGTAGCCTACTTAACAATTTTAACTTTTATTTACTTTCAGAAGATGCTGAATGACTTTAAATAATGGCCGTGTGTTGATGCGCCTTTTTTGCCTGGGCTTCTTTTACAGAGATTTGAAATTTAGGCAGCATCTGTTGCTTTGAATCCACATCAAGGACTCTGAATATCATATACCTTTGAAACGCAGGAACCCAAGTTGTTTGCTCTGAAGCAGGTGCAGTCGTGATGTCCACGGGTTCGGTGAGTGATCCTGAAGATCTCCAGGAGCTGTCAATCACTCACATGGACACTCGTTCTCTAGAAGATTCAGAAGACGAGTTTAGTATCGATGACAGTCTGAAAGCAAAGACCAAACAACCTCGTTCTGCTGCCAACAGCAACAAGCAAATGAAGATGGGGAAGGATGGCAGACAGTCTCAGAGAAACGCAGCTAACGCCAGGGAGAGGGCACGCATGAGGGTTCTCAGTAAAGCGTTCTCGCGGCTGAAGACCAGCCTGCCGTGGGTACCGGCAGACACCAAACTGTCAAAGCTGGACACGCTGCGTCTGGCATCCAGCTATATTTCTCACCTCAGACAGCTCTTGCAAGAGGACAGATACGAGAACAGCTTTGTACATCCTGTAAACTTGGTATGAGTGAGTGTTGTCTGAGTTTATCACAGGATTGTATACACTTCCATCTGGTCGAGAACATTTATTGTTCAGTATTACTTGTATAATGCATAATCCATATGAAATGATAGAAACAGAAAGTATAACAGAAAGTAAGTTGTATAGTATCATATAATTTTTTTAAGTACTGTGCCTTAGGAGTAACATTAAAAATACCATGATAGATGAGTAGGGCAATCATAAAATCATGTATAATTTTAAAGCACTACGGTTTTGGTATTAGATACCATTACTGTACCATGGTATAATGCTAAAGAAGTTTATCTGTATTTAAATACTCAATTATAAACAATTATAAACATGATTTATTTGAAATATACTATAAGTTACATATGCTGATGCTACACATGAATAATATTTTTTCAAATTATATATTAAAATAAAAAATGTATTATTCTGTGTTAAATACCAATGATGTACAAACAAATATATTCATAAATAATAGTTAATTACTTAATTAATAATTACTATGAATAACATAATAAAAATTGCTTAAATAATTACGTTTTATTTTACAGATAATTTTACTCAACATTTCGCATTTCTTGTTTAATATTCTGTACTAAATATAAACAACATAAAGCTAAATATATTTTAAATAATATTAAAATCATAATTCAATTATAATTCATTAAGTACATATTTTATTTTACATATTACAGTAACAGCGCATATACTGTAATAAATGTAACATTTCATATGCTGCATTATATATATATATATATAGATATAGATTTTATTATAATATTTTAATAAAATTGAAATTATATAAATATATTTCATTATTAAATTTATAAATGATACAAAATTATATATATATATATATATAATGTTAAAAAACTTTAATGTTAAAAACGTTTTTACTTTATACGATATGCTAACGTTTTTAAACATTATTAAAAAAACGTATTTACTTTTTAATATTCAGTATTAATATAAATAATCTAAAATTTTAAAAAGAAATCTAAATTATTTTAACAGTACATATTTTATTTCACATATTACAATATCAGCACATATACTGTATTAAATGTATTAAATTAAAATATAGTTTATCATTTTATTCATTTAACATGTAAATTATCATATTATCATATATGTGACCCTGGACCACAAAACCAGTCTTAAGTCGCTGGGGTTTATTTATAGCAATAGCCAAAAATACATTGTATGGGTCAAAATTATTGATTTTTCTTTTATGGCAAAAATCATTAGGAAATTAAGTAAAGATCATGTTCCATGAAGATATTTTGTAAAAGTCCTACTGTAAATGTATGAAAACTTAATTTTTGATTAGTCATATGCATTGTTAAGAACATTATTTGAAGAACTTTAAAGGCAATTTTCTCAATATTTAGATTTTTTTGCACCCTCAGATTCCTGATTTTTAAATAGTTGTATCTCGGCCAAATATTATCCTATCATAACAAACCATACACCAATGAAGCTTATATTATTCAAGCTTTCATGTGCATGTATAAATCTCAATTTTGAAAAAAATACCCTGTAATGTAATCACATTTTTGTAACTGTTTTGTGATTACCAGGGTCACATATCATTTATCTTTTTAAAGTGAAATATACTTTTTCATATATATTGGTTTATTAAATATTTTTATTCTGTATTATCAACTAAATAATTAAAATAAATCCTGCAAATATTTTTAAGTAAAAGTAATACAGTAAACTGAGCATTACATGCATTCGCATCTGCATCTTATGGCATTTTACCAGCAATGTGTGAGTGATATTTTTATTCTTTTTTCCACAGACCTGGCCTTTTGTGGTCTCAGCACGATCAGAGGACTCCAAAGACATTTCAGCAGCGGTCAGACTATGTGGAGCTACAGCATAAACATCTGGCACCTCTCTGTCTTTTATCCCCCTCCATCTCTCGCTTTTGCTCTCTCTCTCTTTTTACTGTCTGTACTCATGCACTTCCTTTGAACTTACATCAATGGACATTATGCAATGAATGCAAATGCATGTGGGACCTACAAGTAGTTAAACAGCAAAGTCATTGCACACAAATCTGTTTTTATATATAGCCTGATGTTTTTTATGTCTGTTCCAACAAACAAAAACAGATATCGCTATATGTGTTGAAATATTTGAAATGCTGTCTGTAAAAAAAAAAAGAACTTGCATAGCCAGGGAAGCACACTGAAAATCACTTTTAAGGCACTTGTAATTTTTGTAACCATCCGGCAGACATTTAAAAATCATATTTTGATAGGATGTTTTCACCCTGTGGAATCTGTTTTGGTTTGTTTTGAGATTTTTTTCTCTCACTATTTTTCACAACAACATGACCTATAAGGCTAGATGGAATAGAACACAAAATATCTGTCCACATATGTTATACTCCAAAGTATGTTTAAGTTTATTTATGATTGTGATATTTGTGGCTTGTTCTGTCTTTTCTTTTTATGTACTTTACATTATCATTGAATGAATCACTCAGTGAATGTCTACGCCACTTCAGTGGCATTGATGCATAATAATCTTTTTATGTACCAGCCCAGCTAACAAAATGTATTTTAAAGAACAGTTTGCAACTATCCAGCTATTGAATGTTCTCGGAATGTTTTTTCTTGGGTATATTACAGATAACACACGTACATCTGCAAGATATCTTCTTGATCTGGAAAGCATCTGCTGTCTACAAACATCTTACAGACGTCTGTAAGATGTCAGGTTTACATACATTCTAAATCATCAACATCTTAAAGACATCTAATAGACATCTATTTGACATCTGATAGGAAACGTCCAATAGACGTATTGCAGATGTGCAAACACTTGTCTTGCAGATGTAAATGCAGATATCAAATTTTAGAATGTATGTAAAACTGACATTTTACAGATGTCTGCCAGACGTTTGTACACAGCAGATGCTTTCCAGATCAAGAGATCTTTAACAGGCATCTTGCAGATGTACGTGTGCTATCTGGATTATGACAATGTTAGCCCTGATAGCACACGTACATCTTGGAAACGTATATTTTACGTCTGCATTTACATCAGCAAGGCGTATTTTTTCAGTAGTTTGCTCATCTGCATTACGTCTGTTGGACGTTTCCTATCAGATGTCAAATAGACGTCTATTAGATGTCTTTAAAATGTTTATGATGTAGAATGTATGTAAAACTGACATCTTACAGACGTCTGCCAGACGTTTGTACACAGAAGATGCTTTCCAAATCAAGAGATCTTTAACAGACATCTTGCAGATGTACGTGTGCTATCTGGGTTATGACAAGGTTAGCCCCGATAGCACATAGACATCTCAGAGACGTCTATTTAATGTCTGCATTTACATCTGCGAGACATTTTTTACGTTGTTTGCTCATCTGGAATACGTCTATTGGATGTTTCCTTTCAGATGTCAAATAGACGTCTATTAGATGTCTTTAAGATGTTTATGATTTAGAATGTATGTAAAACTGACATCTTACAGACATCTGCCAGACGTTTGTACACAGCAGATGCTTTCCATATCAAGAGACATCTTGCAGACGTACGTGTGCTATCTGGGAGGCTACTTTTGAATATTTTCTCAATTATCTGAAGTTAGTAGTAACATTTTTAAAAAGTTAGACAACCGTACAACGATATGAATGATATGCTAACATTTTGGAAACGTTATTAAAGACCACATAACTTTTAATGAAACTTTGAAGCTTGTTCATAACTTTGAGAGAACTTTGCCAGAATGTTCAATGCTAAAGTTCTGAGAACGTTTTGTGTTAGATGGGAAATTAAGTAATCATTTTTATCACAGACATGTCACTTGATCAAGTGTTTATCCTGATTCAGATTCATTTATCCTGTTTAATCTTATAGCCTATGTTTGGTCATCTGTGAGAACTACACTAGGCTACGTTACACATAATTATAATGTCACTTTTCTTCGAAGGAATACTTTAATGAATGTACTTGTAGACTGATTAAATTTCATAAAGTTTGATAAACTTTGTGTTAACTTTCTGAATACGTAAACTACGGGATTTTGTCCCTTCACAACATCTTTCGCGTCCGTTTATCAAATGCCTGACGTTTCGCGTTGAAACTTAGTTATCCTTCAAGTTATCACCTTAAACACATACCTTAAAACACTGCACTTTCCAAACTGTAGAACCCCAAATTGTGTGAGCTTGTGCCCATGTGGTCATTAAGAATGTGCGCGGTTTGAAGAGGAAACCGACTTTTCATCACGTTTGTGGAGGATTGCAGCTGTCGAGCCCGTTAGTTTCCCAGAATACTGAACTGGTCCCCTGAGGGAGTCTCACAGGAGATGAAGCACTTTGTCAGGCAAGGACAGCTCAGAAACGGCTCTCACGTTCTCCACCGCTGCTGCAGGATGAGCGTTCTGGGGTTCACTGAGCTTACAATGAGGAAAGCATTATCTGACTGCTAAAACTCATGACTTCATAAACCACCGTGATTTGTCATCCTCTTCTACCTGCTATAATACATCATTATATCACAACGCAACAGGAATGTAGAGTAGAATACACAGTATTCTAGTAGATAAAGCGAGCATTTGCAGTTCATGCATCATTCATACGATCTGAAAACAGTTAACAATTTAGGCTTGGACTAATAGACAAGTAAAATCTTAATTAATACTTCCATCTAGTGGTGACAGAGTTTTGACCACGTTCAAGTAGCCTAGTTCTAAAACATCTAGTATATGTGTAAATATACATCTGCTATCATCTAGTAGGCTATATGTATACACATACAGTTTAATTTGAGCTAATTAGATGGCTAAATAACTAAGTTCAACGTTACTTCTAAAAGACCAAATGTGATAGTATAGCCTATATTTGTTATGATTTGTTCTGGATACTCTAACGGATTTAAAAATAATAGATATATTACAAATACAAAGAATAGAATACAGTGTTCTAATTCGATTAGAATCATATTTGTTATGGTGATTCTGCCGTCAGTTTTAGTCAGATTGAGTAGTTTTATACATAGTCAGCAGAGGTCGCTATTGATCTACAATACGCTACAATTCGCCTCAGTCACAGCAAACTTTCGACACGGTCTGCCAGTAAGTTTTTATACCTTCATGTTTTCCTAATATACAGTGAATAATGAAAGGTTATTTTAGTGAACGCTAAACTTAGGAAACTGCCTTTCTGTAGACCTACTGGTGTGTGTGTGTGTTTGTATGGACAGCAAAAAACAGTCCAGTAGATTTAATTAAATTCTTGAAATACTCTGTATGTTTAGCCATCCTTTTTCTCAGGTGGAACACATTTTCATTAATATGGAGCTGTGTTTTCGCGTATTAACCTGTGAGGAAGTCCAATTTTTTGTGTATCAAAACACGTTTCAGAGACAAAATTTCCATGAACAGGAAGGAACTGTAGTACAGCCAAACAGCGAAGTTCACTGAGGCTTTCTTTGTAGTTCAACCAAAAGCACTTATACTGCAAACCCACAGCGAGCCAAGATTCAGAGAACAGTCTTTGAGGATATGAAAGACATTCTGAGCTTATTTGTTATCTAATATCTATTCACTCAACAGCAAGGAGGAAGAAAATGTTTAACAGGGCCTTTTACTTTGATTATCAGTTTAACATCAGCTTTATTTTGGTTTTATTCAAAACATGTAGGTCATTCAATCTTGTGGCTTGTTAGCGTTATCTCAAGAATTTGTGAAAAAAACACCATAATTTGTAAAACAAGTATGGCTATCACTAAACTGACCAATGGCATGCATAATTGCAGCAAACTATTACACTTTATCTTTTTGCGTCTATAAATTAATTACAATACATATCTTTAAAGGCCTTTTTCTCAAAATTATTATTTTCTTCTTTCTTTCTTTTTCATGCACTGAGCCAAAACATTTTACAGTTTTATTCCTATTCATATTCTGGATGGTTTTACTTTACTTTGTTGTGTGTTCATATATTATTTATCTTATTTACATACCATTTTATTCCTAAAAACAGAATTTTCTGGTTGTTGATAGTATTTTTATAATTTATGGAGAGATTCAAATTCTCTCTTTAAAAACATTTTTTTTCCTTAACATGTAAACAAAATGAAACTTTAACCAAATGTTCAGATTTCTGTTCTGGAAATGTATGCAAATGTGTGCAAATTTAATGCCTCATTTGCATTTTTGATGAATCATAACACAATACAAAACAATCGTCTTAAATGTACCATAATTAATCACCCTCTAAACTATAATGATATTTGTAAGTTTTTACCCTATTTTCCTGTGGTGTCTTGCCCTCAAATAAATACGTTGACATGAAACTGATTTTAGTTGAAGTTGTTTAATAATTTAGAATTACTGCATATTATCTTAGGCTTCCACTAAGAACGAATTGTATGAAAATATATGGGGTAACTAATTAGATAAAAAGTTTAAAAGAAAAAAGGAGATGTAATCAGACCTGACGGTGTGATTGACCAATCAGAATCAAGTATTCTACAAAGCCGTATAATAGAATGTTGTATGTTTACACTGGCAAATCAGACACTTGCCACACTCTTCCTTTTAAGATGGCTTTCTTTTCACAGTGCCAAGTCACTACCCTGCGTACAACTACATCCAATATGTAGCGTCATGAAACATGGCAGACTGTGAGAAAGTTTGGTGGTTCGCTGAAGGTCACTCCGAATATTACAGGGTGTGTGATCTGCTTGGCTGGAGACTTCCTGCTGGGCTGGAGGGGGGAGATGACACAGTTTTCTTTTAGGCAGGTGATAGAGTTTCCGCACAAGAGCAAGGCGCTCTATCTCCCGAGAGAATGGAGCCTCTTTGTGGCTGGATGTGCTCACAGAGGAAGGTCAAACCAGGGAAGGGAGGGGTGATGAGGTTGAGCATTGACAAGAAAACATTTCATCAGATATTCCCCTCTTCCTATTGATTCCTTGCCCACTCGGTTCTTTCTTTCTCGATTACTTTCGAAGTTCGAGGGGTGGCGTTGGCAGTGAGAGTTTTTTATGTGGTGGCCTGATTAAGAGTGTGATTCAGGATACTGATATTTTCTCGCAAGGTATGCGTTATTCTTTTCTCGCTGTTTACAAGAAAAGGGTGGGAACCGCAGTCATTGTGGAGCGAACAAAAGGGTTTAGGTGAGCTCCAGAAAGGCATTGTTGTTCACAACGCCACACATTTTGCTTTTCTCCAGGGCTAAGGTGTGTTTGGGAATAATGTCACCTGTGAAAACGTTCCAAGTGTCGGTTTTCACAACACGGAGATGGCACAAAATATAATAACCGAAGCAGCAGAAAAACAGTACCAGTAGAGAACATTAACTATGCTGTATTGTGCGCCATTCAGAAATGAGTCAAGATTTTTTAAATTACAGTTCAGTTCCAGAATTTGAATTGAGGTACCAAACATGATTAGGGCTATTGGAATTGTTTAGATTCTTCTTGAATCGCATTTTTGAGGGCCTAACATGCTCGAAAACTCATGAAACTTTGTACACAGGCCAAAAGTGGTGAAAAAATCCTGATCGCGTGCTGGTCAAGCTATATTTCACATACATGTACAAAATTCAGTAGACTTATGTATCACCCCAACACCTACAAAAAAAGTCCCTGGTACGAAGTCCGAAACCCTACAGGAAGTTTGTTATTTTTAATTTTCTCTGCAAGTTTTGTGTCTTTTTTGCCATTTTCAGGTGTTGTATTTAAATGAATTCCTCCTAAAGTTTTAAACAGATCAACACCAAATTTTGTCAGTGTAATTTAAAGCCATTTGTGACGTTAAATTGCTAAGATCTAGAGTTTTCATTGAAGGGCGTGTTCTTCAACATTTCGCCGAACAATGTCCGATCTGCCCCAAACTTCACATGTTTCATAAGAATCCTGTCCTGAAAACATGCCCATGACCATATTCAGTTATAGACATAGCGCCACCTGTTGGCAACAGGAAATGCCATGTTTTACACTCTAACAAACTCCTCATAGAGATTTAATGACATCAGCATTATATTTGGTCACTCTACTCCAAAGGCCTTTGCAATGTTAAATTGCGAAGATCTTGAGTTTTTGTTAAATGGAGTGTCCGTGGTGGCCTGACAAAGTTCGATGTTTCGTCATGAGACTAGGTGTTTTAGCTCAGCCATACAATGTCTGATCTGGCCCAAACTTCACACGTTCGATAAGATTTCTGGACTGAACACATCTAAAGCCCAATATTCTGTTATAATCATAGCGCCACCTGCTTGCATCAGGAAATGACATGTTTGACTAACAAACATGCAGTGTCCAATCTGCACCAAACTTCACATGTTTGGTAAGAGTCCTGGCCTGAAGATATATAAAGGCAGATATTCAGTTATAACTATCGTCACCTGTTGGCAACAAGATGTTTGACATGTTTGATGAAAGTGCTGGCCTGAAGACATCTACATGTCAATATCCAGCTATTGTCATAGCGCCACCAGAATGCACAGAGTGGTACTCTTGTGAACATGCATTGAAGACTGACACAGAAGAAATTGTTGAACATTGTCAGATTTTTGTTTTCTTTGTGCACAAAAAATATTCGCGTAGCTTCATAATGTTACGGTTAAACCACTGATGTCACGTGGACTATTTTAACGATGTCCTTACTACTTTTCTGGGCCTTAAACGTGGTAGTTGTGTTGCTGTCTATGCAGGGTCAGAAAGCTCTCGGATTTCATAAAAAATATCTTAATTTGTGTTCCAAAGATGAATGAAGGTCTTAACGGTTTGGGACAACATGAGGGTGAGTAATTAATGAAATATCACTTTAACCCAAAGCAGAAAATTCTGTCATAATTTACTCTGTTCCAAACCAATTTGACTTTTTTCTTCTGTAGAACACAAAAGAAATATCTAAATATTTGTATATTTTGAAGAACTGTCCATTAAGTTAGTCAGTGGGGTCCCAAATAATTTTCATTGTACAAACAAAAAACAACTTTCCATTTTTGGGTGAACTGTCCTTTTAATCTAAATATATATTTGCCAAATTTACTGACTAAGGTGGAAGAACACTTCATTTCCCAGAATGCATACCAGTTAAAGTACTTTTTAAGTACTCAAATTGTAAAATTCAACTTTTTTTTAATTCCGAATCAAATTGCAGTTTTGCTTCCTGTGTGTTTTGCCCAGTCAAATCAAATTCCAATTCTAACTCTTGACCTGTTGCCCAACCCTGAAACTGAGATGTTTTTGTAGTCATTTATAGGTCACAGGTACATCTAGGATGGGTGAGGTGAGTAAAATCTGACAGCCACCTGCTTTATGAAATACGAACTGCAATTCTTTCTCTTCTTTTATGGGCCAGTTTCATTACAAATATCTCCCGAAAAGCTTTCAAGCAGTGAGCCATTTCCCCTCCAGACACATAGTTTCTCATCCATCAAGTGACGCTACAATGACGGCCACAGGTTGACAATGGGGATAATATTTTTCTCCCACAATGGCTTTTGGTTCCCCGCTTTTGGCAAGATTCTGGCTACTATAAATACTCCCCGTTCCCATCGCTGTGGTTCACAGACACTGCTCTGAGCGAAGATGAGGCCTAGCGTGGCTTCAGGCCTGAGCTGTCAGCGCGCCACAGGGATTAGTAAGTCACAGTCACTGTATTGTTCTCCAGGCTACAATGAGCACATGGAGCTCTGGCCTTTGTCTTGGAGTCCGTTGTGAACTTCAGAGATGGTAACAAAGGTGTGACGCACCTGTGAATGTGGATTAAACTCTTTTTTTCCTCTCTCGTTCCTGTCTTTTCTCAGATTCATGGTTGTAGCCTTTGGCTGTGTCCACCACATCAAACAAAGAACTTACTAGTCATGAGTTCCTTAGTAGTCATTTGGTTACATTGAGATATTATACTCATATATTACAATTACACCCTTTTTTAATACATTTTACTGACGGTGTTGCCGAAATGATTTGTTTTCAGGTGACGTAACGGTCAGATAGGGAGGGAATGAGGTTTTATTTAATGGCACCAACCACCTCTGTGGTTAATTAAATCAACAACACACCCTTACAGCAAATTCCCGCCAATCCATTCGCAGAACAAAAACAAATTTCCCACTAATTTTTTCCTAACCATCATTCTTATTTTGACAAGTCAGGAATAAGCTAGGACTTCAAAAGAAAGAAATAGTCTGTCATAGGTTTTTGATGGAGACGTCTAAACAGCTAGGATGTAATTCAGCGTTGTGTTTTTCTCTGCGGTGAACTTTTAGTGACCGCATCAGAGAGATTTCGCGGATATCAGGTACAATGTGTAGTCCGGGGAGATTGTGTTTGACAAATGAATTATAATTACTCAATTTTGTTTCTTTGAATGGTCAAACAAATGGCATAGTTTTACAGTTACACCATTATACAAACAGAGAATGAAAAAATATATACATATTTAAAACTTAATGAGTCCAATAGACAAAACCAAATGTCCAACTTTTAAGAGCTATCGGGAAACAATGAGGAAAATCATGGCAAAATCGAAGCCTGTGCAGTGTTTGACTTGACATTACCACACCATAAACAATCGACGGTTTCATAATTAGGACTTTCTACAACTATAGGCACTTTTGGGCCTGTGGACTTTTATAAAATAAACTCTCTTTCACACTCTCCCTAGTTTATTTAATTTGTCAACTAACAGTGTCCAACCGTTGATATACACACATCACAAAAGAATTCAGTCATTTTTGCTACATTTTCAAAAAAGTCAAGCACATTTCCACCACTTTGAAATAAAACAGGCTTTTTTTTCACATTGCTATGGCTAATTTGATAGATAGCATTTTATGTACATACACTTTGCAGAATCTGCAAAATGCTAATTATTTTACAAAAAAAGAGTGATCATTTACAGTGCATGTTTTTTTGTTTTTTTTTTATTTAGTACTGACCTGAATGATATTTCACATAAAAGATGTTTACATATAGTCCACAAGAGAAAATAATGACCCAATTCAAAAGTTTACATACACTTGATTCTTAATACTTTGTTGTTACCTGAATGATCCACAGCTGTGTTTTTTTGTTTAGTGATAGTTGTTCATGACTCCCTTGTTTGTCCTGAACAGTTAAACTGCCCGCTGTTCTTCAGAAAAGTCCTTCAGGTCCCACAAATTCTTTGGTTTTTCAGCATTTTTGTGTATTTGAACCCTTTCCAACAATGACTCTATGATTTTGAGATCCATCTTTTAACAGAGGTTCAAACGCTCACTGATGCTTCAAAACTTTTTGAATTTAAAGATCAGGCTAAATTTAACTTATTTTGTCTTCTGGGAAACATGTAAGTATCTTCTGAAGCTTCTGAAGGGCAGTAGTAAATGGGAAAAAAAAAGATATTTAGACAAAATAAGAATCTTCATTCTGTTCAAAAGTTTCCACCCCCGACTCTTCATGCATTGTTTTTCCTTCTGAAGCATCAGTGAGCGTTTAAACCTTCTGTAATAGTTGCATATGAGTCCCTCAGTTGTCCTCAGTGTGAAAAGATGGATCTCAAAATCATAGTGTCATTGTTGGAAAGGGTTCAAATACAAAAATGCTGAAAAACCAAACAATTTGTGGGACCCAAAGGGTTTTTTCTGAAGAAAAGTGGGCAGTTTAACTGTTCAGGACAAAAAAGGGTCTCATGAACAACTATCACTAAATGAAATAAAATGAATAAATCTGGATCATTCAGGTAACAACACAGTATTAAGAATCAAGTGTATGTAAACTTTTGAACTGGGTCATTTTTCTAAATTCAACTATTATTTCCTCTTGTTGACTTATCTTATACTAGTACTAAATAAAAAATAACATGTATTTTGTATGATCCCTCTTATTTTGGTAAAATAGTTAACATTTTGCAGATTCTGCAAGGTGTATGGAAACTTTTGACCTCAACTACATGTTAAAAATGCACAATTAAAGTATAAATTACCGCTCAAAAAAAAAAAGAACAGAATTTGATTTTTTTGTTTTTATATAACAATGCAAAAGCTTTAGTCACTTTTAAATATATTTAACACATAGTTGATGAAGAAAAATAGTAATTTTTTCAGAAACTATGCATTAAGTACATAGTATCAGTTCTTAATGACCCCAAACTTTTCAACAGTATATTTAGGGGGGAAAAAACTGCAATTTGGACCTTCAATTCACTGATCCCCATTGAAGTCCACTATATGGAGAAAAATCCTGGAATGTTTTCCTCAAAAACCCTCATTTCTTTTTGAAGAAAGAAAGACATGAACATCTTGGATGACAAGGTAGTGAGTAAATTTTTAATTCAGAACTGAACTAATCATTTAATGTCAGATTCATATAGCAAGAAAAGACTGAAATGTGTTTTTAGAAAGTTTGAAGACAAATCAACCCCTGAGGCATTAAAGTGCCCAGAGTTGAAGAAAAAGACAGGACTTCTGGTGGGTACAAAAGAAAATCTTATATATTTCAGTTGATGGGAACACCTGTAGTAAACACGTATAAGCCCTGCAAAACACCCTAGAAAGCATGCAAACCAACACTGGAACACTCTATAAATGTAACTTTCAAATATCTAATAGATTTTGCTTAACTCTTCATTGTGCTCAGTCAAACATTAGCATTGTGACTGGATATGTGGGCTATATTATCGAGGTCAGTCTCACCTCGGTGTAGACAGTCATTGTCCTCCATTATGCATATTGTGAGTCATCAGCTGTACGTCTGTCTCATTAACATTTGTGTGACATGCACCAGTTTGCAGGCCATCATCTTTTATTCACACATGTCCATGAATAACTTATCACAGACTAAGACAACGTCTAATACTCCATACGCGATACGTTGTATATCTTGTGTAAGTAGCGGGCCCAAGAGTGAGCGGTGTGACCCCACGTCCTAGTGGAGGTCTATGGGGCATGGAAGGGTCACAATGGGAGAGCGCTAGGGACTGTTGACAGTGCAGCCAGTTAGCAACCACTGATGGATCCGCTACATGCCTCTGAGACCAAGAGCCTCTTGGGCTGATAGTGTATCGGATGGCCTGTTAATTATACTGACTTCAAAAGAGCAGGCGCTGATGTCTGAGTGTGTCACTGTGGGTGACCGAGTGTTCCCATGACATGCGCCTGCGTGTGGACAGCTCTGCCGTTGTGAATGGGGCATAGGTGTGCGATTTCTACCTGTGTGGGAATTTAGGAGTCGTCTGGATTAGCCTGATTAAAGCGTCATAATCCTACAGGATGGGATGGTCTCTTTCACGTCCCATTGTCTTTGTGGTAAGGGTAGTAACCTGAGCAGAGAAATCTGATGACAGGAGCTAACCACAAAATTAGGGTTCTACCTAAGGGGCCACACGAATTTTGCCATGTGCAGATTAAATTAGCCTATTATTCACTGCTGACTTGGTCACTCAGATATTTGTCACCATCTCTGAGTCAGCCATGAATCACTGGTGTCAACCAAAGTCATCCATCTTCATCAGTAAGACACCTGGATTGGGATAAATCAGTCACATTCACATCTGGGATGTAAGTAGGAAGAGAAACATTGGGGAAAAAATGTGCCTCAATACTGTTAAAAATGAAAGCTCCATGAAGAACGTAATGGAATCATTCCATTCCTCAAATGGTTCTTTACAGTGAAATGTTTTTCAAATTCTTAACACTAAGAAGTTTTAAAGGAGAAGTCCACTTCCAGTACAATTTACAAATAATTTTCTCACCCCCTTGTCATCCAAGATGTTCATGTCTTTCTTTCTTCAGTCTTAAAGAAATTATGTTTTTTGAGGAAACATAATTTCAGGATTTTTCTCCATATAATGGATTGATATGGTGCCCCGAGTTTGAACTTCCAAAATGCAGTTTAAATGTGGCTTCAAACGATCCCAGCCAAGGAAGAAGGGTCTTATCTAGCGAAACGATCGGTTATTTTCATAAAAATAATACAATTCATATACTTTTTAATGTCAAACGCTCGTCTTATCTTACTCTCCTTGAACTTTGTGTATTGTGGTTCAAGACAGTTAGGGTGTGTCGAAAAACTCAGACCGTATTTTCTCCCTCAACTTCAAAATCATCCTATATCGCTGTTTTACCTTTTTTGTTGAGGGTGTTTGATCTTTTTTGCATGTTCACTTTGCAAAGACTGGGTCGGTACTTCTGCAGCGATGTAGGATGATTTTGAAATGATTTTTGAAGTTGATGGAGAAATATGTTTTTCGACATACCCTAACTGTCTTGAGTCAGAATACACAGAGTTCAGGGAGAGTAGGACAAGACAAGCATTTGAGATTAAAAAGTATTAAAACTGTATTTTTTTTTAATGAAAGTAACCAATCGTTTCGCTAGATAAGACCCTTCTTTCTCGGCTGGGATCGTTTACAACCGCATTTGGGATCGTTTGAAGCCGCATTTAAACTGCATTTTGGAAGTTCAAAATCGGGGCACCATATCAGTCCATTATATGAAGAAAAATCCTGAAATGTTTTCCTAAGAAAAACAAGAAGACTGAAGAAAGAAAGACATGAACATCTTGGGTGACAAGGGGGTGAGTACATTATCTGTAAATTGTTGTTCTGGAAGTCGACTTCTCCTTTAAAGAAATAGTTCACCCAAAATGTACAATTTAGTCATTGTTTACTCACTCTGCACTTGATCCAAACCTATGGAGTTTCTTTATTCTGTTGAACATAAAAGAAAAATATTTGGAGAATGTTGTTTTAAAGAATGTACTGCAACCAAACAGTTGATGGTATAGATTTTTTTCCATATAATGGACTGATATGGTGCCCCGAGTTTGAACTTTCAAAATGCAGTTTAAATGTGGCTTCAGATGATCCCAGCTGAGGAAGAAGGGTCTTATCTAGTGAAACGATTGGTTATTTTCATTAAAAAATACAATTTAAATACTTTTTGATCTCAAATGCTCGTCTTGTCTTGCTCTCCCTGAACTCTGTGTATGCTAGTTCAAGACAGTTAGGGTATGTCAAAAATCTCCAATCGTATTTTCTCCCTTAACTTAAAAAATCATTCCGAAAACATTGTTGCAGAAGTACCGACACAGTCTTTGCAAAGTGAACATGCAAAGAAGATCAAACACCCTTAACAAAAAAGGTAAAACAGCAATTTAGGAAGATTTTGAAATTGAGGGGAAACATGAGATGGGAGTGAACCGGAAAAAAACAGGTTCACAGTAAGACAAGACGAGCGTTTGACATTTAAAAAGTATATAAATTGTATTATTTTTATGAAATATGAAAATAAAATCGTTTTGCTAGATAAGGCTGTTCTTCCTTGGCTGGGATCATTTGGGTTCGTTTGAAGCCGCATTTAAACTGCGTTTTGGAAGTTCAAACTCGGGGCACCATAGACTTCCACTATATGGAGAAAAATGCTGAAATGTTTTCCTGAAAAAATATAATTTCTTTACGACTGAAGAAAGAAAGACATGAATATCTTGGATGACAAGGGGATGAGTACACGACGCGTTTACACTTGCCAACATCAACTGACTTTTCTATCTGGAGTAGCCGATCGGATCTGCCTTTCTTGCGCAATATTTAATTAAATCTGCAGAGGATGGCCCCACTGCAAATTCGGCCCGAAGTGGTGGGTTTTCTGTTGAAAACCATTTTCAGTGGCGGGACATTTAACAAATGAATATAACCGTACGAGTCTCACTAGCGTTCTATTGCCTCTCTCTTCTGACAGTTCAGAAGAGAGGGGGCAGAGTTGTGTGTGACGTTGACCTGGAAATGCAGATACGATGGCTGGATTGCGTTTACATTACTGTTAAGGGAAACTCTAGTGCTCCGTAACGTTTTAAAATAATGTACCATCTGCACTACACCTAAACCTACCTGATAGTATGAACAAATACGAATGTGACGTGAAAATGTAATTGCGAGTATGCCGTTTTAGCTTGTTTTTTGATCTCTCATGTTTCTCGATCTTTCATCGTGAGTCATGTTTTGCATGGGATTCGTACCCAAGTCCAATTCCATGCCAGCTGTGCTACTGAGCAAGCTCGGTATGTCCGGAAAGCGAAACACGTGGAGCTGTAATCATAACTGTATACGAAAACAATTACAAGTGCTCGATGTTTTACCACCTCTAGTGTTAATTTCTATTGGAAACTGCACTGATATGTACTTATTGGTATATATTTCGCATCTTATGAAAAGTTTCCCACAGGTACGTTTTTGTCATGAGATCAGGTAGGCACAAACCTTTCAATGCCACTCACTGGACATTTTATTTCCAAACTGTCACACTACTGTAGATACAACAACCAAAATGATAAAACGTAGCCAGATAACACACTTTTTGTAACACTATGGACATTTCACTTTGAAAGTGTTGCAAAACAAGCAAGAACTGACGTAAGATAATCTTGTTGAAATTAATGTTTTACAGAAAAATGTTACTAGGAAATGCGTTTTAACAGTAGCCGTGGTGTTGTTTGCATTGTGTAATTTGTGTAGCTACTGTGGCAAGGGTAGGGTGGACAGAGGCCCCTGACCTCCACTCTGGTTTGAGACCTTAGGGGCCCTTAGGGGTCCTCAGATCAAAGCTCAAGTCAGGGGATGAGTGAGCAGAGATGAGGACTAACTGTTTGCCCAGCAACTGGTGCAGAAAGAGACAAACAACAAGGTCCAAGGCTGCCTCTATGAACCTGCACCGACAGATAGCTCTAATCCAAAGAGGAACAGCAAGGCCATGCATGACAAGACACAGAGGGATTGCTTTAGGCCACGAGAATTTTCTGTAACAGCTCATTCAGTAGCAGTGTTTCCATTCATTTTCAGAAAAATTAGAATAGTAAGAAACTACTGGAAGCGTCTACATCAGTTTGTTCAAGAGAACAAAACTGTCCTTTCAAGGAAAAATGTTAATAACTTGCTGAAACATCAGTCAAGCATCAACGTCAGTCATTATTATTATCATTATCGTTAGCCAGTGTTATGTAACATTACGTAATTTAATTACAAAATAAATGTAATTGTAATCTGTTATAGTTACCAAAATGTCTTTGTTTTTCAGCATTTTTGTGAATTTGAACCTTTTCCAACAACAACTGTATAATTTTAGATCCAACTTTTCACACTGAGGACAACTAAGGGACTCATATGCAAACATTACAGAAGGTTCAAACGGTCACTGATGCTCCAGAAGGAAACACAATGCATTAAGATTAAATTAATTACATTTTTGAATTTGGAGATCAGGGTAAATTTAACTTATTTTGTTTTCTGGGAAATATGTAAGTATCTTCTTTTGCTTAAATATTATATTTAAGTAAAATAAGAAAAATGTACACATCTTCATTCTGTTCAAATGTTTTCACCCCCGGCTCTTAATGCATAATTTTCCCTTCTGGAGCAGTGGTTCTCAATCCTGGTCCTGGGGGCCCCCTGCTCTGCACATTATGCATGTCTCCCTTATTTAACAAACCTGATTGAGATCATCAGCTCATTAGGAGAGAGATTCCTGAACTGAACTGACGAGCTGATGATCTCAGTCAGGTGTGTTAAATAAGGGAGACATGCATAATGTGCAGAGCAGGGGGCCCCCAGGACCAGGATTGAGAACCACTGTTCTGGAGCATCAGTGAGTGTTTGAACCTTCTATAATAGTTGCATGAGTCCCTCAGTTGTCCTCAGTGTGACAAGATGAATCTCAAAATCATATAGTCATTGTTGGAAAGGGTTCAAATACACAAAAATGCAGAAAAACCTAAGAATTTATGGGACCTGAAGGAGTTTTCTGAAGAACAGTGGCCAGTTCAACTGTTTAGGACAAACAACAGACTCTGAACAACTATCACCAAAAAAAAAAAAAATAAAAAAAAAATAAAAATAAAAAAAACACTTATGGATTCAGGTAACAACACAGTATTAAGAATCAAGTGTATGTAAACTTCTGAATGGGGAAGTTCAACTAATATTTTCTCTTGTGGACTTTATGTAAATGTATTTTATGTGAAATCTCTTATTCATGTCAGTACTAAATAAAAAACAACATGCATTTTGATTGATCCCTCTGATTTTGCAAGATTCCCTCAGATTCTGCAAGGTGTATGTAAACTTTTGACATTAACTGTACATGCTTTATATTTTAAGATTCCAAGGGATCGTTATAAATTTAAGTAATCAAAAGGTAATCAAAAAAGTAATCAAATGTAATCAAATGTAATCAGTTACATCATTTTAATAAAGTAACTGAAACAGGTACAATACTTATTACATTTTCAATAGGGTAACTTGTAATCTGTAACCTATTACATTTCCAAAGTAACCTTCCCAAAACTGTTGTTAGCAAAAATGAAACAAAAACATTTTTGATACCTTGCATAAAAAAAAACAAAACCGAAACATTTTGCAATTAAATAAATTAATTAATTAATAAACTTAATTTTAGCTTTAGTTTTTCATACATGGCATATTATAAAATTTTAAACCTTTACTACTCCCTGCATTATATACAGTTTGCGCATTAACTCATACTGCCTTGCGCATTAATTAACCCCAAAATACTAGATAAAACAAAAATAAAAACTAAAACTGAAACTATAAAAAAAAAACATAAACCTAACAATAACAAAAAACTGACACTATAAAAGACAAATAAAAAATTACATTGTCCTTTTACAGGAAAAATATAGTAAATAGTAGCCAAACATCTAAACAATTTATTCAGTAAATGTGTTGCTATATGCATTAAAAATATATAGTTTTCCATCCCAGCATTATATAAAACCTTATTAGATTAGAAATCCAGATTAATGGTGTTTTCCTGATTAAGGCCTATTCCTATCTAACCTATTTCCTTTTATTCACGTGTATTCTACATTTGATTCAGTTCCCTCTCAAACTGTCTCAACAACTTCCTTTTAAAATCATTCCCATGAACATGGACCAAAAGCCTAATACCCCAAATCCTCAGCTAAAAACTAAAGATTTATGTTAACAATCTATAGAGGCTTAAACAACCCTCACAGTCTATTTCATACCCCACAATTCACCGGTTCCCCAGACTGCAGAAATCACCGCTCCATTCACTAGCCCATATTCCTCCGATGGCAAACAAAAAGACACTATATTCCCTCATGATTCATGACAGCTTACTTTCCTCTCCTCACTTTACAAGGTGACAAACCGTTACCATCATCTGAGTGAGGCTGGTATCTATGAGAGTTGTGTCTCCCTATAGATCCATATGAAGTGTTCATATGCGCTCCACCGAGGACTCTACGGTCTCTATGCCTTTTCCACATGTCCGATGTGGGCTTAATTACTCTGCTCAGCTGTGCCTTCCGCCCACGACTGTCTGCGCCTGTGTGGGAAAAGAAAAGACTATGGGCTAACAGCCATGGCATAACTCTCCGTTTCACTGTGGTACAAATGCTGTTTATGAAATTAATATGATTGATTGCAAATCCTAAATGCTTTGTTGCTCGGTTTCACCCATGTTCTTCATAGGAAAATGCTAGAAAAACAGACCTGCTTGATCCAAAAAAACCATCGGACATCAGCTTTAACGAATAAGGAGTGAAACCCAACGCAATCTTAGCAATATATCTGAAATGTCACAAAATAAGAAACGCAACACTCTCGGTGCATTTAATACGCAGACTTCGGTGCGACTTTTGACAGGCTCTCGCTCGGGATTGTGGGAGAAAGGCGAGATAAGATCTGCCCGTGACCTTTTCCTTCTGATTGGACGCACACACGTGCCCTTCTTCTTGGCACATTCAGCACTGGGTGGCACCCAAGAGCCAGGCTGAACAGGTATTGGGTTGCACGCGGATTCTGGCTCACATGTTTTAGCAATTTCCTCTGCCTTCTGTGAAATTATGCAAATATTTTAGTCCCGTTTCCTTGAGTCTGGAACAGCAATTAAGACTGTCTGTTTCACTTTATGACAGCCACTGAAGTCACTTGCAGACAGCCTTCACGGGATGTGAGGATTTATGCCAGTAATGTCACAAAGGTGAAACCTATTTCAGACTGGAGGTTCAATAGGTGAGGAATGGAGAGGTTCCGCCACACTTTGATAGACTTCACAACTCATGTAGAGAAATCATGTACAGAAGTCTTAAAATCTTATGTCTGAATAAAACACAATCCCAGTGATTAATGGCTTATTTATTTTTTTTTGTTTTTTGTAATGATCATTGGAAATTCAGACAATAGTTTACAAAAGAACAACATTTACAACTTAAGCTCAACTGACCGCATTTATGACAATGTTTATTACAAAATTAGTTTCTTAATTTTAAAAAAGCGAGCAAAACTGAGGGTTAAAGTGAGTCACTACAATTTGTTAACAATAAATACTCACTGTTTCAATAGTGTAGCCTCAAAGAGTAAACCAAACAGTTTTAGTTCACATTAACTTTCATTATATGGACAAACATATATTGGAAGTCCATGGGAACAAAAATTGTTTATTCACTGTCAACCTTCAACATATCTTCTTTTGTTAGCGCTGATAGCCGACATACAGCGCCGTTGCGCTACGGGTGTCACGAGTTCGAATCCCGGCACGAGGACCTTTCCCGATCCCGCCCCCTTCTTTCTCTTTCACTCTGCTTCCTGTCAGCTATGATCTGTCCTATCATAATAAAAGACCAAAAATAAATTCTTATAAAAATATCTTCTTTTGTATCTGCATAAAAACAGACAGTCAGAAAGGTTTAAAATGATATAAGATTATAATTTTCATTTTTGAGTGCCTTTAACATGTTTTTAATGTGAAAAAAAAAAATCACTTACTTAGCTTTTCTGTGTAGTTATAACTACAATAATTTTACAACTCTGATGACATGAAAATGCAACACCATAAACTCTAAAACAACTTTAAAAGAGTTCACTTACAGAATAAAAACTTCCTGATAAATTGCTCACCCCAAGTCATCCAAGATGTTCATGTCTGTACGTCTTCAGTCGAAAAGAAATTAAGGATTCTGAGGAAAACATTCTAGGATTTTTCTCCATATAGGGGACTTTAATGGAAGTCAACACGTTGAAGGTCTAAATTGCAGTTTCATTGCAGCTACAAAGGGCTCTACACGATCCCAGACGAGGAATAAAGGTCTTATCTAGCAACACGATCATCATTTTCGAAAAAAAAAAAAAACAGCATTTATAAACTTTTTGAGCACAAATGCTCTTGTACTCCACTTCACATATTACATAATCATGTTGGAAACGTCACACGTTTTTACTTTTTGTCGGGCTGTCACTAACGATTATTTTGGTAGTCGAGTAATCTGTCAGCTATTCTGACAATTAATCGAGTAATCGGATAAACCTATTTTTTTTTTTTTTTTGTAGTATTAAAAATAGACCTAAGTGAAACTTTCAAATGACTTAAAATACATATATAATAGCAATGAGGCAATAATATTAGCTCAAATAAAGTATTAAAAGCAAGTAATCATATGGTTTTATTGAACAAAACGGTTAAAATACATGACGTATTATAAACAATCGAGCTAATGTACATTACGCATTATAACAAATGGCTTCAGAGGGCGCCAACAGCCTGATGTTTGTTTACTGTCTGATCTAATCCGTCTTTAACATTGACTCAACAACAGTTAATTAAAATGTCCACTTAATCTTTAATATTTGGTCATTTCTTTATGATAGAAGTGCTACAGCCACTCTAATTTCTTGAATATGTGGACATCAAAACGTTTAAACTCAGAGTGAGGGTTTAAACTTTTATTTTGAAATCGTGATGAACAGTTAGCATTATAATGCTAAGATAATGATGTATTCTGTGTTTGCTCGGTTTTATTAATTATTTACCTTACAAATCTGAATAAATAACGACGTTGCGTTCCTAGATGAACGTTATAATAAACCAAAACTCAAAGCAATATGCAGAGATGGAGTTTGAGATGCTGCACAGATGTAAATGATAACAGTTTGTGTAGCAGCATTTACTTTAGCATTTACGTACGTAACCTACACACATGTAAATAATTAAAGCGGTATATTAAAGCGGCATCATATATTTATTTAATTCAATCATAGCTTTAGAGAATTCTTGACAGGCTAGCATTATTATTTATCATGATTTTTAAATGGGTTTAATATGTGGAATGCGCCACTTCCGGTATTTTGCCAAGTACTCCACACGGACAAAATGCAATCAGGGATTTTTGTTTTTTAATGGAATACTTGAGTAGAATTGAGGAATAGCTGCGCCCCTAGTTTTTTTGTGTGTACTTTGGTTAAAAAATATAGCGACAGGTGAAAAACTCCATCTCGTTTTCTCCTCCAACTACATTTTTTTTTTGTAAAGGGCGTTTTACTTTCTTTGCCTTGCAAACACTGGATTGTTACTTCACGTGTAACCTCGAGCTAGTGCAAGACGAGCATTTGTAGTTAAAAAGTATATAAATTTGTATTTTTATTTTAGAAAATGACCAATCGTTTCGCTAGATGAAACCCTTGTTCCTCGGCTGTGATTGTGTAGAGCCCTTTGAAGCTGAATTGAAACTGCAATTTGGATCTTCAACCCATTGATCCCCATTGAAGTCAACAATATGGAGAAAAATCCTAGAATGTTTTCCTCAAAAACCTTAATTTCTTTTCAGCTGAAGAAAGAAAGACATAAATATTTTGAATGACATGGGGGTGAGTAAATTATCGTGAAATTTTTATTGTGGAAGTGAACTGATCCTTTAAAAGTGATGATTTAAACAGATAATAACAAATAAATCATAAGCTTACCTTTCCTTAAAAAATTGCCCTCATTCACTTTTATTGTAAGTGCCTCAATGTAACCTTGATTTTTGCTTTTTTACAAGAAAACATTTTGCTATAAATCGAACTTATTTTTTGTGGTAATCAACAGTATGCCACAAATTCTCTCAATTGAGCTTAACTTGCACTGAACCATGAATATTCCTTTAAGTCTTCCTTTGGGAAACCGCTTGGCCTGTTATAGCAATTAGAGGGTCTAATCCGGTCCAGAGGTCTTTAAAGTCTATGTAGTATGAGTTAGGTTCACCTCATATATTGGATGGCTCTGAAAGCCAAAGCAGTTTCGTTTTTCTTCTCTGGATGCTCTACAGGGTTGAAAATCTCCCGCCGTACAAAGACGGTCGGACCTGAGGGTTGCGCTGTTGTCAGAAAGGCTTCTGCGGAATGAAATCGATGGAGGTCAGTGGATGGACATATCTCTCAGTTCAAAGGTGGATAGAGAAGTAGCCCTCCGTTCGAAATTAATCTTGATCAGACCGAGACCTTTCAGGGAGCAAAGCATGTAATTGGATTAGTGAGCGTAACAACTCCATTAATTATCAAACAATATTGATCAAAGGCATGGTGAACAAAGGGTCAGCAGTGAAACATTATTGTGAAACATAACCTGGAACTACGAAACCTGTAGGCAATGGATACTAACTTAAACTAAAACACTATGTAACAAACATCCTGACAGCTTATTTCACTCTCAACATCAAGTTTTAAAATTTATAGATGTATACAAGGGAAGTCTATGTTTTTAAATGCTGCTCACTGTATATTTTACATTTTTCACCAACTTTTCACAAGCCAATCTCAAAGGTTGTGCATTGTTTCAAATAAATTTACCATTTAAAATAACTGTTTTCTATTTTACTATATATTTTAAAATGTAATTTATTCCTATGATGACAAAGCTGAATTTTCAGCATCATTACTCCAGTTTTTAGTGTCACATGATCATCAGAAATCATTCTATTCAGATTTTTTTTTGTTACTATTATCAATGTTGAAAACAGTTGTGCTGCCAAATATTTTTACGTAAATCATGATTTATGGATGATGAATAATTTATTTTCAGGATTCTTTGACATATTCTTTGAAATGGAAAGTAAAAAAAGAAGAAGAAGAAAAAAAAACAGCAATTATAAATCGTAAGTAGTTTTTTTTTTTTTTTTAAACATCAATTTTACTGTTTACTTTTTTTATGGTAGTGTATATCAAATAAATAAATAAATATAAGACTATTTTTTATAAATTAATTAATTAATTAATAAAAGAATGGGCATTAAATAAAAAATCAAGGATCCACTTGATACTGCATTTAAAAAAGGATTTAGCAAATAACCACAAGAATCAATAAATAAATAAAATAAAATAAAATAAAATAAATGGGCATTAATAAAGAAAAAAAAAAAATCAAGGATCTACCTGATACTGCATAATCACAAAAATCAGTAAGTTTCAGTAAATAAATATATAAAATCTATAGACTTTTCTAGAATTTTTGGGCAATATGTAAATTCAGGATCAGTCATTTTAAATAATAATAATAATATATTAAAACAGTATTTCTATCCATATTGTTTGTTTTTATACAATTCTATATTGTAAACAGTCACACTGTATATTACTGCTTTTTATTTTTTATTGTATTTATTTCCCAATAATAATAATAATAATAATAATAATAAAAGGTTAATTTTTTTTTGTTAACGGACAAAATGTGTGTTCTTTGCAGTCTAGCAAAATAAAGAAAATATATGTGAACAAAGTATTAAATTAAATAACAATAAAATTCTAAAAACTTCAAAGAAGCCAGTTAGGTCACAAAACAGCAGACCACTGTAGATGGTCATAGACATGTTGGTCAAGGCATTCTGACCAAAGACTGATTGTTGGGGGTGGGTGGGTGGGTTACCCGGTTTACCCACTAAGCTGAAAGTTCAAAGGGGAGCCACCTATTTCTCTCTCTCTTTTTCTCCAGGTGGTCTATAGCCACCTGTGTTTTCTTTGTATGCTTGTCATCTGTCTTTGGGCGGCTTTGTTGGGTTGCCAGAGTGAGGACAAGTCCAGTGTGGTTCCGATGATGGACTTTCTGTCCCTCTGTCCTGCCCCGCACAGGGAAGCAGTGTTATAACCTGGAGATCCTCATCCAGTCCTCATCAAGAGCCTGGGAAACTACTTATGTGTTGTTTATTCTTTTGTGCGTAGGCCTCTGAATTACAGGGTGGTGGGTCCGTTTTTCAACATATGTTTAATTCTCTTCAAAAATGCGGTTTAGTTGAAAACCCTTTGGTTAGGAGTTCTCAGAACACCAGGGGGATGAGGGGACTTCTGTGAATAATAATAATGATGATGATGATATGATACAGTTCAGACTTTTTTTGCAATTCTGAGAAAAAAAGTGAGAAGAAATAAAAAGTCAGTTTGTATTTCACAGTTCAGTGTTGTTTCTCACAATTTTAAATTGTGAGATACAAACTGAGAATTGCGAATTCATAATTCTGAGAAAAAAAAACTTTGCGAATAATTCACATTTGCGAGATATAAACATGCATTTTTGAGAAGAAAATTCTGAATTGTGAGATATAAGAAAACAGAAAACAGAGTAGTTTTGTTTTTCTGCCACTAAATAAAATGTATATCTCACAATTCTGACTTTTTTTCTCGCAATTGTGAGATTATATTTCACAATTCTAACTGTTGTTCTCAGTCTGTATCAATTCTAAAGTCCCAATTGTGATATACACTACAAGTCAAAAGTTTTTCCGTGTTTTTTACAAGAATTCTCTTCTGCTCAGCAGCTCTGCATTTATTTGATCCAAAATACAGCAAAAACAGTAACATTTTGAAATATTTTTACTATTTAAAATAGCTGTTTTCTGTTTGAATATATTTTAAAATGTAATTTATTCCTGTGATTTCAAAGCTGAATTTTAGCATCATTACTCCAGTCACATGATCCTTCAGAAATCATTTTACTATTCTGATTTGCTGCTCAAAAACATTTATTATTATTATTATGTTGAAAACAGCTGAGTAGATTTTTTTCAGGTTTCTTTAATGTATAGAAAGTTCAGAATAACAGCATTTATCTGAAATAGAAATATTTTGTAACATTCTAAATGTCTTTCTCATCACTTCTGATCAATTTAAATCATCCTTGCTATATAAAAGTATTAATTTCTGTCCTAAAAAAAAATACACTGAACCCAAGCTTTTGAATGTTATAGTGTATAAAGTTACAAAAGCTTTTTATTTCAGATAAATGCAGATTTTTGGATCTTTCTATTAATCAAAGAATCTTGAAAAAATGTACTGTTTTAAATATTGATAATAATAATAATAATAATAATAATAATAATAATAATAATAAATGTTTCTTGAACCGCAAATCGGTATATTAGAATGATTTCTGACGGATCATGTGACATGAAGACTGCAGTAATGATGTTGAAATTTAGATTTGATCACAGGAATTTTTCAAAATATTAAAATAGAAAGCTGTTATTTTAAATAGTAAAAATATTTCACAATATTATTGCTTTTGCTGTATTTTGGATCAAATAAACGCAGGCTTGGTGAGCAGAAGAGAATTCTTTAAAAAAACAGAAATGTTACTGTTCAAAAACTTTTGACTGGTAGTGTATAAAGTCTGTAGCACAAATACAAATCAAAAAAATTCTTTGCTTGCGACTGCGAGTTATAAACTTTTTTTTTCTCTGAACTTTCTTCTCGGAATTGCAAGTTTATACTTGCAGTTGTGAGTAATAAACTCACAATTCTGAGTAACCCCTTTTATTCATTTTTTTTTTTTTATTTTCTCAGAATTACAAGAAAAAAAGTCATGGTGAAATATAAAGTCAGAATAACCGTTTTAATTTTTATTTTTCATTCAGTCTTAGATATTAACTCACTACTGCAAGAAAAGGTCAAAATTGTATTTTGTTTCTGCCATGGAATAAAAATAAAGGTAATTTGTAATTTTTAAGATTATATCTCACAATTCTGATACAGTTTTTCTCAAAAATACAAGTTTACATCACTTCTGAAGTCCAAATTGTGAGATATAAACTGTGAAAAAGCCACAGTTAACTTTAAATTTTTTTTTCTTGGCAGAAATAAGCTTCCATACGATGCTATCTACAGTGATTTCTCACGCTGAAAGTGAGCGGCTGTAATTTGTGACACTGCTGTAAATGATGTCTTGGAGGCATGTGTCTGAATGCATATGTGCGTGAAGAACTCCACATACAGACACAAGTGTGTGTGCTGGGGACGTGTCCAAGAGTGTAACCTGACTACGGCTATTGTCTTGGCCCTTGAGAGAGTCATCACTCACACACTCACACACTGCACTGATGAGCCACTCCTAACCACGGCCATTTTAGGAGCTGGAGGTACAAACATGAAAGGACTCAGAGTGTCGATGAGCTGTTCTTGTGGGTTGCTCAGGGCAATGTAGCTCCTGCCCTAGAAAAACAAGATAACGGAGTACAGTAACAGCTAAACACAAAGGAGTAAAACAGGTACAAATATTAAGCCTTAAAGTCGAGATTAATCCATACTGAAATTTACTTTGTTTCATTTGTTATGAATATGAAATCAGTTATATGACCATTTTTAGGTTATCTTGATCTTTTTTTATAATGTCTCTTCACTCAGAATATGTTGGAAACTCCATAGCAAGTCCTTAGCAAATGCCTAACCTAGAATTGAATTAGAAAAGTCCTGCAACAAATGAAATTACACAATACGGGGTTTGCACTTACGTCACCGTTTGGTCAGTTATCCGGATGCGCGGCCATACAGTTGATACTCAGATGTAAACAACAGCATGGATTGTTACTGTTCTGCTAATTCATGCTGTCTAAACCATGGAAAAAATGTGTGGAAGCTGCTAAATTGTATAGGAAGGACTTAGTAAGCAGGAAAGGGCGCAATATTTTGACAAACTAAAGTCAATAGGTGGTAAAGATACATACGAGCAGTATTAATTAGGATATTAGCCTAATATTTCACCTACCTGACCGGAAATAAGAACAAACACGAATGTTGTCAAGATTCTTGCCCTGGAAATCCTGTTCAGTTTGGCCAACCACAAACAGCTTTTGTTCCTCAGACAGTTTTTTGCACTCTTCTGCTTGATTTGTTATCAATTTTAGTTAGTTAGCAGTCTATAGTACTTCAAATGTTTTCCCGGTCTGACCGATTAGCCCAAATTAATCATTTTCAGCAGCAATAATCAGCAAAATATGCGAGTTTCGTTCGGTTTATGTGGCATTGTTTATGTTCAGTGCCGCCAATATGGCCGATTGATAGGGCGTCGTAAAAACACTTCAAATGTGGCCCTGGACTACAAAACCAGTCTTAAGTCGCTGGGGTATATTAGTGGCAATAGCCAAAAATACATTGTATGGGTCAAAATTATTGATTTTACTTTCATGCCAAAAATCATTAGGAAATTAAGTAAAGATCATGTTCCATGAATATATTTAGTAAAATTCCTACTGTAAATATATAAAAATTTGATTTTTGATTAGTAATATGAATTATTAAGAACTTAATTTGGACAACTTTAAAGGCAATTTTCTCAATATTTTGATTTTTTGCACCCTCAGATTCCATATATTCAAATAGTATCTTGGTCAAATATTATCCTATCCTAACAAACCATATATCAGTGTAAAGCTTATTTATTCAGCTTTCAGGTGATGTGTAAATCTCAATTTTCAAAAAATTTACCCTTTTGACTGGTTTTGTGGTGCATGGTCACAAATAACTAACTTACTAACTATATAAATAATTATATATATATATATATATATATTCATTTTTAGTTGTTATTTGAGTTTTTATATATATATATATATATATATATATATATATATATACTCAAATAACAACTAAAAATGAAAAAGGCATAGTTTTGTCATTATGAACATGATTCGACTTGAACTCACCCTATATCTAAAACGCATAAAGCAGACGTGCGTACACACTCATTGTTAAGGAATCGAATTTTGAATCGGATCTTTTCACTGAATCAGTTGAACGTTTTCACAAAACTAGAACGATTCGTTCACGAATATAACTGAATCAGTATGAATGATTCTCAAGTCACTGACTCATTGAACACTCTAGGACAGGTCCGATTCGCAACTTATAGTAAAATCGTTTGGACTGAAGCGATGATTGGGCAAAAACATCATAAACAGCAATATAGTCCACACATTACTTAAGCAGAGCGTGAAATATATGGCGCGTGGATGTACGTCCAGACGTAACTATTGCGTCGTCTGAATCGGTTCTTTGAAACGAACTATTCGAAGTTGTAAAGAGACGATTCAACTAATTCGGACTAAAGTTACCCATCAACCTACAGCACTGTAAGAATGCAAACACGCACTTTCATTCCTTTCCACTTGAGGGAAACGTTACCGGGCTGTGACGACTATTTATTGTTCGTGAGGTTAGAGCAAGGGAAAAGGACATCACTCATAGTGGTATAAAGTCATTACGACCTCCTCGATATGCTCAACATTATAAGCCCCAGCCACCCCCATATTCCTCCCTTGTATTTACCCTGCATCCGGAGTCGGAGCCTGTTGATAAATGAGGAGAGGGCGTCCAGGGACTCTCTCCGTTAAGGACCGTGCCGCGCGATTTATGACGGCGCTCTCGCAGACTTCACGATGATTAATATGGCTCCTCCGTCCACCGCGGCAGATCGGGCGCAGGCGCTGCACTCCACGAGCGCCAGTCGGGCTGTTTGGACAGGCAGATAACATCAAAGCGGCCTGCTGCTAGTGTTAAGAAAATACTGCATTCTGGGTCAGCGCAAATGAATCCACTAGGAGCACGAAACTGTTTTAATGACAGTCTCATCTATATATTATCACTTGTGCGCAGATTGGAACAGAGAGGCATTTGCAAAGGTTTTTTTTTTTTTCTCACTTGGCACGATAATGATTTCAGTTTACTAATGTACTGTAAAGTCCACCTGTAGAAATTGTCATTTTTACATTTGTAAACAAACAAAAGCCACAAACAGCCACAGTCCTGACATTGGTTTGGAGGACAACCCGTCTAATTTTCAATGTTTTTTTTTTTTTTTTTTTGAAGTCCTGACTTAAAATGTGAGTAAAATGTAACATAGGCTACTTTAAGAGACTTCAATGTTTTAATCTTAAATTATAACTTATATGTGAATTATAAAGCTATGAAAAACCATATATATATATATATGGCAGAATCGTGCTTTATATATATATATATATATATATGGCAGAATCATGCTTTGGTTATGATTTCAACTTATCTCATTTATGACAGTATGTCATAAATCATAAATTATGATCTGTGTCTCAATATAGACTAAAGTCATAATTATGTCTTTTTAAATATCCTTATAATATTTTTTTTCCTCATTTATGACTTAATATGTAATAATTTCAACTTTTAATCTCATGATTTACCAAAGTATGATTTTTTTTATGTGGTTCAGATGTTCTTCTATATAAAGCTGTTTTTTCTTTCTTTCTTTTTTTGAATGTTGTCTGATTCGTCAATCATGGTATTTCTATGTTTTACTTTCTCATGGTCTTTATAGTTTTAGTTATAGTTTTTTTTTTTTTTTTTTTTTTTTTTTTTGGAGCCAGTCTAACAACTATCCTGAGCTATGATGTCAAAGAAAGCAGAAAGAGAAAAAGTCCATTTTATTCTTTTATAGCCTTTTTATTGCCAAAAATTGTTGGAATATGCATATTTTTTCAAAGTCTGTCATGTAAAGATGTTGCTTGCAGTTATAGCAGCTATAGGCAGGATCTACTAGAGGTCTCTGAAAATTACTTCAACTCAGCTAATTAATATGTATGAGCTCAGTCTCTGCCTTGTAAAGACACAACCCAGCCATCTTTGGCCCCCACTTTAAAATGCATTAGAATTGAAAACATAAAAATGTCCATAATTTGTTCTTTATAGTACTACTTCTGAATAGCATCATGCTCAGTATACTGCAATGAGGAAAAAGGCATTTATCTGGATAAAAAAACTTTAATTTTAGTACATTTATTAATCTACACAAGACAAATAAGCACTAATTTCCACATTTTTTCCCCACAGGTCCTGCATATATTTATACACAGTTTGAAACAAGACAAACATATGCATGTTCCTTTCCATTTCCACTGGCAAGGCTGCAGGTGAACAAGCTCTAAACATCTAAACATTCACACCTGCTCCATTGATCAGTTTTGTTTTTGACAGGTGTGGCCAGAGGTGATAGAACCGGTGTTTGATCTCACCACGATGGTCAGGAGAGCAATCATAATCATAATCACATTCCCAGTCACCACATCACCCACCTCAGCCATTAATGACCCTTCAAATGTGCTCAGAGTCTTGCTGGCATTTTTGTTGTGTTTGAGTTGCTGCCTAAAGGAACAGTTTACTCAAAAATGAAAATCTGCTAAAATGGTCATCTAAGTACAGTTGAAGGCAAAAGTTTACATATACCTTGCATAATCTGCAAAATGTTATTTATTTTACCAAAATAAGAGGGATTATAAAAATGCATGTTATTTTTTATTTAGTACTGACCTGAATAAGAGATTTCACATAAAAGATATTTACATATAGTTCACAAGAGAAAATAATAGTTATATAAATTATAAAAATGACCCCGTTCAAAAGTTTACATACACTTGATTCTTAATACTGTTGTTACCTGAATGATCCACAGCTGTGTTTTTTTTGTTCAGTGATAGTTGTTCATGAGTCCCTTGTTTATCCTGAACAGTTAAACTGCCCGCTGTTTCTCAGAAAAATCCTTCAGGTCCCATTCTTTGGTTTTTCAGCATTTTTGTGTATTTGAACCCTTTCCAACAATGACTGTATGATTTTGAGATCCATCTTTTCACACTGAGAACAACTCAGGGACTCATATGTAACTATTACAGAAGGTTGAAATGGTCACTGATGCTGTAGAAAAAAAAAAGCAATGTAATAAGAGCCAGGGGGTGAAAACTTTTGAACAGAATGAAGATGCGTACATTTTTCTTTTTCATTTAGTACTGCTCTTCAGAAGCTGCAGATAGTTACATGTTCCCAGAAGACAAAACTAGTTAAATTTACCCCAGTCTTCAAATTCAAAAAGTTTTTACCCCCTTAATGGGTAGTTAAAAACTTGAAAGGGTTCAAATACACAAAACCAAGAAATTTGTGGGACCTTAAGGATTTTTCTGAAGAACAGCAAGCAGTTTGACTGTTCAGGACAAACAAGGGACTCATAACCAACTATCACTAAACAAAACACAGCTGTGGATCATTCAGGTAACAACAGTATTAAGAATCAAGTGTATGTAAAATTTGAATTAGGTAAATTTTTTTTTAAACTCCACTATTATTTTCTCTTGTTCTTATATGTAAATGTCTTTCATGTGAAATACCTTATTCAGGTCAGTACTAAATAAAAAAAAAAAAAAACATGCATTTTGTACGATCCCTCTTATTTTGGTACAATAGATTCTGCAAGGTGTATGTAACCTTTTGACTTTAACTGTAGATGAGTTTCTTCATCAGAGCAAATTTGGAGAAATGTATCATTGCATCACTTGCTCAGCAATGGATCCTCTGTAGTGAATGGGTGCTGTCAGAACAAGAGTCACAGCTGATTAAAAACATCACAATAATCCACAAGTAATCCACACAACTCCAGTCCATTATTTAACATCTTCAATAGTGTAAAAAGTTTAGTAATAAAAAAAATATATATCATCTATCCATAATATTGCTTTCTTCAGTAAAAAAGTTGCTTTGTCTGAATCAGGAGAGAAATATGCACAGATCAAGCACTGTTTATAGGTGAAAACAGTTGTAAATAAATATGTCAGTGGATTTTGAAGTGAGAAGTGAGGATTTTGATGTTGGACTGTAGTCTTGGATTACTGTGATGTTTTATCAGCCGTTTGGACTCTAATTCTAAAGGCACCCATTTGCTACAGTGGATCTACATTTCTCCAAATCTGTTCTGATGAAGTAATCTACATCTTAGATGGCCTAAAAATGAGTACATTTTCAGGAAATTTTCATTTTTATTGGCTGAACTACTCCTTTAAATGCTCATAATGTTTGAAAGGTATAAGTCAAATCATATTTCATAAATTACTTGCACAATCATACTTGGAATTCTTGATGGTTGACGCTCTGGAAACACGGAGGGGATGTGGGGTGGGATTGGTGCTGCGTGCTTCCACTCCAGCTCTGGTATGTCATTAAAAGCAACACACACTTCCTAAACCTACTGATGGAAGACTTCTCCTTTTCCCTTTCTTACCACTACTTATAGCCTCTACTTAAGTATGCCAATTTAGCTGAATTCATGAAATCAATGGCTCACTGTTAGCTGCCCATTGATGTAGAACTATGGCGGTGACTGCCCTTTCCCATGCTTCCATCCCGGGACCTCTGCGGCCCACAAACAGAGGGAACACCTGTTTGCAGCGAGCCCAGTCCCCCAGCACCTGAAATCTTAGCAATGGCTCAGGCTATTGAGAGGCAGCCGCACGATAAGCCCGCCCCAGAGATGGACGGCGGAAACTCGATAATGAAAGGGGATGCCTAATAGATGAATCTGGAGCAATTTGCCAAAACACGCCCTGCCTTTCTCAGGAAAATTATCCACACTTGCAATAGGAAGGCCATTGTCTTGGGAGAGTTTGTGCTTTATCTGTGTATTCATTATCTGTATTACAACAGCATAATAGGCCGCTGGTTGGAGAGGAAGGGGCGCATGTTTCGAACGGCAGGGGAGCACTGACGTAAAATTATAAGTAGCTTTGCTGTCATTGGCATAAATCAGTGTTATTATATCTGGTAGGAAAACCCCAGGTTTCCTGCCGAAATACCTTCAGCTTGAAAGACTAAATCCTAGAATCAGCCTTGATACTGCCTTTTGGAGGGGTCCATACGTCCTTGCATACTTGTGATTGCTAGCGCTGTTTAAACTCCAGAATGAGGGGAAATTGATTCAGACATTAAAATCTGAAGTGGTTTTGTATACGTATTATTTAAGTTGTGGGCCATTTGAATATCAAAAATCATACTGACAAACTTAGCATGCAATGAATGATTTTTTTTTTTTTAACGGCCTTACATTTTATTTTTCTAACTATATAAATATATACTGTGTATACAAGTTTCTAACCATATAAAATATGGGTAAAAATACTCATAAAATCAACTTGTACTTATGTGATATGTATAACTAGGCCTAGAATTATACACTGCTGTTCAAAAGTTTAGGGTCAGGAGGATTTCTTAATGTTTCTGAAAGTAGTCTCTTCAAGGCTGTGCTTATTTGATTAAAAAAAATACAATAAAACTATAATATTGTGAGATATTATTACAAATATTGTGCACAAATGAAAATTCTGTCAGTAAATACTCACCCTCACCCTTCAGGACACAAGTTAAGACATTTTTAGATGAAATCTGAGAGCTTTCTGACCCTGCAAGAAAATAAATTGTTTAAAAAAGTTGTTAATTTTGTTTTCTTTGTGCACAAAGCTTCATAAAATTACATTTGAGCCACTGATGTCAAATGGACTACACTGTAAAAAACAATTTGTTGAGTCAACTTAAAAAATTTGTTACCTGGCTGCCTTAAAATTTTAAGTTCAGTCAACTCAAAACAGTTTAATCAACTTGAAATGTTAAGTTGACAGGTAAGTTAAGTGACGACTTGGATATTCGAGTTGATTCAACTTAAAATTTTAAGGCAGCTGGGTTACTTACCCAGCTTTTAAGTTTAACAAACACAAATATCTAAGTTGTTACTTAGTACAACTTAACATTTCAAGTTAACTAAACTTATTTGAGTTGACTGAACTTAAAATTTAAGGCAGCAGGGTAACAAATTATTTTAAGCTGACTCAACAAATTGTGTTTTTTGTTTTTTTTACAGTGTATTTTAACAATGTCCTTACTACCTTGAATGTGTCAGTTGCGTTGCTGTCTGTGCGGGGTCAGAAAGCTCTCAGATTTCATTAAAAATATCTTAATTTGGGCTCCGAAGATGAACAAATATCTTATGGGTTTGGAACGACATGAGTGTGAGTAATTAATGACAGATTTTTCATTTTTGGGTGAGCTGTCCCTTTAATTTCTGGCCGTGTCAGTGATGTTTTACATGTAGGGCAGTTTTTAGCATTACGTCAGTATGCACAAGTGCACTATATAGTACACATAACAGCTGTAGTTTAAGCGTTTAGGCTTTATTATTTGACAAGGAACACAAATAGTCAGTCCTTGGAGAGCCTCATATCGTTTCTGTCTTTTTCTCTATTGGTCATATTTTACTAACCCCCTCCTGAGGGTGAGTAACCTTGCTTAAACCTCCTTTGATGTCTACGGGATGTTGAAGCACTATTTGTAATCATCGCTGAGCCAACCTCTACACGTTCAGCCTCCTACCGTGCCGCAAAAGTCAGATCTTAAAGGCGACCTTTACGTCATCCATTATTGTAATGTCTGAGCAGGGAGGCGCCCTTGCTGATGCGTAAATTGCAGTTTAAAAACATTTTAGTCTTCATGATCACTCCTCTTTCACGCTTAGTAGTGTGTGCTTAAGAAGAAATGGCTGCTAAGGGGCTCATCACTCATAGCCAAAGTTCCCTCTTATACACGCAGCAAAAAAGACTTTTACTGCACTGTAGATATCACTGCTTAGGTGAATGAGCACATGTTGTCATGATGATTTTCTAGGCTTTCGGATATCGGGAGTTGCAAATAAAAACTGCAACAGATGCCACACATCACAGTGATTTGACCATGTTCGTTAAATCGATAAAACCCTTCTGCCATGTTAAACTCACTGTAATGTGTGACATTGAGTGACTCAGTTTTAAAAAATAGTGGCAACCACAATATGAAGAAAATGTTTAATTAATAATAATTTAATATGAATAATAGTTCACCCAAAAATGAAAATTCTGTCATTAATTACTCACCCTCATGTCATTCCAAACCCATAGGACCTTTGTTCATCTTCACAACAAAATTTAAAGGAGAACTCCACTTCCAGAACAACAATTTACAAATAATTTATTCACCCCCTTGTCATCCAAGATGTTCATGTCTTTCTGTCTTCAGTCATAAAGAATTTATGGTTTTTGAGGAAAACATTTCAGAAAGATTTTTCTCCGTATAATGGACTTCATTGGTGCACCGATTTTGAACTTCCAAAATGTAGTTTAAATGTAGCTTCGAAGGGCTCTAAAAGATCCCAGCGGAGGAAGAAGGGTCTTGTCTAGTGAAACGATCATCATTTTTTTCGAAAAATAAAAATTTGTATACTTTTTAAGCACAAAAGCTTGTGTAGCAGAGGCTCTGGGATGCGCGTCCACGATGCTACGAATTAGTAATGGGTCGTTCTTGAACGATTCTTTCATTTTGAACAAATCTTCAATGTGACTTGGGAAGAACGAGTCATCTCGGTGAGTGATTCGTTCAGTCACACATTCGCAACATCCTATTAGGTTCTATACTGGAATTAATTCACCTGTTTCGAGTCTTCGGGTGTTTCGAGTCGTTCGTTCATCTTATGGGGCTGTCACGTGATGAACGAACGACTCAAACCCGAAAACTTGTCAGATAAGAGGTGAGGTGAGATAATCATAGACTAAAGACCCAGATAAACAATGAATTAATATTTTCTGTTTCTAATAGCATTATAGTTTTGTCTTGTTTGTGGTGTGATCAATGTTTGTGTAAGCAGTTATATTTTGCAAAAATGAACGAAATGACTCGAAAAAAGATTTGTTCATTTTGCTGAACGAGACTCAAAGGACAGAGTCGGTAAAATGATCCGAACTTCGCATCAGTACTATGAATCACGTGTAAGTTAATCGTCTGTGTACTGAGTATGGCGAAAAACTCCATCTTATTTTCTCCTACAACTTGAGAGGAGGACATCGTTGTATCTTTTTGTTTGTAAACAGCGTTTGACTTACACTTTCTTAGTCTTTGCGTGTTTGCTTTGTAAACACTGGGTTTGTAGCAAGGTTATTATACTGTAGTTAACTAAAACTAGAATTGAAAAAGCATTTTCATTAACTGAAATAAAAATAACAACGAGAGTTTAAAAAAAAAAAGAAAACTAACTGAAACTGTTTTGTGTGTATACAAAATGAACTTAAACGAACTAATATTATAGCAAAAACGTCCTTCGTTTTCGTCTTTGTAAATACATAAGCCTTTTGGGTTGAATTAAAATCTATTTACTTCACGCTGCCAGTTTTAAGCCAGGTGTTTGGCCCGTATGGCACCACGTAGTCTGTGACGTCACGTGTCCATAGTCTGTCCGCGATGCCGCCGGGTAGCGTGATGGCTGCAGCGAAAGTCGGAAGAAAGCGGCAGAGTCCTATTTGCGATTTCTTTGATTATGACAGTGTCAAAAATAAAAGTAAGTGCCTTGTTGTAGAAGCAGGTGATACAATATGTGGAATACTTCTCAAGGGGAAAAACCCCACGAATCTGAAAGTCCATTTGAAAAGCTCACACAAAAAGGCGAACCAAGAGTACCTGGACAAGCTAGCCTCTTGCCCGCCCTCCCCCGAAAGAGAAGCGATAGCCAGGCCAGGTAACATGCGAAAGGAACGTGATACGACAGCATCCATAATGGACTGCTTCCACCGCCGACCAAATAGCTGCTGGCTAGTAAATACGCAGGAACACCACAAACGAGAAGAAGCATTGGTAAATATGTTTATTGAGACTGGAATGTCTACACGACTGTGTGACTCGATTGCCTTCAAAAAGTTCACCACTTCACTCGAACCAAAATTCAAAACACCCGGAGCTGTCTGTCTGTTGGCTATGTTAATTTGTACTCTGCACACTGTGTATCTAACCTCAGAAGCAGCATTGCACAAATATTGTACTTAGGGCTGTTATCTTGTGGGCTGTTGTATTCCAATTTGAGGATGGGTGTTCATGTGTCCTCTGAATACATGTTTCAAAATGTATCTTTGGTTGAGTTTTTATTATACAATACTTATTCTGGTGATTTTGATTCATGCACCTGACAAATATCCTAATTTACAAAAAAAAAAAAACAAACTAAAACTAACACTGTAACTAATAAAAACTAAACTAAAACTAAGCAATTTCAAAATATAAAAACTAATAAAAACTAGTAAATCTGCCTCTAAAAACGAATTAAAACTAACTGAATTTGAAAACAAAAAGTCAAAACGAAATAAAAACTAAAACTAATGAAAAATCCAAAACTATTATAACCTTGGTCTGTAGCTCTGCCTATGTTCTGCATGACCTTTCAACGTGATTCAGTAGTACGTAGCGTTGTGAACGTGCATCCCAGAACCTGGGCTACACGAGCTTTTGTGCTTAAAAAGTATAAAAAAAAATGACAGATCATTTTGCTAAATAAGACCCTTCTTCCTCCGCTGGGATCATTTAGAGCCCTTTGAAGCTGCATTTAAACTACATTTTGGAAGTTCAAAATCGGGGTCACCAGTGAAGTCCATTATATGGAGAAAAATCCTGAAATGTTTTCCTCAAAAACCATAATTTCTTTATGACTGAAGACAGAAAGACATGAACATCTTGGATGTCAAGGGAGTGAGTAAATTATTTGTGAATTGTTGTTCTGGAAGTGGACTTCTCCTTTAAGATATTTTTGATGAAATCCGTGACATTTCTGATCCTGCATAGACATCAACGCAACTACCACGTTCAAGGCCCAGAAAGGTTATAAGCATGCATCTTGGTACATCTTGGTGAACACTCTTCGAAGATTGACACAGAAGAGAAGAAATAGTTGAGTAAAATTGTTATTTTTGTATTCTTCATGCACAAAAAGTGTTGCTTCATAAAATTATGGTTGAACCACTGTTGTCACATAGACTATTTTAACTATGTCCTTACTATCTGAGCCTTGAACATGTCAGTTGTATTGCTGTCTATGTGGGGGCAGAAAACTTTCGATTTCATCAAAAATGTCTTAATTTGTGTTATGAAGATGAAAGAAGGTCTTACAAGTTTGGAACGACATAAAGGTGAGTAATCAATAAAAGATTTTTCATTTTTGGGTAAACTGACCCTTTTAGTAATATTTGCTAGGTTGCCAGGTTGACATAGTTAGCATTAAATGTTTTCCTTTTAGATAATGCAGCAACAAGAGAAATTAAGATGGATGTTAAGCGGCATTTTTTTTTTTATTTTTTTGCTAACCATTTAAAAATATGGGTAAAAATACCAATAAAATTAAGTCTCAGAGACCATTCCTTCATCCAGAATCTCTCCAGATCCTTCAGATTTCCAGCTCCATGTTGGTGCTTCTTCTTTTCAGTTCACTCCACTCATTTTCTACAGGCTTTAGGTCAGGGAACTGGGACGGCCATGGCAGAAGCTTCATTTTGTGCTCAGTGACACATTTTTGTTTGATTTTGTTGATTTTTATGTATATTTTGGATCATTGTCTTGATGGAAGATCCACACATGGTCCATTATAAGATTTCTTACAGAGGCATAATCCATAATGCCATGTATCTGAACAAGACGTCCAGGACCTCCGGCAGAAAAATAGGCCCACAGCATTAAAGATCCAGCGGTATATTTAACCGTTGACATGGGGCACTTCTTATCCCTGTTTGCACCAAACCAGTGTTTCATCCGACCATAAAAACCTGTCCCATTTAAAGTTCCAGTCGTGTCTGACAACTGAATATGCTAGAGTTAGTTTTTGGATGAACCAGGAGTTTTTTTCTTGAAACCCATTTGAACAACATGTGCTGATGTAGAGGCTGCTTGGTATATATATATATATATATATATATATACAGTCAAGCCCGAAATTATTCATACCCCTGGCAAATTCTGACTTAAAGTTACTTGTATTCAATCAGCAAGGTTTTTTGACCGGAAATGACACAGGCTTCTCCCAAAAGATAATAAGACAATGTACAAGAAGCATCATTATGGAAAAAAAATATTTCTGAGCTTTTATTTACATTTGAACAAAAAGTGGCATGTCCAAAATTATTCATACCCTTTGCAAACTGTCACAGTCTATGGGAAAATCCAAAGTTCTATACCATTCCAAATAGTCCAAGCTGTTCTAAAGCATCCTAATTACCCTGGTTCATTGGGAACAGCCATTTTAATCAACTCAACAGGTGAAAAACAGAAGCTCTCTGCTGTTGGTTTGTGGACAGTCATGGCTAAGACAAAGGAGCTCACTGAGGACCTGCGGCTGCGTATTGTGGCTGCTCGCAAGTCAGGAAAAGGCTATAAGACCATATCTAAATGTTTTGAAGTTCCAGTGGCTACAGTGCAAAGTATTATTAAAAAATAGAAGACGTTCCGCACTGTGAAAAATTTTAGAGGACGTGGTCGGAAGCCAAAAGTGACACCTGTGCTGGCCAGGAGGACAGTGAGAGAGGTAAAAAAGAATCCAAGGATCACCACCAAGGCCATCCTGATGAACCTGGGCTCTGCTGGTGGCAGCATCTCAAGGCAGACAGTCCAACGGACACTGCACACCGCTGGGTTCCATGGACGCAGACCAAGGAGGACACCACTTCTCCAGATAAGGCACACAAAAGTCCGCTTGGCCTTTCCAAATGCTCATCTGGACAAAGAAGACTTCTGGTCTTCTGTTTTATGGTCAGGTGGTGGGAACCTAATGTTTTTGGGGGTGTTTTTCAGCCAGTGGGCCAGGGAACCTAATCACAGTAAACGGCACCATGAAAAAGGAGCAATACATCAAAATTCTCAACAACAACATCAGGAAGTCTGCAGAGAAACTTGGCCTTGGGCACCAGAGGACATTTCAGTACGACAACGACCCAAAACACACAGCAAAAGAGGTGAAGAACTGGTTAGCAGACAAAAACAAACGTTTTGCAGTGGCCCAGCCAGAGTCCTGACTTAAATCCAATTGAGAATCTGTGGAGGGAGCTAAAGATCAGGGTGATGGCAAGGAGACCCTCCAACCTGAAAGAGTTGGAGCTCATCGCTAAAGATGAATGGGCAAAAATACCAGTGGAGACATGCAAAAAGCTGGTCAGCAATTATAGGAAGCATTTGATTGCTGTAATAGCCAATAAAGGCTTTTCTATTGATTATTGAGAAGGGTATGAATTATTTTGGACATGCCACTTTTTGTTCAAATGTAAATAAAAGCTGAGAAATATTTTTTTCCACAATGATGCCTCTTGTACATTATCTTATTATCTTTTGGGAGAAGCCTGTGTCATTTCCGGTCAAAAAAAACTTGCTGGTATATATATATATATATATGTTTTTTTTAGGGTTTCTGACCCCAAGATTCCACTAATCCAGCCGTGATCCTTGGTGAGTCTTTGGCCACTCAAACTCTCCTCCTCAGCGTGCATTTGGACGATATAAACACACATCCTCATCCAGGCAGATTTATAACATCTTTAGTTGATGGGAACTTTTTAATTATCGCCATGATGGTGGAAATGCGGGTTTTCAATGCTTTAGCTATTTTCTAATTTGGCCTTTGCGTTCCTCATATTTATAATCCTGTGGAACAGGAAGGCAAGGCTGGACAATTTCAGTCACCCTGGTGTGCTACAAAATGTAAATATGAATGAATATACTTAAGAGATATTTTACTTATAAGAATTTCTAGCGGTGGCAATAATGGTAGCCAACATGCATTGAAGAAAAACATTTATTTCAAAATGTGAGTTTCCGCCTACTTTCAGTTGTTTTACTTCAGTAGACTTTTTCTGAATGAAAGATCAAAAAGATACATGATGCAGATTTGTTTTCACAGCCGCCTTTGCTTATATTTACCAAGGGTGCCAATATTAGTGGGCAGCACTGTATTATAATTAATTTTTAAAAAATTATTATTAACAATAATATATCTGTGGACATTTGTCTTTTTTTTTTTTTATTTATTGGTCACTTATTTTATTTGTTTGTTTGTTTAGTGCTCCAAGGTGCTCCCAATTTCCTAACAGCCATCTAATTTTAATGATAATAAAAAATACTTTTGCAAAGTAATATTATACTTAACACTTATAGTTTAAATAGACCTTTTTAAAGTGATAATCCACCCAAAAATGAAAATTTTATCTGCATTTACTCACCCTCATGTTGTTCCAAACTTGACTTTCTTTCTTCTGTTGAACATAAATGAAGATACTTTGAAGAATGTTGGTAACCAAGCAATATCAGTTCCCATTATGCTCCATTGTATTTTTTATCCATATAATGGAAGTCAATGGGAACCAAAACGGTTTTGTTACCAACATTCTTCAAAAAAATATCTTCTTTTGTGTTCTACAGAACTCAGAAAGGTTTGGAACAACATGAGGCTGAATAAATTACGATAGAATTTTCATTTTTGGGTGAACTATCCCTATAAATCACAATCCAAGTCCAAGTTAAAGTGTCATTTATAAATTCAAGTATATGTTAAATTAATCCTCATGTAATATTAATGATTAACAACCATTAAAGGAGAAGTCCACTTCCAGAACAACAATTTACAGATAATGTACTCACCCCCTTGTCATCCAAGATGTTCATGTCTTTCTTTCTTCAGTCGTACAGAAATTATGTTTTTTGAGGAAAACATTTTAGCATTTTTCTTCATATAATGGACTGCTATGGTGCCCCGAGTTTGAACTTCCAAGATGCAGTTTAAATGCGGCTTCAAATGATCCCAAATGTGTTTGTAAACAATCCCAGCCGAGGAAGAAGGGTGTTATCTAGCATGTTATCTAGCATCTCATGTTCTCCCTCAACTTCAAAATCATCCTATATCGCTGTATTACTTTTTTGTTAAGAGTGTTTGATCTTCTTTGCATGTGGATTGGAACTTCTGCAGCGATGTAGGATGATCTTGAAATGATTTTTGAAGTTGAGGGAGAAAATCCGATTGAAGTTTTTCCACATACCCTAACTGTCTTGAGTCAGAAAACACAGAGTTCAGGGAGAGCAAGACAAGACGAGTGTTTGAGATTAAAAAGTATTTAAATTGTATTTTTAAATGAAAATAACCAATCGTTTCGCTAGATAAGACCCTTCTTCCTCGGGTGGGATTGTTTACAACCGCATTTGGGATCGTTTGAAGCCGCATTTAAACTGCATTTTGGAATTTCAAACTCGGGGCACCATACCAGTCCATTACATGGAGAAAAATCCTGAAATGTTTTCTTCAAAAAACACAATTTCTTCATGACTGAAGAAAGAAAGACATGAACATCTTGGATGACAAGGGGGTGAGTACATTTCACCCAAAGTTCACCCAAAAATGAATATTCGGTCATTAATTACTCACCCTCGTGTCATTCCAAACATGTAGGACCTTTGTTCATCTTCAGAACACAAATTAAGATATTTTTGACAAAATCTGAGAGCTTTCTGATCTTTTATATACAGCAATGTATCTACCACATTCGAGGCCTAGAAAGGTAATAAGGACATGCAATGTGGTACTTTTGTGAACATGTGTTGAAGACCGATAGAGAAGAGAGGAAATTGTTGAATAAAGTCGTTATTTTTGTTATAAATGTTTTTAATCAACTTGCCAACTGAGAGTCTTTGTCTTTTTTTTGGCATGACAGCTTAATGTTAACATCTAATTTATCCTCCTCTCTCTCCATCTCCTAAACTGACTATTAAGCCTATTGCTTTAGTGGGGCAGTAGGATCCTGAGGGGGGATCTTGTTGAAGAGGACCCATTAAACTGTCCTCACCTTTCCACATGGCCTCTGCACTGGGTTAAAGTTTTTAGTTTCTTCTCTGAAGCTACTCTGAAGCCGACTGCCGGACTGACTGTGGGTCTGCTGCGTGCATCAATGTGTTGAAGGGGAGCTTTAAGGGCGATGTATTGATCTAGAGAATCAATCACAGGGAAAGAGAGCAGCAGAGAGACATTATCTTTTAACACCGCAGACACATAGTCGTGATGGGCACTCTTCAGGAGTAAAAGAACAGTGTCTAATACATTCGCTTGAGAGTTTCCTTCTCATTCTCTTTCTCCTTCCTCTTTCCTTCCCTATTAGTCCCTGGGGCTCAGTTAAGGATGCTATCACTCTATACAGATCACTCTGTCCAACACTGCCACCCCATTTCTCTCTCACACTTGTGTACAGTCCTAAGCTCTTAATATGCGTGCTGAAGATAATGCGATATATACATACAGTATAGTTTTTTAATGCACCCACTCAATTTTTAATGAATTTAACAGTTCAGCATGTTATTGTGTTTGTCAAGATTTTACTTGTTCCATGTATCCGAAGATCCGATCCAAACGATTGTCTGTAAGAACACCTCAGTGAGATGCTTACTGGAACTGCTGCCACTCTTAAAGAAACAGTACATATTTTGCTGTATTTGCAATGCATTTCAAAGCTTATGCTATTAGATTTATTGTACGTTATAATTTATTTTAAAAAAATAGGGTTCTACATCAATGAAAAGCTACACACAATGAGAGAAATAAATATGTCTTTCATATGTAAGCACAAGTAAATTGAGCAAGAAATAATGTTTAAAAATATATACTTTTTTCATGATGTCTTTAGAATGTCTATGTAATATGTAATGACAAAGTAGTAAAAGCGTTAATTATTCATTGGTAATTATTAAATGCACATAAAGTACACTACTATTAAAAAGAGTTTAATAGTCGGTAAGATTTTTTTAAAGGAGTTTCTTATGCTAACCAAAATGCTTTTATGTAATCAGAAATACTGCAAAAACAGTAAAATGATGAAATATTATTCTTAAAGTAATATAACTTAAAATAAAGGCTTTTTTATTTTAATATATTTTAAAATCATACTAATAGTATTTTGGTGCTCAAATAAATAAATAAATAATAAAAATAAAACTGTTATTATAATTAACAATGCTGAAAACGGTTGTGCTGCTTATTTATTTATTTATTTATTTATTCATTTAGTCATTCATTCTAATAATATTTTGATGCTCAAATAAATAAATAAGTAAATAAACATATTCTAAATAATGATATAAATAATTGTGCTGCTTATTTATTTATTTGCTTTTTTAGGATTCTGGGTAATATATAGTTCAAAGGAACAGCATTAATTTGAAAGGAATATTTTGTAACATTATAAATGTTTTTACAGTCACTTTTACAGTGTCATGATCCTTCGGAAAACATTCTAATAATATTTTGGTGCTCAAAAAAAAAATAAACAAATAAATAAATAAATAACAGTTATTATAATTAACAATGCTGAAAACAATTGTGCTGCTAATTTATTTATTTATTTATTTGAAACCATGGTGCTTTTTTCAGAATTCTGATTAATGGAAAGTTCAAAAGAACATCATTCATTTGGTAGCATTATAAATGATTTTATGGTCACTTTTCCTATTTTAATATATTTTAAAATGTAGTTTACTCCAGTAGTGACAATGCTGAATTTTCAGCAGCCATTACTCTCCATTAGTCTTCAGTGTCACATGATCCTTCAGAAATCATTTTTAATAATATTTTGGTGCTCAAAAAAAAAAATAAAATGAATACATAAATAAACATTTATTATAATTAACAATGTTAAAATGATTGTGCTGCTTATTTATTTCTTTATTCATTGGAAACCATGATGCTTTTTCAGGATTCTGAGTAATATAAAGTTCAAAGGAACAGCATTAATATGAAAGGAATCTTCTGTTCTTTTTGTCATAAATGTTTTTACAGTCACTTTTACAGTATCACATAATCCTTCAAGAATTAGTTCTAATAATATTTTGGTGCTATAAATAAATAAATAACAGTTATAATTAACAATTTATTATATTTTATTATTTCGTCTTTTCTTTCTTTTTTTGAGCACCAAAATATTATTAGAATAATTTCTGAAGGAAATTCATTTAAAAAGGAATCTTTTGTAACATTATAAATGTTTTTACGGTACTTTTTCTATTTTAATATATTTTAAAATGTAGTTTATTCCAGTAGTGACAAAGCTGAATTTTCAGCAGCCATTACTCCTGTCTTCAGTGTCTTAAATAAATAAATAAATAAATAAATAAATAAAACATTAATTTTAATTAACAATGCTGAAAACAATTACGCTGCTGCTTATTTATTTATTTGAAGCCATGGTGCTTTTTTCAGGATTCTGACTAATAGAAAGTTCAAAGAAGCATTAAATTAAAAGGAATCTTTTGTAACATTATACATGTTTTTACTGTCACTTTTGCCAATGTAATGATCGAATAAAAAAAAAAAACCTTTTCCTAAACTTTTTAATGGTAGTGTACATTAATGAGACACAAACAGCACCCATTTTGTAAAATGATCCATCAAAATCTTCCATTTGTGGAGTTGTTTATTAAATTTTATGAACAAAGACAATAGCCAGTTTCACTGTAAGTGCAAAAACATGATCCAGGATTAATGTCTGTGCTATTATTAGAATCCAGTTCTCTTGAGAGAATGATTTTACTCCTTTTTGAATGGAAAAGAAAGACTGGACCTAGAAAATGTGTCAACAGCTTTCATTTTACTGCTTTCCAGATTCATGTGTAATGTGTAAAATCATTTTCGGTATTGTTTTTAGACAATACAACCTGTCAAACTGTAGTCCTTTCAGTTTTGACACTGTTTTATTTAAATCCATTTAGCAGATTTTCTCAAAATCAGTGCAGAAAATGTGAAAAGGTCCACAAATTCCATCTGGGCCTGGTTATGAGTCTTTTAAATAGTAAAAAAACAGCACTTGTATATCCAGCACAATAAATGCCACTGGTCCAATTCGGCTTCGAACGCAACCCCGCTGTTCATAAGCAGACTATGATGCACAAGTGTCTCGAGACAGCTTGAGTGGATAACCATATGCTGTCACAGAAGACCAACAGAGCCTTGTATTGAGTGCTGAGCTGAGCTGGGAGATGTGTGGGAGTCTGAGAGTGGGAGGAAGGGGAGAGATGAGGGACGGCTGGGGTGTGGGAGGGCTTGTCAGGGTTTTTCAGGAAGGTTACAAATCAAGGATTTCTGAACCTAGCCTTCTTCTCCGATTCACTCTCTGGAGTAGAAGTGTGTGTGAGAAGAGAGCGTGTAAACTGGGCCGTCCGGCTCTTTTATTGAAGCGTCGGTTAAATCAATGGCATATGTGTAGAGTGACCGCCTCACAGAGCTGTCAGAATCTACGCTGCGCCTTCTTCAACTGGCACTGGTCCATCCACTCACACTCCATCCACCACAGCCAGCGATGGGGTAAACAAACTCACACCGCAAATGACAGAGATGTCGAAGGATGAAAAATTGTGGGCTGCTCAAAGATTACAAGAGACTGTGATTGAAGAAAGTGGCATGGATATATAGTAGATTTAAACATCAACTGTTGTGTAGAATGTTTAAAAAAGGTTATATACCAATTGTAAAACCCATATCATCTGTCTGTGTGACTGTAATTTAGTTGTAATTGATAGTTGTATTGGAAGCACAAAGCTAGCAAACAAATTGTCATTCTAAATGAATGACTGAGTTGAAAGATACAAGACAACCAGCGTTGAATGATTTTCAAATGAATGTCAAATGTGACTGGTATGATATTGTTCCTTAATAAATGAGTTTTATATGTTGTTTGTTTGTACACTAACCAAAATTATAAACGCAACACTTTTGTTTTTGCCCCCATTTTTCATGAGCTGAACTCAAAGATCTAAGACTTTTTGTATGTACACAAAAGGCCTATTTCTCTCAAATATTGTTCACAAATCTGTCTAAATCTGTGTTAGTGAGCACTTCTCCTTTGCCGAGATAATCCATCCACCTCACAGGTGTGGCATATCAAGATCCTGATTAGACAGCATGATTATTGCACAGGTGTGCCTTAGGCTGGCCACAGTAAAACCAGTCAGTATCTGGTGTGACCACCATTTGCCTCACCCAGTGCAACACATCTCCTCAGGTTGTTGATTGTGGCCTGTGGAATGTTGGTCCACTCTTCTTCAATGGCTGTGCGAAGTTGCTGGATATTAGCAGAAACAATGGGTCTCAGGATCTCGTCACGGTATCTCTGTGCATTCAGAATACCATCAATAAAATGCACCTGTGTTCGTTGTCCGTAACATACGCCTGCCCATACCATAACCCCACCGCCACCATGGGCCACTCGATCTACAACGTTGACATCAGCAAACCGCTCACCTACAAGACGCCATACACGCTGTCTGCCTTCTGCCCTGTACAGTGAAAACCGGGATTCAAAACAACACAGCTCGGGAACCGGAGAGAACACCTCTCCAAAGTACCAGACGCCATCGAATGTGCCCACTCAAGTCGGTTACGATGACGAAATGCAGTCAGGTCGAGACCCCGATGAGGACGACGTGCATGAAGATGAGCTTCCCTGAGACGGTTTCTGACTACCGATTGTTGCAGCAGCTGTCCAGGTGGCTGGTTTTAGACGATCTTGAAGGTGAAGATGCTGGATGTGGAGGTCCTGGGCTGGTGTGGTTACACGTGGTCCGCGGTTGTGAGGCTGGTTGGATGTACTGCCAAATTCACTAAAACGCCTTTGAAGATGGCTTATGGAAATAAACATTCAATTCACGGGCAACAGCTCTGGTGGACATTCCTGCAGTCAGCATGTCAATTGCACACTCCCTCAAAACTTGCGACAACTGTGGCATTGTGCTGTGTGATAAAACTGCACATTTAAGAGTGGCCTTTTATTGTGGCGAGCCAAAGGAGAAGTGCTCACTAACACAGATTTAGACAGATTTGTGAACAATATTTGAGTTCAGCTCATGAAAAATGGGGGCAAAAACAAAAGTGTTGCGTTTATAATTTTGGTCAGTGTAGTTAATAAAATTTAATTAATTTATTCTGATTCCTAACAAATCACAAATTCTTTTTAGCGAATCAAAAACTTAATGCATGACCAATTTAGATGGATTCCCAAAACAAATCATGTTTATGAACCAGTCCTTTTTAGTGGATCATAAACATGAAGCATGACCAGTGTAATCGGATTTCCAAACTTATTACTCTTAAAAACGAATTCTTTTTTTTAATCATAATGTGTGACCAATGTAATCTAATTCCTGAACTTATCAACTCTTAAACGCTGATTATTTTTGTGAGTGAGTGAAAACGATACAACTCGACAAGTGTAAGCTCATCCTTGAACTAATAACTACTATGAACCAATTCCTTGTAGTGAACAGCTTACTCTTATATTATCTACTCAATTCTTAAAAGTAGGGCTGTCAAACGATTAATCGCATACAAAATAAAAGTTTAAGTTTGCCTAATATATGTATGTGTATTGTGTGTAATTATTATGTATATATAAATACACAAAAATTATTGTATATATTTAAGAGAAATATGTACAAATTATTTTTATATATAATATAAATTATATTAAAAGAAATTAATAAATACATATACTTGTAAATATTTCTTAACTATATACATGAATGTGTTTATATTTATAGATACATAATAATTACACACAGTACACACACATATATTAGGCAAACTCAAACTTTTATTTTGTATACGATTAATCGCGATTAATTGTTTGACAGCCCTACTTATAAACTGATTCTTTTTAGTGAATCAGCAACATAAAGCATGAACAATTTAGTCAGATTATCCAGCAAATGATGCTTATTAACCAGTTCTTTTTAGTGAATCATAAAAATGAAGCGTGACCAGTGTAATCTGATTACCGAACTTATTACTCTTAAAAACTGATTCTTTTTACTGAATCATAAATAAATTTAAAGTATGAGCAGTGTAATCAGATTCCCGAATGTATTACTATTGAACGCTGATTCTTTATAGTGAGTCGAAACAACACAGCTCGACAGTAAAATATCATCCTTGAACTAGTAACTCCTATGAGCTGATTCCTTGTTGTGAATCAAAAACCTACAGCACAGCCAGTGTAGCCTAAATGACTCTTATAAGCTGATTCTTTCTAGTGAATCAAAAACATAAAGCATGAGCAATTTAGTCGGATTATCAAACAGATGATGCTTAATATAAACCAATTCTTTTTAGTGAATCATAATCATGAAGCGTGACCAGTGTAATCTGATTCCCAAATGTATTACTCTGAAACGCTGATTCTTTGTAGAATCAAAATGATATAGCTTAACGAGTGTAATCTCAGCCTTGAACAAATGACTTCTTTAAATTACTTCAAAAACAAACACACAGCCAGTGTAGTCTGATTCCTTAACTACATGACTCTTTTAAGATATGATTCTTTTTAGTGAATCAAAAACATAAAGCGTGACCAATTTAGTCGGATTACCAAACGATGATTATAAACTGATTTTTAGTGAATCGTAAACATAAAGTGTGACTAGTGTAATCTGATTTCCAAATTAAATGCTGATTCTACAGTGAGTCAGAACGATACAGCTCAACAAGTGTAATCTCATCCTTGAACATATGGCTTCTATCAACTGATTCCTTGTAGTGAATCAAAACACAGCCTGTGCAGTCTGATTCATTAATTAAATGACTCTTGTAAGATGATTCTTTTTAGAGAATCAAAAACAAAGCATGACAAATTTAGTTAGATTATCAAACAAATCATGCTTATGAACTGATTCTTTTTCGTGAATCATAAAGATGAAGCATGACCAGTGTAATCTGATTCCCGAGTGCATTACACTTAAACGCTGAGTCAAAACGATACAGCTCGTTGGCGCCAATAGCCTTGTGGGCAGCGCGCCAACATATAGCTCCGTCGCGCTTTGGGCATCTCAAGTTCGAATCCTATCTTGAGGACCTTTCCCGATCCCACCCACTTCTCTTTCTCCCACTTCGCTTCCTGTCAGCTATGATCTGTCCTATTATAATAAGGGAAAAAGGCCAAAAATAAATATTAAAAAAACAAACAAATGACTCCTGTGAACTGATTCTTTGTAGTGAATCAGAAACATATTGCACAGCCAGTGTAGTCTAATTCCTTAACTACATGACTCTTATAAGATGATTCTTTTTAGATAATCAGAAACATAAGGCTTTACGAATTTAGTCAGATTATCAAACAAATGATGCTTGTAAGCTGATTTTTTAGTAAATCATAAACATGATATGTGACCAGTGTAATGTGATTCCCGAACATATTACTCTTATACACTGATTCCTTATAGTGAGTCAAAACAATACAGCTTGACACGTGTAATCTAATCGTTGAACTAATGACTCCTATGAACCGATTACTTGTACTGAATCAAATACATACAGTACAGCCATTGAAGTCTGATTCCTTTACTAAATTACTCATATAAGATGTTTCTTTTTAGTGAATCAAAAACATAAAGCATGACCAGTTTTATTCTAAATGATGCTTATAAACTGAATCATAAACATGAAGTGTGACCAGTGTAATCCCCAAACTTATTACTCTTAAAAACTGATTCTTTTTAATGAATCATAAACATAAAGTGTGACCTAGTATAATCTGATTCCCAAACGTATACTCTTAAATGCTGATTCTTTATTGTGAGTCAAAATGATACAGCTTGACAAGTGTAATATCATCCTTGAACTAATGACTCCTATGGACCAATTCTTTGTAGTGAATCAAAAACATACAGCACGCCCAGTGTAGTCCTCAACTAAATGACTCTTAAAAGCTGATTCTTGTTGGTAAATCATAAACATAAAGCATGACCAGAGTAATCTGATTCCTGAACCTATTACTTTTAAAACCAATTCTTTATAGTGAGTTAAAACGATACAGCTCAACAAACGTAATCTCATCCTTGAACAAATGAACCGATTCTTTGTAGTGAAATAAAAACATAGAGCATGACCAGTGTAGTCTGATTTCAGAGCAAATGACTTTCATCAGCTTTTCTTTTAGTAAATCATCAACATACAGTGTGACCAAGTGTAGCCAGATTTCCTAAAGCAAATGATTCTTTTGAGTCAGCAATAGTAAGAATGGATAGTTTACCTGTTTGAATCAGTCTGAAACACTTCCTTGTATAATTTACAACTTTATCAGAAAGAATTTCTTTCATAAGTAAGCAAAATATACCAAAATAAATCAGAAACCAATTCAAGAGCTTTTGAATCAGGGCTGAATCAAATCGGGCGATCTCTAGCCCTATTCAGAACCTGTTTAAAACCAACTGTCACATTGTCATTTCTAGCATATATATCGGTTTTTGGAAAGTTCTGAGATGTTTAGTTACGTCATAAATGTGCTCTAATCTATTTAACTCCATAGACGACGCACTTAGTGTAATGAGGACGATTTGTACTTTTGGTTTGCCAATTTATGTCTCAATGGATTGATTACTGTTTTGGGAGATAGCCGTATGAATCTTGTTTATGGAAAGACAGATAGGTCACAAATTAAATTTTTTCATTCTTCTTGAAATTATGATTAGATCTCAACGAAATACAGCCCTTGATGGTTTTTGCGTCTTATGACGACGATTTCGTTAATTGCATAAAAGCTGATTTTTGCGTGCGCTGCATATTTGGAAGCAACAGTCTTAATGGTGTTCAATTAGTTCCACCAGGCTTTGCTCGATGGATAGGCCTCCAGCTTGATTACATTGAACGGTGGGTATTTCCTGTGTTTAAACCCACATATGGATCGAGTAAGGCAGTGGCTGAGGGACTACCGTTTTTCTCCACTACATCTTCATTTCTTGTTCAAAGCTTCCCTCAAAAATCTCTCTCAGTTTCACCAGGTCGGCTGTCCAAATGTTGAGGAGGTTTTGGCCTGGGCTATCGGAGGGTGAAGCCAATGCAAATTTCAAGAGGCACGCATGCAGTTTATTTCCCATGATTCTTCACTGTAGGACTCTCCGAGCCACACCTACTGACCTGTGGCTTGAAGGCATATTTGTACCTTTACTTTTACATTAGCTTACCCCGCTTTGAAAAATGCATGTGACACATGAAAGGGTCTTTTTGAAATCCTCCTCATGCATCCAGAAGCGTCACAATCAAGTTTGTTCCACAGCGTGTGCTGGCGTTGGGTTTTATGACTGGATTCATTTCATCTCCATCAAGCTGAGTACTGTGTCTATCCCATGAGTCAGTAGTCTAAGAACAGCCCACCATAAAATTAGCTGGAACCAGAACCGGTCTAATGACTAAACATGATGGTACAAGCTTGGATTTTTTCTTTTTTTTGCTGCAAATGGCAAAAGATAGTTTTTTTGGACCGAGAGAGATGAACACGACGTGTTTGGTAACACTTTGGCCGCAATTCACCTGTAGGTTTTGTGATTCTAGGCGGATCATATTTACATTGTTTTTCCTGTGTTGTACTCACATAATGCAAATGGCTTGGCGGAGTGAAATGAGGGTGCGTTGTGGAGACATCTGGCTTGTGCAAACCTCATTGAGAAGCTAAACATGATTTACACATTGTTTAATTCCTTCTAACATTACAGAATATTAGTTGATTTGTTTCAGAAGATAAATTAGGTTCTAGTTGCTAATATTGTTCAGACCAGATGTTTAAGGTTAAAAAAGTTATTGTTTGAAGAAACAAATAGAATTCAGCTGTTATATTAATATCAATGGGCCATCATGCCACATTTCTGTTGGCATGATAACAATAGGAGACGCTGTTTGCTAAGGGTTGGGCCTATGAACATTGGCAGTCAACGCCTGGCTGACTTTTTCATCACTTTATTGTTGTAAACAGGAACAAAGGTGATGGTGAGGGTCAAACACAGTTCACTGCTGACCTACCAAGATTTTCTGTATTGAAGATTATCTCTCAGGTAAGTTTTCAATGATTTGCATAGTCTTTTTGGTTGTATTTGCATATAGCGCTTTGCATATATATGTATATATATATATATATATATATACAATGTGGTATAAACTGAGACTATATTGATCTAATTTAAATCTGGAAATAAAGTTGTTCAAAATGTTTAATCAAAGTATGGTGTAAAATGAATAACTATTTAATGTTCTGTCTTATTTGGGTCACTTCGTTTGCTCAGGAAAGTTTAGTTTTTAGTTTCCTTAAATAACTTTGCGATTGAAATAATATTGGGAGGAAAAACTATGTTTCGGTACTTGTGAGAGCGAATGCAAAGTATCTCGGAACACAATACTGTTTATATTACAGCATTATTATTTGGTTGGGATTTGCCGCTCATTATTTTTCAATATGGCCCTTGATTAGGTCTGAATCCAGGCACGTTTTCTTCTGTTTTTCCCTTACCTGTGAAAGTATTTACTTTGGCTCTCAACCCTTACACCACATCTCAAAACCCAAGCTAACAGAGTATTTGGATAGGCAAAGCAGCTTATTAAGATTTCTCAGTGAACCTCAACCGTCCAAAGGTTCTATGTTACCTTTTTTAGCACATTCCTTACATAGAAATTACATGCTGAGCAATTGGGACAACGTCTGCAATGTGTTGAAATATTTTACCAGTCAGGATATTGGGTTACATGTAATAGAAAAATACTGAGGGTTGTAAATTTTTTTTTACAATTATTTATTTATTTTTTGATTTTGATCTGCTGTTTTATTTTGCTTCTTATTCCGTATGTACTGTATACTCTTATATTCTTGAGTTAGACTTTTAAGTTCTTGAGTTAGGAAGAACGTTTGGATACTATCACTGCATACCATTATTATTATAATTTTTTTTCTGTCTCTGCCTATATCTCACATTCCATCTTGTGATAGTTCAACCACAAGGTGTGTAAGTCTTCACATCATTGTGTTGCTTTAGTACACTCTTTAAAAAAAAAAAAAAAAAAAGCTAGCGACTGGGTTGTTTTAGCCCAGCTGTTGGATTAAATGTTTAAACCAACCTTTCGGGTAATTTTATTTAACTCAACTCTTGTTTAAAAATGACTATACACTCTTAAAAATAAAGGTGCTTTAAAAGGTTCTTCACAGCGATGCCATAGAAGAACCATTTTTGGTTCCACAAAGAACCATTCAGTAAAAGGTTCTTTAAAGAACCATCTCTTGCTTACCTTTTTATAATCTGAAGAACCACAAAGAACCTTTTGTGAAACAGAAAGTATGTTAAAGGTTCTTTTTGGAACCATTTAGACAAAAAAGGTTCTTCTATGGCATCGTGAAGCACCTTTATTTCTGAGTGTATGGCTGGTTTAAAATGTACGACGGCATTTTAGTGCCATGTTAAAAAAAATTATAAATCTAAGATTAAGAGATTAAAGACATAATATTTCAAGAACAAAGTAGAAGTTACGAGAATAAAGTAGAAATTGTGAGAATAAACTAAAAATATTTGAAGAATAAAGTCTAAATATTTTAACAGCATGTCAAAATTCTAAGAATAAAGTCGAAATGTTTCGAGAATAAAGTCAAAAGATTTTGAGAATAAAGTCAAAATTATGAGAATTAATTTGTAGCAATTACGAGATTAAAATTATAATATTTTGAGAGTATATTCCAGCTGTAGAATATTTTGAGAGTATATTCTAGCACCAGGAGTTATTCCAAAATATGAACGAGTTGGAGTCCACGTCAACCTTTAGAATGTTTTATTGTTGTTTTTAATTAAATACATGTCAGGAATGAAAGATTGGACACCACAGACATTTTTGCAGAGTAGGTGGTGGAATTTTCACAAACAAAACAGTATAATTTAATGAAACAAATGTCTTATTGTGATCAAAAAGACGATTGATTCACATGAATACAGCGATCTGTCCCACTACATCAACACATTATTGCAAGACACATTGTTTGTATTTTTCTTTACACTGACAGATTTTTAAAGCTGAGACTTTGTTTTTATCTTAAAATTACCAAAAGCACAAAGCTTATTGCTATTATTGGGTGGCTGGTGCACTACAAATAGGTCTAATGAATACAATCAAAGACTTGAAATATTATTTCCAAGCATACTGTCCCTGGAAGTATAACACATGGTTCGATTTCTGCTAATAATCCCACATATATTCAAATAAATTCCGGGGCCTGGCAACTTCTCCTGGTGCTCCCATTCCGGGCCATGTGCATGTGCAAGCTGTACTCTCAAAATATCATAACTTTAATTGCTACAATTTAATTCTCGTAATTTCGACTTTATTCCCAAAACATTTCAAATTTATTCTTGAAATTTCAACTTTATTCTCAAAACATTTCAACCTTATTCTCAAAACGTTGACTTTATTCTAAAAATATTTCCACTTTATTCTAATAATTTTGATTTTATTCTTTTTAAACATTTCGGCTTTATTCTCAATTTCAACTTTATTCTTGAAACATTTCAACTTTATTCTCAAAATATTTCCACTTTATTCTCATAATTTCGATTTTATTCTTGAAAAATTTAGACTATTCTCAAAACATTTTGACTTCATTCTCGAAACATTAAGACTTTATTTTCGAAATAGCAGCTTTTTTATTGAAACATTATGAATTTATTTCTAAAATATAAATTTTATTCTCGAAACATTTCGTCTTTATTTTCTAAACATTTTGACTTTATTCTCAAAACATTTCGACTTATTCTTGAAACATTTCGACTTTATTCTTGAAACATTTTGACTTTATTCTCAAAATATTTTAAATTTATTCTTGGAATTTCAACTTTATTCTTGAAACATCTTAACTTTATTCTCAAAATATTTCCACTTTATTCTCATAATTTCGATTTTATTCTTGAAAAATTTAGACTATTCTCAAAACATTTTGACTTACTCTCGAAATTTCAGTTTTATTCTTAAAACATTTCAACTTTATTCTGAAAAAAATTCCACTTTATTCTCATAATTTAGAATTTATTCTTGAAAAATTTAGATTATTCTCAAAACATTTCAATTTTATTCTCGAAACATTTTGACTTTATTCTCAAAATACCAGCTTTTTTCTTGAAACATAATGAATTTATTCTTGAAATTTCAACTTTATTCTCGAAACATTTTGTCTTTTTTTTTTTTAAACATTTCGTCTTTATTCTCGAAACATTTTGAATTTATTCTCAAAACATTTCGAATTTATTCTCAGAATTCTCAAAACATTTCAACTTTATTCTCATAATTCTGACTTTATTCTCGAAATATTTTGACTTTATTCTTGCAATTTCGACTTTATTCTTGAAATATTTTGACATTTTATTTTTCAATAGTACTAAAACAACATCATACAAATGAACCAAAATTAAAAAGGTTGTAAATTAAAAATCAAGCACATAATTACTAGAGGCATCAGCAATAATCAAAACGTAAGCAATTTAAAAAAAAAAAAATGTTTATTATTTAATTATTATTTATTCAACTTACTAATAAATGTTCATTTATTGAACATATTGACAAATGTTAATTTTCAAACTTCATTTCATTTTAAGCAAAAAGTATAGTAATTTTTAAGCAATAGTTGAGTTAAATAAAACTATTCAGAAGGATGGGTTAAGCATTTAACCCAACTGCTGGGTCAAACCCAAGCATTTTTTTAGAGTGTGAGTTTGATAAATGACGTTTGATGAGCCAGAGTACGAGGAGTGCCGATATGACAAGCTAATTACTAATGAAGTTTATTTCCTCTCTTTTGTGTATGGAAAGAAAACATTTTTTCGCCAGGTGCTTGTTATTTCATGTGTTCAGAAATATGATAGGACGCTAATTCAAAACACTTGCTGTGTTGTCTGATTGGTTATGGTAATTGCTCTGTTTAGCCACAATAACTCAGGACTTTGTGCTGCGAATGCAAACAAAGTCACAAAAAACAGATGTCGTTTCAGATCCCCAAATTATAAAATGAAAAATGCATGTTACAAAAGAGGCCGTTGCCAATACCGGCCGTTTCCACTGAAAAAAGACAACAAATAGCTATAACATCATTATATTTTTACAGTTTTGTATAAATCAAAAGTTATAGACATGCTGAGACCAAAAGCGTCCAGTCGGCCATTCACCCGTTTAAGTAGCGGTCAGAGCATTGGGTGATACACAGGGACCTCCTTCTGTCAGTTTTACTTCCTCCTGCTCTCCTCCCCTAGAAGAGACCTGATACAGCTGCAGGAAACCGCCAATAAGAGCCCTATCAGATCGACAAGGACGAGGGAAAAGACATGAAAGGAAATTCTTCTCCTTTTCTCATCCACTTCGCCGCTTCGTCCCCCTTCGCCCTGGCGTTTTGGCCTCGACACGTCTGTATATCAACACGCTCTGGTAGCATATAGGAGAAGTGTAAACTCTGAGGCCCGCGAGCGATTTAAACGCAGTAGATCAGTCATCTAACACTCGAGAACGCTCTGCAATCGGATCCCCGAACATCCCTGAGAACATGAAAACATGCTCGCTGATCACATCAATAACACAGTTATTGATCACAGAGTTCAGACTAATCAAATCGAGCGCTGGTTTGTTTGAAGTTAAATACGGCCTGCTGCGCTATTTATCCGTTCCGCTTTTGGACTTTTGCGCAGGCCGCCCACTCAAACGTGCATGGAGGGAAAGTGTTATTTGTATTGTTAAATTTACATTAAGCCCATTTTAATTGCATCAGCCGCTAAACAGATCTCACAATAATGGCCCTAACCGAGAAAATTGCGATCATCTGTGGAAGGGCCTGCAGTATAATGGACAAACCCAATTAATCTAATCTTGTTGTGTTCCATTATGGCTGCACTTTATCATTTCAACAGATGGAGCATGAAGAAATTAAGAATGCGCTCCTGCCAAAGCAGGGCTCGCTCGCAGACGCTTTTCTCTCTGATGGTACCGCGCTCGCGTCTGACGCGGCCTATATGGCCTCCTAAAGAAGTGATCCTCTTACAGATGAAGAATGCTGTTTTAACTGATTCTTGACAAGAGATTAATTGAAGAAAACTTTTAGTTGGAGAAGGCAAGTAGGATAGATTAACAGTTTTACATCCACAATAGAGTTGACTGGAACTGCGGGGTTAATGGCGGGTCATCCTAGCGGCGCGATTTCTAAAGCTCGGCCGCTGTAACCGATGAGGTCGATTCAAGTCGTAATGTTCACGTCTGAAAATAAACAATTTGTCTGGTTTGAGCGTTGACGGGAATACAAAACAATGATGGATTCGTGTGGACGCAATTCAAGTTTGGGGCTTATGAGTTTGTTTCTTCCGATTTCATTTTCCAGTGGTTAAATATTTAATTTGGACAAATGACAAAAACATATAAGTGCACAAAAATAGGTCAGTGTAGATGCAGTCGGAGTTGGTACATAGGATGCAAAGCTTTTTGAAGCAACTTCCTCTAGAGGGCACATTACATTCAGTATTAAATACAAGTACAGTCTGAAAAGGGTAACCCTGCAGTATGTGCTGCTATTTTAGGTCCTGAAGGTAAAATGATCTTAATATTTTTCAAAGCAGTGTTTCTAGTAGCTAGTAATTACAATGCCTAAATAAAATTGCAGTTTGTTACTGTTGTGTGGAAAACAGGAAACAGTTTCTTTCCAAGGTTTCACACATGCAGATTGGTGCACTAAATTCATTTTAAAATAAAACACCAATCAAAACTACTATAAGATGGGCAGATTTTAATAAAGTCAAATAAAATGTTAATTACTCTACACTAGTACAGACACATAAAGATAAATATCATGCCTTAAAAGTAAGTACATTAATGATTAAGAAACAGATATTGTAACTCGAATATTTAAACTAATTACATTTATTACGGAACTGATTTTGTAAAGCACAAATGAGGACTAATAAAGATTTTGATCTTGTGAGTCACAACTTCTGCATAGTAATTCACTATTCCCCCTTGAGGGGAAACAGATCTGCAGTGTTTTTCAAATACAGCTATATAAAATATGCTTATATGTATATATATTTCAGCTGCCATGCTTTTTTTTTTTTAAATGATTGACTTTAGTGCATATTATTTCAATTAGTAATATACTTGTTTTCTTGTTTTTAAATTGGCAAATCCTTCTCCCTAAAGCAGCGTATTTACATTGCATTAAATAAGTGCTCTACAAACAATCTGTATTAATATATCAAATGATGTTTTTTGTTAAATTTAATTGGCAACCATTAAATGGTCAAAGAATATGACCTATAAGTCCTTTCCCTAACTGCAGCCCAACAGTAGAGTAAAATGAAAAATCGGGAGTAAAAAACTCTACCTTGTCTATCCATAAGTAAAGAATAATTGTCTTTCCACAGGTACCATCACATCTGCAAGTAGCTGTGACATAGAAAAAGATTTTTCTCCTTCAGAAAAGTCTTCTAATATTAAAAATAAAATTTTTTGTCAGTCCTTGATGCAGTGTAAATATACATGTAATTACAGAGTAATATAAATTAACCACATGTACTTACTATAAGATTAGGATTAGGGTTTGGTTTATGATTAGTTCCTTGTATTTATGCATAATTTACAGTTATTCCTATTGTAAGTACATGTGACATGTTTAACAAGGACACTGTATAATAAAAGGGATTTATGTAGTAAATTTCTAGAAAACATAATAATACAAGCAATGTAGTCATAAGCTAACTAATATGTTGTGTATCATGGTTCTGTAATATAAAAATTAAATGTTACACATTGGAAACGAAGAGTATAAATCATTCACTAACACAAATTGTGTTATTTATTATAATTCAAGTCTTTGAATTTAAGAATAGAGTTTGAATAATTGAGCTTTGTTTTATTCTTTCAGTTAAATTAATGAAAAAAGGAATTTAGATGCTGTGTAATGTAAGAGTGCATTTAATGTCAGCAAATTTGTATGTTTTATGTACATTTCCTATAGTAGGTAAGATAGCAAATTCTTCTCTTAGGTTGTATTGAGAGTGGTATCAGTTAAACTGAACATGTTTTAGGCCAGTGTATCAGTGGTCATTGCGTTTGGTCTCACTGTAGCGCGTGTGGTTGACACACTAGCCCTCCCTCTGGTTAGACGTGTAGCGTCATCAAGGCTCTGTGGTCTCATTACCCGGCTGGTGTCATTACGCCGAGTTCAAGGTTGAGCTGCAGTAGAAGTGAATATGTGCAGTAATTTATATCCGAACTGAAGGGCCTGGTTTTATACTCGATCAAGTTCAATAAATTTGTCATTTTACTGGTTTGGTTTGTCTGGTAATACAAATGTCAGGCAAAACTAATTTCATAGACTTCACTCGTGCCACTGGTTAAAGAGGAGCACTTTTAGAGAATACAGCTGCCTGTTATTGAAAAATGCACGTTAGAACCATAAGGATTTTGGTAGCACTTTATAATAAGGTTCCATAATGTTAGTTAATGTATTAGCTATATGACCTAACAATGAGCAATACATTTATTACAGTGTTTATTAATCTTTGTTAATGTTAGTTAATAAAAATACAGCCGTTCGTTGTAAATTCATGTTAGTTCACAGTGCATTAATTAATGCTAACAAGCTTGATTTTAGTACTTGATTTTAGCATTAGTTAATATTGAAATTACCATTAACTAACACTGTTCATTCTTAGTTCATGTTAAATGAAGTAAATAAGTGTTACCAGGATTTTTAATGCAAAATGTTACTATATTATTTGCATGTTGATGAATTACCAGTGTGTAAAAACTTGTTTTTTTTTGGCTAAACATCATGTACAAAGATCAAATGTTACATATATTGTATTTCCCAAAACGGCATCTGTGGGTAAAGTGTGTCAAATGTTTTGAGGTAAGTTGTGCCAGAGAAATACTATTTTATTGGTATCTTTGGGGGAGAAATGGAAATGGGAACTAAATTTCTTTTTTTTTAATGAGTGTGACATTGAAAAGAGAAATCTACCTTTCGAAGAAAATTATTGTAGATTTTCCCCACAAAAACAGGTATTGAACGATTTCTTATTTCCCTTAAAGACAGAATGTGGATTTTTTTAAACTACGTGAAATATTCTGAACATTAGACCTTTTCCTGACATGTTTATTTAGATATTTCTGAAGATATGCTGAATTTAGAGCAACTTTTATTTATTAATATTTATTTATTTTAAGAAGTCATATTTATGTGACCCTATTTTATGTTCCATTCATTTAAGTACATGTCAAACATCCTTAAATATAATTAGTAGGGCTGCAAAATGATTAATCACGATTAATCGCGATTAATCACATTTAAAATAAAAGTTTATGTTTACATAATATGTGTGTGTGTACTGGGTGGGTATATTTATTATGTATATATAAATACACACACGTGTATATATATATATTTTTACAAATATTTGTATGTATATATATTTATACTTGTAAATACTTTATATTATATACACATATGAATGTTTTTTTATATAAAAACCTAACATATATTTCCTTGATATGTACATGTATATGTGTATTTTTATATATACATTATAAATATATACAGTGTAGTATGTAAACCGTTTTCCTTGTCTAAATGAAAGTACAAATTGGCAGGGATTTTGGCACAACCCACTTTCCCAAATAAAAATGATTAACATTAACACTGTTAATCAGTTCATAATCTTGTCAGGCTCGTAAGTTATATAAAGATTATTAGAGTATATTATATAGAGAATATTATTAGTCTTTCTACATCAAAATGTAATGTTTATTTCAATACATTGCTTGCCATTTTTTTATAAGTGGTTGTGAAATATTCTAGCAATTTCTGAATGTAAATGTTTCTACCTCATTTTTTCCAGTGTTATGATTAATAAACAAGTGTAACCACTCATTTATTATGTCCTGTTGTGTAAGATACGATCTTAGTTCGTAGCGACACAGCTTCAATTCTGTCATTTATTAATGCATAACCAGTTTTACATAGTTTAAATTTAGATTTAACCCAGTTTACGTTTTTAGGCCTTTACCTGCATTATGGCCCATTACGTTACGTTACCATTAAGGCTAATATATGGTGTTATTCTCAAACGGTGTGTAGTTTCGCATTGATACACTTCAAGCACTCAGAGTGGTAACTGCACCAATTCCAAGACCCACAAAGCATTTCATCAAATGAATTATCCTAAATCAAAATGTGTTTTGGTACTACTTTGAAGTTTCTTCTTTTTCCGCTTTTACTGGCTAGCTGTGTTCTTTCTTTCAGAGCAGTGTCCTTGGGCAGCCTTTCATGTACTGTGAAAATAGCATGCTCCATTTATCTTGAATTGTCTTCATGTGTTGGCTGAGGTCTAGGCCTCCGCTCTTAAAGACCTCTGCTCTAAGTCTGCGGCTTTGCGTCTGAGTCAATGTTATGAAGACATTTTCATCAACTTCTGTCGTCGAGAACTGATATCATTCAGACTTTTGAGTAAATAGCAATGATATGAGCACATTAATGCCATGATATAATACCCACAGTTATGTTGTGAACTACTTTTAGAAAATCAGCGTGTGATTGCTTCTGGCGTTTATACCTGTGAGATGTTTATTGCGATTGGATGTTTTTCAACTGATGTTTTCTGAACTGAGGTCAGCTATAATTGCTTCGACTATTTTTAAGGAATAAAAAGACGTCAAATGTACATTTTAATATTGCGTCAAATCTCGAGTTGCGTTATTGTCCGTGCCACCTTTCTTCGCTGGTGTTTTCCTTTCAGTCCTAAAGTCTCTGTTGTTTCAGTGAGACTAATTTGCTGTCAGACATGCGGTGCTTTTGCAATAGCAGGCAGACTCCAGAAATTAATTTATCCAAATAACCAAGCCCTCCCGGGCCATTGAGAAGGGGACACAGAAATGGCCTAAGAAGGCAAAGCCCCCTTTTGAAGTCTGGAATGTTTTGACTGACTTAAAACAGGCAACTGGAATGAACAGATCATTTTCACTGACCCATGGGATTTTTAACCATTTTCATACACTACGCACAAAACAAAGAGCGAATGCCTTTACTGATATGTGTGCAGCTGGCAATCAAACAGCAATGAAAGCAACGTGAAATGGATTTGGAATGAAGAGTTGGGATATTGTGTGGGTTTTGTCAACAAAAAGTGTTTTGTGTGTGGAGATATAATGATCTCAGTAGAATTTTTGCAGAAATCTTGCATTTGCCACAGTACAGAAAATATTCATGCACATATGCAATTGAAAAGCGATTACTGGGTATTTGGTAATGGCTTTGAATCCACTTTTAATTTTTTATTTATTTTAGTTTGAATGCATTGGGTTTCTGCGTGTCTTAAAAGTTTAAATTCACAGTTTTCAAGGCCTAAAGTTGGAGAAGAACGTCTTAAATTCATTAAGTTATGGGACTGAATGAAAAAACCAATACCTTTGTCAGTGTTTATGCTTTGTTTCTTTAATACAGATATGTAAACATCCTTAAATCAAGATGCATTTTTTGCAAAATTAAGATGTGAAATCATGTTTTCTAGTAAATTAAGTGAATGTGAGTTTAAAACAACAGCAAATATCTTTCGTATCTTATTTCACTTTGCTTTTTCTGAGCCCATTGGCATATATGTGACCCTGGACCACAAAACCAGTCTTAAGTTGCTGGGTTTTATTTGTAGCAATAGCCAAAAATACATTGTATGGGTCAAAACTATTGATTTTTCATTTATGGCAAAAATCATTATGAAATTAATTAAAGATCATGTTCCATTAAGATATTTTGTAAAATTCCTACTGTAAATGTATGAAAACTTAATTTTTGATTAGTAATGTACGTTGTTAAGAACATTATTTGAAGAACTTTAAAGGTGATTTTGATTTTAAATCAATATTTTGATTTTTTTTTTTTTTTGCACCCTCAGATTCCTGATTTTTAAATAGTTGTGTCTTGGCCAAATATTGTCCTATCCTAACAAACTATACATCAATGAAAAGCTTATTTATTCAGCTTTCATATGATGTATAAGTCTCAATTTTGAAAAAAATTACCCTTACGACTGGTTTTGTGATCCAGGGTCACATATTTGTTTTAATCATGAGTTTCATTTAGATCAAAACAATTTTTATATGTCAGTTTGCTGCTCATAAATTCTTGATTTAAGAGTCTTGACATTTGACATTTGTGCTGGAAAGCACATTGAAAATACTGAGGACATCAGTCTTTTAGGTACAGTGAAAGTGATATTTATTTCCATATTCTTATGTATTGATTGATTGTAAAATGAGATCTGTGATAATACAAATTCTGTGCTCTCTTGACACTTACATTTTGAGAATATATTCATTATTTATTTTTTAACTTGGTCTTAAAAAAGACTTTCATGCACATATACAGTTGAAAAACAATTACTGGGTATTTGGTAATGGCTTTGAATAGCTTAGATTAAACTGGGCCAGAATGAATTTTAATCCACTTAACATTTTTTATACATTTTATTTTTAATGCATTGGGTTTCTGCGTGTGTTAAAAGTTTAAATTCAGTTTTCAAGGCCTAAAGTTGGAAAAGAAAGTCTTAAATTCATAAAGTTATGGGATTAAATGAAAAAATCAATACCTTTGTCAGTGTTTTTGTTTTGTTTTTTCAATACAGATATCTAAACATCCTTAAATCAAGATGCATTGTTTTTGCAAAATTAAAGGAGAAGTTCACTTCCACAACAAAGATTCACATATAATGTACTCACCCCCTTGTCATTCAGGATGTTCATGTCTGTCTTTCTTCAGTCATAAAGAAATTGTTTGAGGAAAACATTTCTGCATTTTTCTCTATATAATGGACTTCAATGGTGCCCCAATTTTGAACTTCCAAAATGCAGTTTAAATGCGGCTTCAAACGATCCCAAATGTGGTTTTAAATGATCCCAGCCGAGGAAGAAGGGTCTTATCTAGCTAGATAGATAAGATAAGGGTCTTATAGAAGGGTCGAAACGGTTATTTTCATTAAAAAATGAATTTGATTAAGACGTATTTGAAGTGTACACACGTACATTTTGAGAATATATATCATTAATTTATTTTTTAACGTGGTCTTAAAAAGGACTTTAAAGGACTTAGATTTGCCTTCATGAAATCTGCAGAATCCTTAATTGATTAAATAACACATTAGTCTTAAAATTAGTACTCCACTTTTATTCTAAATTACCTTTTTCAGTAATATCCACAAACACTGTATTCACAATCTTGTTGTTTTGGTTAGAAAATATCTGCCAAGAAAATAAACGGAAAATAATTGGATGTTGTAGAAAGAATGAATTTCTCATTGAAATAAATTGTTCATTTAACATTATGTTTGGATGTATTTACACACATCACTCAATGTTAATCACATCGAGCAACGTAAAGGCATATTTTCTAAATGTATTCATTTATTATTTTATGCAACAAAATTAGTTGGCAGTGAAGAAATAACAATGAATGTCACGTTAATAAATCATCCCTATTAAAACTTGCGTACATGACAATTATTGGCAAAGCGGTTTAAACAAGCCTGATTGAAAAAACACAGAAAAACAGGCAGCCTTGGGTTAGGGGCACTTAAGTTTCCACCTTAATAAATAATTCACTACTCCACTGTCATGAGTTGCAGTGGGTTGAAATCCCTAATGACAGCTTTTTATAACCTATGACTCAGCTGGCCATTATGCTCCTGACATCTCAACACAGACCACATCCCTTCAGCCAGATCGCTGTTCTCTGTCTCTCTCTCTTCCACAGCTCCTGGTTCTTGAGTGCATCGATGAATTAGCTAAGCGTTCGGCTCGTTTTATGAACTGAGTGTTGCAAACACTTTTGGCCATTAATGCAGTGAATGATTAAGATGGATGTTTACAGGTTATGAACGCTCTGGCTGAGGTTTCAGCTTTATTTCTGCTCTGAAACCTGGGGTTTTTATAAACTGATTAGACTATATTAAGTCACTTGTTTTAATCTACAACGGAAAACCAAATGCTCAGTCTTTATCAAGCTAATGAACACTCTAAAATTAACACAGTTACTCATCATGACCAAATTCTCATTTGCAACTAGCTCATTACATTTCTGCAGTACCTTTTGAACTTTGCCTATAAAATGTATTTTGTACCAAATTTAGATAATCACAAAAGTCATCCATTGCTAGAAATAAATCCATTGTTAAAACGCAATTGTGCGTTATCTATCTGTCCATCCATCATCTATCCATCCATCTATCCATCTATCTATCTTTCTGTCTATCTATCTATCTGTCTATCCATCCATCCATCTATCCATCTATCCGTCTGTTCATCTCTCCATCCGTTCATCCATCCAGATCTATCTATCTATCTATCTATCTATCTATCTATCTAT